>MPGH01000181.1:287368-640737 GCA_001937105.1 Colletotrichum chlorophyti
TGAGCCCATAAATATGCCCACTCGACTCGGCAGTGACGAGGAAACCGGGTAGGTCCTGTGAACTTTTCGCCACTTCTTCCCATCCTTACCGGGCATGGCTGAATGATGGAGGCAGGCTGATGCAACGGACCGAAGCAGCTTGCCAAGCCGCCCCCAGCCGTTCACCTGAGCGGCTTCCCATAGAACACTTTGATAAGGCCAAGAGATGTTTAAACCCACCAAGGTAAGAAAAACGACATCAAGGAGACGAGCGGGAACTGACAACTTGGGCATCATCATCGATGACTGACTGGCCATGTCACTGGATATTGCCGAATAAGAATAAGAAAAAATCGCAATAAGGACTTCCCTGAACAATGTGATTGCCGTGGTTCCCTTTGCATAAGATGTGATTGTGACAAGAAATGGGATATGCAGAAATTATCACAAAGTAAAGCCACCGTTGACATACCCTCGGACGAGAGATTTCAAATCAACTCCTGAGGCATGCTATCACACTGCATGAGCGTCGAGCAGGCAACTCACTCCTCGGTCCCTTCCGGATCACCTTCTGGAGCTCGTCGCACATGGCTTCATGACCGACGGTCCCCGAATGCCTCTCATTCAAATCGACCAGAAACACGAAAATAGAAGCAGGAATTATGAATGCCTGTGGTCGGTCCGTGATTGTCTGTCATATCTACCCCCGCCCCCTTGTGCCCCTTGCAAATTGTCGTTGCCGCCCATCCCAGGCATCGCCCGCTCATTGGCCATCGCACCCTGCGCCTCCGACGTGAAAGCGCCGTGCCACGGCGCTTCGAGGCTGCTCAACGCCAATGAGAGCAACACGAGCCTATTTCGACAGCCCTCGGCCCAGACGTTCGAGGGCGACAGCATCCACCGATACGGTTTCTGCTTTCCATGCATGCCCCACGATGCACTCAAATGCCGTGACAAGCCATGCACTGCTACCGGGTTGGATCTGCTCGTCACATTCTGTTAAACCTGTGATACATGCTGAGCCTAAGGTACTTGCGGAGGAGGGATAGGGTCGATTGGCGCGGTGCTTCGATAAGTGAGATTGCCCTGGGCGCTTGAACAATGTAAATACTGAGTTGGGCCACATCTATGGCACCGGGTATCTATTTCAATTTCGTCCAGCTTATTCTTCCTTTCTTTTTGTCCACACTAATACGATTCTGACGCCCTTTTCACCTTCGCATCTTCTCTGTACTTCTTTCGCTTTATCCTGCACAACACCACCGTCAACTCTGCCTTCTGAGAGCGGGTTGCTGCTTAAACAATATGGCGGCCACAACCTCCAACTACTTTCCCCTGGCAACTGAGACCTATTTCCCAGATTCCGCCGGCGATGCCAGCTCGTCGGGAGGCGGCGTTGACAGCGAGGCTGGTGCTGCTGGCGACAGCCCCGGAGCGGTCAATCTATCTCGTGAAGCAATGATCGCCATCATCGTAGTCGTCTCCATCGTGGGAGCCCTCGGAAGTATGTGAACCCTAGCAGACACCTTTTCCCCCACTCCCTACTTGCTCACGCGCTTTACTTGTACAGTCGGAATGGCAGTCTTATTCTATATTGCCAAGAAGCGCGAATGGAAGATCAGGGAGACCATGCGCAAATCGGCCAGAAAAGTGGTGACCGCACTCACACCGCGCCGGACCGAGTTTCCCAGGTCGGTCAAAGAGTCGACGTCCCCGCCACGCAGCCACCGTGGGCGAGCGAGAATTCCCGATGACGTACCACCCACGCCTAGACTCCGACCAGAAGATCTCGAGAAAGGTCTTGCACAAGCAGAATCGAAGCGCAAGTTGACGAGATGGGGCCGCAAGTAGATGAAGGAGTTGCTGGGAACGAATGGGATGAGGCTCCCGGATTAAGGGGCGCCAACTGGATTGGTGCTGATGTAGTAAATGTAACATGCTGAGGCGGCTAAGACCGGATGATGAACGAGTATGGGAAGTTGATGTGTGTGGCGTTTAGAATTATCGTCCTTGTACCGGTATTATGTCTTGGGGGAAAAGCAATGCCGATTGTCTTTACATTTTCCGGAACGTGTTCGTGCTGGCGCTTCTTCTCGCACCAGACCTCCTCTCCTGCGGCTTGCTGTCCTGGTGCTGTGGCGGTGGGCCGCGGCCCTTCTTCTTTCCGTCCGGAACAAATGTGACTTGCTTCTCGCCGTAAGAGTCGCCGCGAGTCGACTTGCTGATACGACCTGACTTTTGCACCCTGGACCCCAGCGCGGAATCCTTCTCCCTTCCTCCCTTCTGCGCTGAGGACGAAACTTTCATCTGGTATTCTTCCTGGGCCTTCCGGCCGAGTCCCTTGGGGCCCTGGTCTACCACAGGCCTGGCGGCAGAACTGACACCAATCTCGTGAGTATCCGGCGCAGCAACAGTTGTGCTCGGGTTGAGAGCACGGAACTCGTAGCTGGTTTCGTCGACGGCGAAGTTCTCGTCTTCGAAGAGCTTTCTGAAACGCTCGTCGCCGAGGAGACCCGCGTTGGTATCCACAATCTCTCTGTTCTCTTGCTTCTTGAGAAGCTTGTCGGCCAACTTTTGGTTGACCTTGACCTTCTTGTTTCCTCTGATTCTGCTGGCACGCTCCTTCTCGACCTTCTCCTTGATACGCTTCGACCTCTCCTCCTCCCAGACGTAGGGATTTGCAATGAGGCGAGCCTGCTCGTACAGCTTTGATGCCACAAAGTACCCGTGCATGTAGGGTCGGAGAAGGTTCGTCTTTCCAATGAGATGGTCCAAACTCAATTGCTTCAGTTCTGGCAGCGTCAAGAACTTGTAATTGTCATAGGTTTCTGTGCGAACCTCCTCGGCCATCTCCTCTACCATGTTGTCGAGGAACGAACACCATCTAGGAGCCGGGCCCAAGCTGGGAATGAAAAAAGAATGCTGCTGTTTGCCTTCGTTGGCAGTCAGAAGCATACCGCTGTCCTTACACCAAGCACTACAGATGATTAGCCAAAGTTTATGCATGGCTAGCCACGCAACTTACATATCATTGAGGTCCACAATGGGTTCGACCGAGGTCCACGGTGTACCGTCAGTCTCGTCCCAGATCTTGATAATTCTCTTATCGGCAGAGAGGACTTTCTTCTCTTGTGAAGCAGTCGTCATATGTATTAGCTTCTTGATTGGGAAACCATAACCTTGGTCCTTGGTCAAAAGAGGAACAGGGCGACGGAGATCGAATAACTGAACCATGCCGGTGGCAGATCCAGTGGCAATGGACAGACCGGAAGCGTTGAAGTCCAAGGCGGTAATAGCCCCCTCTTGGCAAGCAAGGCGCGCCACTCTCGACTTCGATCTTGGGTCCCAGAACTCGACTGTACCAAGAGACGTTCCAAACGCGGCAAGGCCGTGGGTCTTTTCTGCCAGCGCGGCGACGTTGACGCTGCCAGCGTTGATTCCGCCCTGTAATCCGGCACCTTCCTCATCACCTCCAACATCGACCTGGAAGGACTTCATAAACCTTCCGATTTCGAGGTTTAGTCGAAAGACTTCACCCAGGCCTTCCTGGTCTACTCCGACTGCAGGAATGAGTGCCTCCGCAGACTGTCGGTCGTACAGAAGGTCCCTTCCGTACCTAGGTATCCGGATCGTGTAGTGGCATCCCATAGGGGTATGGAATTCGAGTCGTCGGTCATCCTGCAAAAGCAATGTTTTTGAATAATCGGGCGCGAGTAGGGTCAGCTTCTCCGTGAGGGAATCGGTATGGCGCGCAAATGACAGCGAGAGTTGTGGAAGGTTGTGAACGTGAATCTGAGGTTTGTAGGTTCCTGCGCTGACGGCCCAGTCACCATCTTCGCTGACTTGAATACAAGTGCTGGCCTCTTCGAACTCGAAATCCTGGAGCAGCTCGACTCGGTTCTGGTACTCGGGGTCGTTCTTCAGAGATCGCTTTCTCCGTCTTGCAAGCCAATCGGGCAATGGCCTCGCAGTGGAAGCACCGGAGACGGTGTAAACCGGTACTGTTCCGGGATTTGTCAACTGCATGGTTTGTGTTGTCGACGTCTGCTTGCAAAATATACGGACGACTTCTGCGCGGCAGGAAGATGCGACGGGCAACTTTTTTTTTTTTGCTCTAGGCGATCTAAAGTTCCCTGTCCTATCGATAAGGAGTGGGCTGGCTTGAGGTAGACAACCATACATATGCGAACAGAGCAGCGGGCTGTCGGTGTACCGGTGAAAAGGTAAGTCCTGGTTCCGGTAATGCCCCACCTCCTGGCCAGTTCGATCTTGTCCACTGATTCAGGCGACATTGCATTAGCGTTCTATCCCGACCGCTGTTCAGGGACTATGACTGGGCCTCCAGTGATTGGGCGACTAAACCACCGATCCAACAGGACCCTGTTAGTGGACTCTAACTCAGCCGAATGAACCACTCCTTGCCCGGGCCGTATGCTGGTTAACGACTTTACTCCATACAAGGTAGGTTACATTACCAACTTGGTTTCCGGCGCTATCCCGACCCAGGCTGGATGAATACACAGTAATCGTTGCGAAAGTATCGACGTCTTCCAACGACAGCTTAGACAATCGAGCATCACCTCTTCCCTGGCGCACCTCTCATCGACTTGCATCTATTTTACGACATATCCTCATCGAACCTTTTGCCGAAAGCTTTGGAATAGTTGTGGACTCGGTTGATGCCGAGACACCGGTTCCTTGGTCGCGGTATCGACTCACGGAGATGGAGTTGATGACTTCGCGATTCCGAACAGACGACACTTCCGACAGCCCCCTCAATCGTATAACGTATCTCAACCGATGCCGAAACAAGCCATCAGTTTTATGACCAAACTCTCATCAGCATTGAACCGGCTCTTGCGGCCCTCCGGGAGCTCTAGCGACTGAGGGAGTTGATGTTGTGATACGGAACGGATTCCGCCGTTGCGAGACTCGACCGTCGACATGGACACGAGCGACTACGATACTAATACCTTATTAAATGTGCGTCAGTAGGCATATTCTGCCTGAATGACATTAACTGACTAGCTTGTTTCTTAGAATAACATCTCGTCGATCGCTTTCAGAGTTTATGAACCTTCTCAGGAGCAGGCGCAAACCTTTCCTTCGGCAGCTGCCGACATCGAGACTGAGCTGAGGTCTCGCGGCCACATCATCTTTTACGATGCGACCAAGCGCGTAGTCTGGTACTTTTATGTTCCAAGGAAAGATGCTGCCCCTAGCGATAACAACGACGACCTTCTAGGCAGTAGCGTCGAAGCTGCAGGCGCTACGCTGTTGACGGTGGAGGAAGGCTCATTTGAGCCGATTAGTTTATTTAAAGGCCGCATGCAAGGCCAACAAGCTGCAAATACGCCAACAAGTTCATCGTCAAGCAGTTCCGCTCTTGATGCGTCTCTACGAAACCCTCCCACAACCTCCTCCGATTCCGATGTCAAGTCCGCTGCAGCCGGAGTATCCGATATTAAGAGTATATGCTCCGTTGCCCTCAAGGACGCATATGAGCAGTTCATCACGGCCGTTCTGTCGACGATACTGGCATCATTCTGCAACCGCACTGCAGCGATCCCTCTTAACAATCGTACGGTTCTATTGCCAGCGAAAGTCACTCGAGACGGCCAGTCTGAAAGAGCCCATGATATGGAAACTGCAGTAGTGGGGACTTTTCGGCTATACCTCACTACGACGGGGGCCTTGGTGATGAGCTTGTCACTGTCATGCTGTGAGGGCTTGTTGTCAGTCAACGAACCGTTAAGTCCAAATCAGATTGACCTGGGTTCTCAGATTCTGGCAGCCCCATTTGGCGTACTTGCAAACTACCAAGGGTTCATGGGTGGAGGTCTTTCATATCCTGAGCTTGGCCTGGGACAGACGCCGGATGCCCAACTATGGAGAAACACGGATGCTAGATCCTCACAATGGAGAGATACCTGCATCAAGATCCTCCAGTCCCGTGGACTTTCTCCCGCTCTACTTCAGTCATGTCCCTGGATCGCATTGCAGATGATCCGCCGCAAACCTGGCGATTTCAGAGCCGACGGGAAGATGACACCGCTTCCTTCTACTCTGGCTACGATATCCTGGCCAGCAGTTCTCTGCTTTCGCAAGAAGTCTGTTCTACTGGCCAGGAATAATGGCTTGGGAGACTCAGTTCTGGTGGCCCAAGATGAAACTTCGGACTTTTTAGGTGAGGCTAGAACATGGTTTCAGCTTGGAGTAGACAGAGAGGAAATAGTGGCCAAGCGGAGGAAGGAGAGGGAAGCCGCTGCTTCGAAGGAAATACCAGCGGCTTTACCGACACAGCAAGCAAACGGTCACTCACCTATTGGCCTGAGACGTGCGAGCAACGCAGCGACCGCTGGGGCCATGTATCCGACACCCCCAGACGGTGTTCAAAACCCTTTAGGAATCACATCATCAATCGACGGAACAACATCTAGCCCAGGCGCTCCGGGAACAACAATGGCAATGGTTGACATCGATACCACAATGGCGGACGGTGCCATTCACGAGCCCGTGATAGCCAATTCTGGCCACCATAGTGAGACATACGGTGACGGATGGAATTCGAACGAGAACAAGCGGGAAAGGGCGGACTCCTTCTTGGCAGATGAGAACGACAATCTTTTTGGCGATATTGGACCAGACATGTTTGGAGATGCTGATATTACCGACGCTGATTTCAACTTCTTTGATGAGGAAGGTGGTGATGGCCCAGATTTGTCAGGCTTATCTGACTTGAACATGGCTGACGCACCGGGTGCAAACGCTATTCTTCCGGCTCCTGTGCCTGAGCCTGCAAAAGCCATGGTCCCAGCAATGGAGACGAAACCTCAACCAAGTCCTCCGGTCTTTGCAAAGCCGGAACTCAAGCATGCTCGAAGCTCATTGATGGACGAAGGAAAGCAGAAATCAACCTTGGAAAATGCAGCCGGCGTCAAACGAGAATCAAGCCCATTTGATCCAGACACCGTGTACAAAAGGGTCCGGGCATCCCTGGGAGACATACGATCTACTCCGTCTAAAACTCCTGCACGCAAAGGCAGCGTTTTCGATAGTGTAGACTTCGATCCTGTCTTGCCACTTGTCAACAAGAAGTACGAGCAAGGCGGTCGATTTGATTGCAGTCCGACACTTCGAGGACTGCCACAAGAAGTCAGCACGCAGTCGATTTTTCAGGGCCCTCCTACCACCGACTATCTTCGACGCCATGGAAAGCATCGAAAGTCGCTCAAACCAACGGAACATACGAGCGCCCTGATTCGTACAATCACGGGAAACCTGGAACACAGTTCACTCAGGTCAAGCCCCGGAAAGTTGGAAGACTTGGCCTCTGATGCCGACGATATCAGTTTGGTATCGGACCTGGATGACTCAAGCGTGACATCAGACGAACCGACATCTCCCTTTAAATCAAGTATACGAAGACTAAATGTGGACGATGACGTCGTCTCTCATGTAACCTCGCTGAAAGATATTGAGTCCGTGGAAGATTCTGATCCGGCCTTAGCTCTGGAGCTTCCGAAGCTGGCCAAGGCCGAGGCGTCAGAGGTATTAATTACCAAGTACTTCGAAGACGCAGAGTCGCTTCCGATCTATCTTTCTTTGCCCGACGAAGATCTGATAACAATAGCTCAGATTGTGACGGAGCAGGCTTCGACTGGTATACTGAAGGTGCGCGATGCACATGCCAGCACCCTGAATACTGCTATTGTATCAGAGTCACGCCGCCAACTGTCGTCTCTTAGCAGGAACGCCTTGCAGACTCTGCGCCAAGTAATTCCTGCCGGCCTTGGAGACTTCAAAAGCTGCAACTTCAGGGGAGTTGTCGATGTTCCGGATGTCCCTCTTCTTGGTCCGCCCAACAGGCTCCATACGAGGCCAGCCAACCCAAGAGAAAATGCCGAACCACCGAAGCCGAACAACCTGTTCCAGATACCGGCTCCCCATATGGAACTTCGCCGGGCAGAGGCGAGACTCTCCGTCTTGCCAGCAAGTATCCAGTTTTGGGAAAGCCTTGGGTTAGGTCCCGCTCAGGGGACGAAAGATGTCAACGTCGTTTGCGTATTTCCCCACTGGGACGGCATGATGGAGATCGCTGCGGCATTTCTGGATCGCATGCGGAATGTTTATGAACTGCTCAAACTGGGCTCTTTTGAGCGGCTGCCGTCCAGTGCCAAAGTTGCCGATGGACTGGTGCCCTTCGAAGCTGACAAGATCGCAACTTCACCTGGGACAGTGAGCCCTCACATTGTAGCTGGGCTGGCCGATCGGATGGAGGCACTCAACCAAGGACTTTTGTCTGTTGACGCTGCGCAAAAGAACTTCTTGATATATTTCGTATATCCTCCGGACCATCCCGGATCCATTGTCGAGGCTTGCACGGCATTCCAACAACTCTTTGAGATGTATAGAAGGTCTTTGATCGACAGGAGGCAAACACCTGTCAACGAACTGGTTCTGCAGTTGGTGCCCTTGGATTTCTTGACGTCGCCGGCAGGCATGGTAGAACCAACCCCGAGCGAAACCATGAGGCTTGCGATTGAGACGTACGACCGCTGCACTTTGTTCGGCGGGCCGATGCCTTCGCCAGCTATCATGCTTGAGCAGGCGCTTCCTCGTGGCATCGACTTCAAGCTAACCAACACATCGTCCTCGTCACTTATGCACGAGAACACCTGCATTCATATCGCCTATGCGCAAAGTATCGATGAGAGGTGGATCACCGCAGCATGGACAGACAATAGGGGTTGTCAACAAATGGCAGTGTCTTATAACCTTGGACGCAAAGGCAAACCTTTATCCACATCTCTGAACGATGTTTGCCATGAGATATGGGAGACAACCCATGACCTGATCTCCAAATGGAAGGTTCACTGGCGAGTCGTCATCTCCAAATGCGGGTTTATGGACGCACAAGAGATTGCGTTCTGGCAGGGTCTGGCCCAAACCGAGTCGGCGGCAACGGTGAGTCTGACGTTAATATCAGTCGACACAAATCCTTCCCTACAGTTGATCCCGCCAGCGATCAAGGTTGCAGTAACGGCATCGTCCACGTTCTATAGTACGCCTGTTTCGACACCACAGGCGTCAATCCTGTCACCTGAGCAAAGCGGCACTCCTGTGACGCCAATGAAGGACAACCCGGCAAACGCTGTCACACCTGGAGGCACTCCCGGGGACGGTGCCGCCGAACCAGCCGAAGGAGATGCCATTCTTCTCGATGTCACAGATCAAACATGGGGCGCGGTGCTCGCCCATCGACTTAGCAATTCGTCGTCTCCGGGGGAACTGAACCCAGCTCTCATCAGCGGGTATCTTGTCAAGCGCGGAGGAACGAAACTGGAAGACCCGCCCGTGGCTATGGAGGTCAACATTGTGCATGCAGATAACAACCCACGAATGTATGAGCCTCTCATGCGCGAAATGCTCACGTACTTCCGGGGTTTGGGCACGTTGGCGCGCGCAAGGGGCATTGTAGATAGGGCGACGGATATACGGCCTTGGCATATTGCGGCAGCGGAGAAGGGCGTCCGGGCATTATACCTTTTGATGTGATTGGGAATGGATTTACAGGGTAGACGCGCGGTTTTGGAGGCTCAAGATGTGGCGTTGCGTAGGGCGTTTAACTAGCAGATTTCCGACAGCAACGGGAAATCACACCAAAAAGAAATTATGGCACAACATCTGGCACCGGTATCCTTTATCAAAACTCTCTGTCCTCAGTCCTTCTAATATATTCACGTGATTGTCCCTGAACGGCTTCCACTCAACCGTCTATCCTGCCACAAGCCTAGCACACGTTCGTCCTACTTTTGATTCTAAAAATCCCGTACGAAACACCGATTGAGTCCCATTCTTGCAGATATTCACAGTATCTTTTAACTGTGAGAATGGTATCTAAAATCGCAGAAACACAAAACACGCTATTGCTCCCCTCTAACTCTCCCAGAAGCCGGGGAAGAGGAACTCAACCTTCTTCATGGCCTCGGGGTTGCGGCCCTCGGGCTTGGTCATGAACTTGACGGCGCCCTGGGAGGCGCCCTCCCAGTGCTTGGCGCGGACGAGATCGCCATGCTCCTGCTTGGCGAGCTCGTCGAGGACGCCGCCGACTAGGCGCTTGGCGTTGTCTCCGTTGGCAGCCATGTACTTCATGACCATGGCGACGTCAACGTCTTCGAAGGAGTGCCAGCAGTCGTAGTCGGTCGCCATGCAGATCATCTGGTAGGCCATCTCGGCCTCGCGCGCGAGCTTGGCCTCCGGAAGGGCCGACATGTTGATGACGCTGCCGCCCCAGGAGCGGTACATGTGTGACTCGGCGCGGGTGGAGAATTGCGGTCCCTCTGACAGGTTTCAAGTCTCGTCAGCATGAGGCTCTCGCAAAAAGATATTCGTTTCCTGTTTAGGGGGTGAGGGGTGAAGAGAGAGGGCACTCACCCATGCAGATGATGGTTCCCTTATCGTGCAAAACGACGCCGTCGCCCTGCATGTGCGCGGCGCAACGCTTCACGACGTCGGCGAGCCCCTTGTCGAAAGGGTCCGCGAAGCCGACGTGGCCGACGACACCACCCTCGAAGAAAGTGAAGGGGCGCACGCCCTTGGTGCGGTCAATAACTTGGTCCGGGACGACAAAGTCCATGGGCTTGATCTCCTCTTGCAGGCTGCCGACGGCAGAGAAAGCGATGATGCAACGGACTCCGATAGAGCGGAGGGCGGCGATGTTGGCGCGAGCGGGCACCTCGTGCGGCGCGAACTGGTGGTGCACGCCATGGCGGGCAAGGAAGGCGATGGGCACACCGTTGTGCTCGAGGATGTTGATCGGGGACGAGGGTTGACCCCAGGGAGTCGTGGGGTTGAGGGACGCGACAGGAGTGTAGCCCTCTAGCTTGGCCAGTCCTGTGCCGCCGATGACGGCGATGTGAACGGGACCTGTGAGAGAGAACGCATGTCAGAAAAAGGCTTCTCGTTTCGCTCTGGCGCTTTTGGTGGGTGGACTCGGCTGAAGAAACGATGTGTTGGCTTACGGTCAAAGTGGTCGGGAAGGCTGGCCATTCTGTTTTCGGTTTTGCGGTTCCGTGTAAAAAGGGGGGAGTATCTCTCGGCTACGTAAGTTGATAAGGCAAATTGCAAAGATTAAGAATTGGTTACGGACGCAAAAGCTTGAGGTTTGCGATGCCTTGGTCTGACACTTTTTTTGAGTACCCCGCCGAGTTTTACCCCGCCATCCCGTTTCTTCAATGCCCCGCCATGGCGCCTTTCCCGAGTGTCCCGCTCGAGTGTCCCTGGACCCCCCACTACCATATACACTCAGCCTCTTCACCACGTGTTGGAGGGAGGTGGTAATCCTGGATTGTCTCGGAGGGTACTGGCATGGATTCGAGCGCACGAACGGGGTCGTTCTTGGCAATCTAAAGAAGCACTTTTACCAGTAGACCAATTCGAAAACAACATTGTATGCGTTCTTTCAATATGCTCTTCATCTGGGATGTCTAGCTCTCTCTAGATTTCTTCGCGTTCCTTTTTGCTGGTCTTCATCCGAACTCCAACCCTAGTAAGTACAGACAAAATTCCATGCTAAAGCAAAAACTACTGGGCCGCATCCGCGGCCGGGCGCACAGGCAGCTCCGTCTCCTTGGCTGCACCGTCCTGGACGGCGCCCTTAGCTGCGCCGGGGTAGCGGGAACCCTTATCTTTGGGTTGCTTCTTCTTCTTCTTCTTCTCGTCCTCGACCGACGGGTAAGCCTTCTCCGTAATTTCCTTCCACTCCTCGGAGGCCTGGAACGCCTCCTGGATGGGTTTCAGGAGGTCGTTGAGAGCCTTTGTCACAGCGGGCTTAAGCAGTTGGGGCGTCAACTGGTAGTGTGTTAGCATAAAACTGACTATGTTCCTTTTTTTTTTTTGAAATATACTTACTACATCGTTCTTGTAGTCGTTGTGCATGTCGGCGATGTTGGTGTAGACAAGAGGCTCAAGACCGTCGCGCTCGCGCTCGACGCGGAATTCCTTCTTTCCCTTCAGTGACGCTGCGGGAAGCAGAACGTATTCGACAAAAGCCAGGACACCGTTACCCTCGGCAACCTTGGGGACACACTCGGCCTTGCGAAGCTTCTTCTGGACGACCTCAGGGGCGTCCAGGAGATCAATCTTGCTGTCTACACGATCCGTGTTAGCGTCCGTTGATACCGTGCCATGCATCGGAAAACTTACCAGGGTCACTTGAGCTCATCTTGCCGCCGTTCAGACCCGGAACCATGGGGTTCAACAAGTGAGCGCGCACTTGATAGCCGACCTTAGGCAGCCACTCAGTTGCCGCGGCAAACAGCTTCCGTTGGTCCATGCCTGAGAACAGTCAGTAACCGGGTGGTCAAGAGCGTCGAACGCATGTTCTGTACCTCCAAACTGTGCATCAACCTTCAGATGCTCCTCGTCGCAGACCTGGAGAACAGGGTAAAGAAGACCACTCATGGGAGCGTTCTGCCAGCATGTCAGCTCAACCCAAGCAACCAAACCGGTGATTCGCTTACGTCCGACTGCTTCACGACCTCGGCGCCGGCCTTCTTCGCGTCCCTCTCGCTGATGAGCGAGCTCATCTTGTAGACATCCATGATGTACTCGGGGCTCTTCTGGTAGGAGCTACCCAGGACGAACTTGAGCTTCTCTGTCGAGACGCCGACAGCCTCAAGGATGTTGGTGATGGCGAACTTGTAGAACTTGGCGCGCTGCTCAACGAGCTCGATCGGTGCTTTGAGATTGTCAAGGAATCCGTGAATATCGGCGAGAAGAACCGTCAGTTCGCAGCCGGCAGCGAGGAATTGGGCCAGCTTGATGGCCGGGACGAAGTAGCCGCAATGCGGTCTGCCCGTTGTCGCGGTTCCTACAGTACGAGTAGAGGTCTCGATCAGTCAATGCACCGACGAATAACTCGAGTCTCGATAATTGAGGCATTCTTACCCCAGTAGATCTTTGGGTTGCGCCCCTCAGCCAGGATCTTCTCGATGATCTCGGGGTTCATGATCTCGGCGAGGTTCTCCTGGATGAGGGCGAACCTCTCCTGGGCCTGAGTGCCTTCCGCCATGATGTTGCCGGATTTCGGTTCTGGAGAATAATAAATCGAAAAAAATTCGCTTGTTATCGAGAAGGCGGAAGTTCGCAAGTGGGCGGCGAGGGGATCGGGTAGGATCTGAATGTTCTGTATCGTATTGCTTCTTGGGTGACTCAAGGCCGTGACTCGTCGCACAAATGCACCAAATTCGCGTCGAGGAACAAGACAAACTGCAGCGAAATTACCCCGCCGAGGGGAGGACGTTAGTAGTGAAGATGGGCGGCCGGCAGAGGGGTCTGCGGGGGCTGTGGCCCCTGACGATTGGTCGGTTTTAGGGGATGCGATGGAGGGGTCCAATCTCGAGGTACTACGGATACATCTCAGAAGAAATAATGAAGAACCTATAGCACGTAGGCTTCTTCTTCTCGAATAAGACAAATGTTGCGTTGTATGGCTATAAGAACACCACAAAAGACTTCATGATAATAGTGGATCATTCGTGAGCGTTGGCCATACTGCTGCGCCTTGATATATGCTTCTCCTGAAGCTGGACATGCTTCCTCGAGTCCCAATGTTGGACCCAAAAAGACGTTCTCAAAACGGAAATTGGTTTGTGTATATTTGCTTACCAATTTGTAGTGCAAAGGTACTTTCCCCGGTACGGTGAGTCCAACCGGTGCGGCGGAAATTTTCCTCGCTGGTGCCCCCGAAATTCCGGCGCCACCACTTGAACGGAACCTGATTTCTCATAACCTGCAAAGAAGAGAGAATAAATAAATATTATCGGCTGCAGAAGTTTCTCAGTCAAATTAATAAGTTCCGTTTTTTCTTGCTTTTCTCTCTCGACTTTCTCTTGCTATACTTGTTGAAGATACGAAACTCCCGATACCCCGAAACTACAGTGTACACTCTGGTTACTGGCCACCAACCTCGTGCTTTTGGATTTGTGCGCCCAAGACACAGATCAAGTTCACCTCCAGCCTAAGCACACCCCTCATAGCAACATCATGGCGGACGACTCACCACCGACCTTACCGGATCTCGACCTCGAAGATGGCACACCGGGCTATGAGACCATCGAAGAGCGCTGCTTCTCAGCCGCCCTCATCTGCCTCGAGGGCCACTACACCATCCCGCCCATGGGCCCTCAGACAGCGGCGAGGGTGTCATCCATGATCGCCAAAACACTTGAAAAGACTCACACCTTCAAGCACGTTAGGTACTGCTTCCCTTGGATCGTGTTTTCCTCTCTCACTCACTTTTATCCTTCTAACAAAGTATCAGGGAAACGCTGTCGAGAAATGTTGAAATTTGGATTTGGTTGACCAAAATCTTCGGAGCTGCCATTCCCAGCCTCACTACTCGATCTGTGGGCCCTCTATCAAGTTTAAACGACCCAGACAAGGGCGTGACTCCCCAGGAGAGCACCGCTCTTATTGTTAAGAATCATCACTTCCTCAAGGATGACCTGTCAATACTGAACAAGCTCATGCACATCGCCAGGAACTTGTTGGTAACGTCAGAGCCTGAGGTACCCCAGGACATCTGTGCCGCCGTCCACTTTGACCAGATGGTATACCAAACAATCATTTTGTGTGTAAATGTCACTAGCAAGGGCTATGATGGTGAAATCCTGGACGAAAACTCGAGGGCAAAGCTCAATGAGATTACAGATATGTGTAAGTCTCCTCATCGAAACCCTTCGTTCAGGGAAACATAGCTCACCTCCTCAACAGACAAGAAGCTGCTGGTCACGTCCCTGCAGCAAGCTCATAACTGGACTGCCAAGAACGACCGCAACAAGATGTCCTTCTGGTACGATGTTCTTTTTGACGAGGACGCCCAGCTTGACGATCCCCAAGAAGGCCTTGGAGACGGCTCCGGGTTCCGTGTTGACGTCGCTAAGACGGAGATCCAGCACTGGCTGGAGCGCAATTCTCGAATGTGCGACACGGCCCGCAAACTCCTTACAGAGTACTCCCAGAACAGATCTCAAAGGCCGCCCGGAGTCCTCGCCCCCATTGCCCCTCTTGCCTGGAATTGGTTCCCCGAGGGCCAGGTCAAAGTCCGCGCCGACAACTTCAAGGAGGGCGAAAAGGTGAACCCCAGGTGGGACCCGGACATCGAGGATAAGTTTGAGCAGGACCGCATCTACGGCCGCGTCTCGAGGGAGATCGACACGTGGTGGATGCGCGCCCGTGACGCAAATTACGAGGGCTGGGCGATACCCATGCCGTCTGTCGACTTCGCCAAGACGAGGACGGAGCACTGCAAGAACAACCTCCTCAACCGCTACACCCCAGTCATGCGTACCGAGGAGCATGAGATTGTCGAGGTTGACGAATCCGAGGAGCAGGAGCTGCCTGAAGGCTCTCCGGAAGAATACGCCGAGGGTTACGATGACATGATGGACGATGAGGACATTGACGATGACGAGTCCTACGGCGAGGGGCCCCTGACCGGCCTACTGACCGAAATCCCCAACATCCTTGACCCTAAGCAGATCGAGGCCCTCCACATGATTGTCAAGTCCTGCATCCTCGACTCGGCCGGCACGGGGCTGACGCGTGCGGGCGAAAACCTACAAAAAACCCGCTGCCGTATGTTCCTCGCCCTCGACTGCGGCAAGTCGCTCCTCCGGGAGATGCTTGTTTTCATCGCCGTCTGGGAGAAGGATGAGCAATCGCTCATCTTCCAAATCACCTCACAGCTCATTGAGGCCCTGCACCACTCGGCCCTTGTCCCCTACGCCTGGAACTCGCTCCGCATTCCCAAGGACATCATCTCTCCGGCCCAAACCGTCCTCCTCCGCCTTGTCAACCACATCTTCCGTAGCCGTATCAGCAACCCGCCACCGTCCCAGGACGGTAAAGACCAGGACCGCGACGTCAAGCTTGTCATGTTCTTCTTTAGCTTCTTCCGTAGTCGCATCGTCCCTGAGTGCGTCGCCCTCATGCACCTCCAGGCCCAGATCCGCGAGGACAATGTTGACCCGGCCGAGTTTCCCGTCGACACTTGGGACATGGAGCGCGCAAAGGACGGCCTCGCCCAGTACCTCGACTTCCTTACCACTGCTTCAGAGATCCCCGAGTCAAGGAAAAAACTCATTGAGTGGGAGGCCGTGTATGACCTCATCACCCTCCTCAACGGGCTCGAGGCCGGCGTTCCCAAGAAACCCCTCGTCGACTCTGTTCCCAGCCGCAACCGCCCCCCGGCCGCTGAGCAAAACCAGCAAACATCGCAACCTCAGTCCGCATCGACAACTCCCATTATCGAGCGGCCCTACGCCACAAATGAGAGCCTGCCCCCATCTCCCCCACCGCCATCCCTCTCTGACCCGGCCCACAAGTACCCATGGTCCGGCATCAAGGGCCAGATTTTCACCATTCTCGCCACCCTTCTCCAGCCCCCGCCCGGCCAGTCCGCCCCGGGCAATCCCGACGTTCAGACCCAGATGGTCAACCACAACGGCATTGTTCCACTCCTGAACTGCTGCGCCTATGATGACAACAACCCTTTCGCAAAGGAGCGCGTCACGATCTGCCTCAAATGGCTCCTCGACGGCTGCGAGGCCGCAAACAACTTCTTCCGTGAGCTCGTCAACCTCACTCCACCACAGAACCTTCGCCCGCCTCCCGGCGGTACCACTGTCTCAACTATCCGCGTCGATGGCATTCAAGGCGAAGTCAAGGTCCAGGTACGCTCCAGCTCGGCCCCGGCTGGCGACGAAAGTGGGAACGGGGGCAACGGCGGCAGCGGCAGCAGCAGCAGCAGTGGAGGATCAAAACAGCATATTCACGACCCGTACGGTCTCGCGGCCGGAGCCTCAAATCTCAACCTTTCAAATAAACCCCAGCCCGGCAGCGAGCCTTTCACTGAGGACGACTTTATGTGAACGAATAATGGAAATACAAGAACTTACACTTTTTGGTTTTCTCATATCTTTTCACAAAGGAGTTAAAGGGCTTCAAGGAGATGAAACCCAAAAGATACAAGGTCAATTTCTATCATCAAACTTGTGTGTAATGATGAAAACGAGCGACTCAATCTAAATAGATATCCATTTCAAACTCGAGCAGGTTGCAACATTTTGTAAAAGAGAAAACAGAAGAATTTACTTGAAAAGCAAAAAGGAAAATACTGTCTTGTCCTGCTATCCGATTGAAAGAAGCGTTCAAGCCCCGCCACCTCCCTTCTTCAACCAGATATCAACAGAAACCAATCTTTTACATGTGACCAAACGAGCCATGAAATCTTGAGATTGAAGATGAAAAGTACGTCTGCATTGTCCTTAAACCAACCTAAGAACAGAAGAACAGCCCCTACCCAAATGAACGGAACCCCCGCTGAACCGGCTGCACAAAGACAGTACCACCCTCTCTCGATGCCAAGAATGACCCATGCTGCTGCTGCTGTCGAACGTCAGGGACGCAGTACCCCTGCGCCGTCCCGTGTGCGATCTGGAAATACTCAAACTCGGCCAGCGGCGGGCTAGGCGGTCCCCACGCCGATGTGCTCCTCGGCATCTGATCCCAGTGCGGCTGCGGCGGGACGTAGACGTACCCCTGCTCGTCTCTGCTCTCCGTCTCCGAACTGAGACTCTGGATGCTACCCTCCGGGCTCATGGTATCACAGGCGACGGGAGTTGCCGCCGGTGCTGCTGCAACGGCGGGGTTGGTCGTGCTGGTGTCGGTTGCCGCGGCGCGGTACTGGCGGCGGAGGGTACGTTTCTTGCAGTTGTATTTCGCGAGGTTCCACTGGTCAAAGTGTTGTCGGTACGACCTTGTTCTTGAGTATCAGAAGGGGAGTGTTAGCTGGGATTCGACTCTATCATGTCGTTCACATGAGAGCCGGACACCGGGCCGACGTATTTCAGTTTTGATACCAGAACAAAAAAAGAAAAGGGGAAAAAGAAAAAGAGGAAAGAGAGAAAGAAGAGAAAGAATTTCGGGTATCAAAAACAGAGATGAAGAGGCATGGTTGGCACTGACGAGGCTTTGAAGTTATGCTCCTTCTCCATGGTCGCCCTGACCTCCTCCAACGTACGGTTCTCCTCGATATAGAGCCTTGTAATGACCCCTCGGTACTCACTCCAGGCTTTCGTCATGATTCGGTAAAGGAGGGAAGCTGCTCCGGGGACGATGGCTAGCAAGTCATTGAGTCTTGAATCATTTCCAGGAGAATGTACCGCAATGAGGTCAGAAGACTGGACTACATTAGGGGGAAATTTACAGCAGTATGGAAGGATTTCTCGCGAGGTTGGCTCTGGTGAGGAACAGAAGCGATGGATGGGCAGGACGGAAGAACAGCCCGTAACCGTCGTGTATATAGACGTCGAAAGGACAAGGCTGTCTGCACCGCTTTTCACTGCTATCCTAGCGCGACTTTGTACGGGAGCGACACTCAATCCATCCTGACGCTTCCCCGGGCTGACGAGGACACACAACGCAGGCTCCGGTGCATTTCTCTCTCTGCCTAGGACGAAAAGCAGACTACTGTGTATCCCACCTGGGCTACCGGAGGATGTGGTGCTCCTAACGTGCATGATCGGATTCTCCAGATCGTCCAGCTAGATGTCTTTCTGCTTAGGAACGTCGGCGAACCGACGATGGCGCAACACCGGAGTATGCCTCCTCGAATCGGTAGGCAGTGGGAGAGTCAAGGGAGGGAGGGGTTGGAGTATAGAAGGGCCTTTGACGCTTGTGTACGGAGTGCCTTGTCCAACACACCACCACGACCGATGGCCCTTACCGAAACTCAGCGAAGGTGTGCAGCGGCATCATTCGCCAACACCCCTTGCGCGGAAGTGCACGAGCGACGTTGGCAGCTTGACGGCCGCCTATTTAGCTGCACCGCGATGAGCACGCTTCGGGCCCCGCTCTTGCTCATTGCCAATGCGCACTCGTGTGATCTGCATCTGCTTGCACTTCATGCTGCTGCTGATGAGCGTCACAACAGATTAAAGCCTTGCATCAGCGTTCTGCTCTTACTCGCAAGACTTTGCAACATATCAAAAACAACGACGAGGGCGGTATGCGAGTTTCAGCGCCGTGTCTCGGACACAAAGCAAACCAAGAGGCACAGCCGGATGCTCCAGTAACTCTATGTTGTCAAAATGTTGATATTCCAAGTGGAAACATTTCGAAGACTAACAACAGAGACTGGCGTCATTGAACAAGCCACCTAACGTACAATCAGACATCAGGCAAAATGTGGAAAAAGTTTGGTGCTTCCATTAGAACTGCTATATACTGGGTCTTAAAATCAGATTGGTATCCTCCATGTGTGTGCCGAAAGAGGCGGAAACGAGAAACAAGTCGTGAGGCTGTGATGTTCAAGTGGGACGTTGCCAATCAGAGATGACGTCTGCGGTAATGGGAACCATCAGCACTTGTGCGCCTCACAAGGCTTTGCGAACAAGGCAACCAGGGAGGGTATGTGTCGCCATGGCACCCGCCTCACTTTGACATGAAATGGGGCGACAGGGCGGGCGCTTGATCGATATCAGGCTGAAGCTGCAGGTGTGACAAGACGGTGCCGACTAATCATTTAGACCTTCTTCTCTTCCACTGGCGTCGTGGCAGGGGGGGTGGCAGCAGTAGCAGGGGCGGCGGCAGGAGCAGCGGGAGGAGCAGCCGCCGCGTTTGAGGGGCCGTCAACTGGGCTCATCAACTCCGGACTCGCGGTCGGGTCAGAACCAGTGACGCCAGCCTCCTGTCCATTATGACTTGAAGACTGGGTCGCCACCGGACTAACCGCGGCAAACTTCTCGTCGGATGCAATGACAGGCGAGGAGGGTGACGAAGGAGAAGCGGTTGCAGCCGGTCCTGTGGCCCCAGCGACGTTCTTGATAATCTCGAACCACTTCTGTGCATCTGCAGGAGTGTGCGCCTGGAAAGCCAATTCGGAAGATCCGGTCAATTTGGCACTCATTGACTTGCTCTTGTCCTTGCCCTTGACGTTGAACTTGTTTCCATTCGGCTGGCCAATGACGGCATCTGGAAGGTAGATGGATAGCTCTGGCTTAGGGTCAACGCGCGTGTTGTCGGAGTCCTTGAATTCGTGCAGGAATTTGGCCGGAGTGACAACGTAGTATCCTGTAGAGTAACCCCAGGAGAGTTTGTTGCGCGACTTGCGCTCCAGAGAGCCCTCGATAAGAGGCTTCACGGAGGGGTGGTCCATGTTGGGAAAGTGAACAGACTCAACTGAGCGAGGAGGGTCGTTGGGGTTGACCAAGCGGTCGCCGCTGCGGTTGACGAAGCCCTTCCATTCCAGGTCGGGGGGAACTCTTTGGATGGCACCCAGCATGTCTGTGTAGAGAGCGCGGGTCTTCTCGGCCTGACCGCCAGCCAACTGGGTGAAGGCTTCCATCGCCTGCTGGATGACCTCGATGACGTGGGCCTCGAAGGCCTCAAAGTTGTGCTGCACGGCAATAAGGTCGTTGCGGTTGTTGTTCTCCTCGAGAACCTGCTTGTTCAGCCTGTGGAGGACCCCGCGATGGACGACATAGGGGTCGTCGGTTCCGTGCATCTTGCCGCCAGCGGAGTCGAAGGAGGCGGTCTGCTGGCCCAAAAGCTCGATATGCTTCTGGGTGGTGTTGCGGGCCTTTTCAACCTCCTTGGCGCCCTTCTGAGCGCCGTGGGCCAGCTCCTTGCCCTTGTGCTTGATTTCTTTGTGTAGGCGTTCCAGAACAGGCAGGACAGACCCCTTGATGCTCTTCTCCGTCTCGATGTTGGTATTAATAATCGCCTGGGTGTTGGAGCGCATGTTTTCGAAGTAGCCAGCAATACCGCCGAGGCTCTGATCAAAGTGGTGACCCTCCTTCAAGGGATGGCTAATAGTCTTGAGGGCTTTCTCATATTCCTTAGATTGGGCCCTGTGAATCTTTTCGACAGCCTCCATGTAATCCTCCAAATATCCGACGGCGTGTTTCCAGGCTTGTAGTCGCTCCGCGAGAAGGCCGGCAGTCTGTGCATTGATCGTTAGCTGGATTTTGCAGAAAACCGATTGAGGAGGAACAAGAATCTGCATGTAGGAGTGCAGCATTAAAGCCTCGTACACGACGGCGCGCGACCCCGGTCATGAGGAAAGGAGATAATGCAACTTACGCTGGTAGGGTCGACCTCGGGGACAGCATCGTCGCTGAGGACGGACGAGTTGGTCATAATGGTCCCTGACCTTTGAGGGATAGTTTTGGTGTCGGCCATTATCGCGATGTTCAAAGTTGAGATGAAGCAGGGTGTTCGAGGTTAGGGTATCTTGATTCGCAAGTAGGCAAATGGGTATCGCAAGGTATCTATGATTGTAAGACTCGCGCAAGTCGCTTTGAGCAGTTGGTCGAAAGACGAGGGATATGTGACAAGCACGCTGGGCAGAGGGAGAGGAGGAGGTTATTACTACATCCTGCCAGCGCGACCCTAAGATTTGTCCCCCCCTTGCCCAGTGACAGTCGGCAAGGTAATTAAAACTACCCGCCCAAGCTCCTTGCACGAACATAGTCGAATGACGTTCTCCACTCTACGCCAATACAGCGTTTTTGGCACTAGCGCCTGGCTCCTGCTTTACACGACCCCCAAAGAAGTGGAGACATTCCGAACCCCCCTGCGACGATCGTCGAGTTTGTGAGGGACAAATCCAAGGCTTTCCTCCGTTCCTATCTGGGAGCTCAATGTACTCTAAATATCGTTTGAGACAATCTGTACAGCCTCTGGTTGGCTGATTTACCGAGGTGTTACCATATTCCAACTGTTCAATCATGTCGCAGTTTTCTCTTCTTGACGGCATCATTGAGGTAGGCGGCGTTGGCTCCGGAATCCATCAGTGTATCGTTGCCAGACGGAGGGAGGGCTCACTCCGGATATGACGTCGATACCGAAGTGGACGGTCCCTTGGTTTCCAACGCACACTGACGCTAAAGTGAGATTGGATGACCCCGTGTCTGATTAGTTGGCAGAGATGTTAGTGATGGCGCTCAACGTCTACTGTTCCGCTAACACATGTTCTGGACCATAAATCACTCTAATGTCGCACCAGCCAGGATATCCCTCCTCAAGCAAACAAGCTTTCCGATCATCCAGAGGCAGTGCTCCCAAGTGACGGAGTCCTGGACTTGAAGAAAAACAGGGTTGAAATCTCGACGCAGGCAAATTAGGTATTAGTTTCTTCTTCCCTAACGGAAGCCCCTTTCGCCCATTCTTCACGTCTCCTCGGGCCTGGTCGCTTGTAGCAAAGACAGCGGCGTCCGTGTCTTGCAGGCACGTTTCACGGAAAGTCAAATGAAAGACGTCATGGTGGACGTTGCCCTACAATGAAATGGTGAGCGAATGCATGCTGACATGTCGCAACGGCTCGTTGTACAACACGACCGGCCACGTTACGAGCCCGGACCGTACTGGATTGAACCAACTTTAATCCGGGCTGCTGAATAGAATTTGTTGACTTGTCTTTCCTGGACTGTTGGAATCGGTCATCCGATCTCTAGTTTGGGGTTTCGTATGCACGCCTTGCTCCCTTTCTAACGCCTGCGTTGACATTCGCACTGAAACTGAATGTGGACGCAATGGACAAGACTGACGATTGTCCCGGCGTCCATATGCAAATGATGGACATCGAAGGCACGCACATGCCGTTAGTCAATCAATCGGAAAATAGGCTCAAGTGTGCGTGAGCAGTTTCCCTTACTACATACATTTCGAGTCGTTGATAGAAAAAAAACCGACGGTTACCGACTAGTTGTGGGTTGTGACCCGTCCTGAAAGAGAGACCATGAACTACTACTGGTAGAAAGCTAGTAGGCCAATACGAAAGATATCGCACCAAAATCCCTAAAAGATAGTCATGTATAGTCATCCGACCAAGTATTACTGCGACTGAGCGGCCAAGGGTCGCATAACCCGCTTCGCCGCCGCGTTCGCTCTCGCACCATCACGGCGGCAACATGAATACTAATAACGGTGCGCACACTTCGGCTTCGCCGCCCGAGTCGTCCACCACAAAGGCAAGGCTAACCTACACTCCATTCGCAAGTTTAGGTTTTCTAGCCACCTCATCGGAGTGTCCGACATCGGCCGGCGACACGTACCACTTGCCTCCCATTGCCGCAACGGCGATGTGGGACCGAAGAGCCGAAAAACCGCCGTTCCACCCGCCGTACATCCTCGGTATTACGAGTGGGATGCCCTCCAAGGTCCGATTAGGACTTACGCCGAGACTTGTTCAATTCAAGAACCGGCGCATACAGGGCGACCCCAATTTATCACAATGACTTTGCAATTCTAAAAAGACGCAATACGTGAAAAGTGAAGAAAATGTAAGTTGCAGGTCATCTTGGCAAAACTGCCATGATGTGCCGCGCTCTATGCGGCGGGTATAACGTATTTCCATGATTTACCATCCCATAATCGCCCCCAGAGTGAGATCCCTTGCAGATTATATCAGCCCGTATGCGTGTATCCTGAGCAGCCGATGAGTACTGGTAACTCCAAGGCACAAAACCTAAAACCCGTAAACCTCAAAAGAGGAAGTGCTGTCCAGCCCCAATGTTCCCAACCATCCTTCCAACGCCAGTGCCATGCCCAAAGAAGTACTTGTCGCCCTCTATACCCATCAATCAAACAAATGAGTCCAGCGGAAAATGTAATATCGGAAGAGCTCAGTAGACCCGCTCGCGTCCCTGGATGAGGTGGAGACGGCGCTCATCGCCGTGTTGCACAGTCTGCAACAGATTGCTCATGCTTCCAGGGCGATGCCACGAGCGATTTAAGCCACCTGGACTGGTAGGCTCACTACTGATGCCCTCGTTTGACTCAGGAATCATGCTGAGAGGATCTTGGATGGGAATCTCACTCGCGGGAGGCGTATTCGGTGCGCTCATGGCAGCGAAGTAATCCGGAAGAGCCTCGGAGCTGCCGGCGCCTCGTCGAAGAGGGGTCTTAACAGCTGTGGTATAACTGGGGACCTTGCTAAGAGTAGCCATGTCCGGCATGTCGAGGTGCTCGGGCGAGTTGCGCCCTGATGAGTGCGAGTTAGAGTGGTCCTCGGCACTGTTCTGGCGTGTCAGGGCGACTGAATGTGACTGCGAGCTGTGGCCGGTAGGGATGGATGTCGGAGCGGCTAGGTCCTCGGTGATGGCGTTCAAGGAGTTGAAAGAGGTGTTACGCTGAGAAGGATCAAGGGAGACGTTTTGGAGACGGTGGGAGAGTGCAGCAGCGGCAACACCGTGACCATGGCTGTTCATCATTGCGAGCCCGGCAAGGTTTTCTGACGAGCCAGCGCGAGACTGGGCGTAGAATGGACTGCTAAAGCCTGACTGCACGGCAGGCGTCATGAAACCGCTCATGTCGACATCCTCGTAGAGTTGATCGAGAACGTGCTCGCCGTAGCCGGGCGGTGCAATTCTGGAGACCTCGGCTTCGGCCGGGGCATTGCCGGGAGCCTGGTCAACGAGAACACCGTTTTCGTCGAGGGGCATGTTCGGGGAAATGAAAATCGACACAGGGAGCGTTGCGCGCAGCTGATGTTCGTTAGTCTCTCTTTCAAAATGACGGGTAGAATAGTTGGTACTCACTTCCGAAATGTGACCATCGGGGTTCTTCAGTGCAATTACAAGCTTCAACTTGTGGCGTACCTTGATCCCGTTATGGTTGAGATCCTGGACGCATTGGCGCAGCCGCTTCGGCAAGTTCAACTTCTTCTCAACCAGCCAGCCTTCCTGTCCGGTATCTTCGATTGTGTCGTGCCAGTGCTCGTCTCGGTCGACCTCAAACTTCCAGTTGGACACTTCTCTCTCCGTCCTGTGCTCCTTGAAGACGGTGCCGGTAGGGCCCTGCAATGAGCATTCCCGGATTTCCAACATCTTGACAGTGATCTCCCCCATCTCGAGACCCTTCAGCAACGGGGTAAAGCGCATCTGAAGAGGAACCGAAGCTCCAAAGACAACAGCCTTTTGGGGGATGATGATTGAGTAGTCAACCTTGTTAGGCCATATATTCTCCACGCTCATCGCGTGCAAGAACTCGAGGGCGGCGGGTTCAAGGGTGCGGATGATACGCAAAGCCTTGTATGCGTGGAGATCGTAGGCTAGCTTGCCGCGGGCAACGGTAGCCTTGAGCTTGTAGGTTATGCTCGCTTCAGGGATTCCTTCGACACTCTCGGGGGTGTTGCCAGGTAGGGTGTACTCGAAGGGCCATTCGTAGTTGCCGGCCGGCAAAATGGTATTCTTCCCACCATGGCCGCCGACAAACGGAGCCCATCGATGTTGGAGAAGGGTGGTAGTCTTGTCGACTTTTTGGTTGGAGACGCCTGAAGCGACAGCTTTGGAGTAGTCCCACCTACGAAGGGCAAACGGTTAGTCTGATCTGCAAGGCGACCCAGCCGGGAATAAGGAGCAACTCTTACGATAATCGAAGGGTGCCCGTCAATCGGAGGTGAACATCCTCGATCTTCAGAGGAGTAGGCAGACACAAGACCACTACACCCTTGAGAATCTGACCGGCAGACTCGTCCTCTCCTCCGCGGAAAACAATGAAATCATTGTCTAGTCTGCAAATTGTCGAAAATGTCAGTTTATGATGTCGTGATATGTGCGATCAAGATGAACGCAAGAGAAAGAGAACAGAGGGGGGAAAAAAACAAGAGATTTGAATCCCAGAACGTGGGGGGTTGACTCATACCTAATTTCGAAGAGCGAAGCGGCATGCTTGCCCGTAACGTTGGAAAATGGGTTAAATGACGGCATCTTCAGAGATTGTAGATGTCATGAACCAAGCAATACGCTTGGTAAGAGAGAAGTGACCTAAACATCCGAGAATGGGAGGTCTGGAGATGGGCTTGTATTTAACGGCAGAGCGTCTTTCTAGGTACGAAGTACATTTATCACCTCAGATCAAAGGTGGGCTGGGCAAGCGCATTTTTGCTTGCTCTTTCACTTCACAAACGGAACGATAGACAGCCCACCCAGGCCCAGGTCCAGGTCCAGGTCCAGGTCCACGTTCAAAAGTGAAGCCCACGCCCGCCTCAAGGTCCATTTCCCACGCCCCTCGGCGGGTTCGAACTTTCACACTTGGTGGGAGTGGTGGGGCGTGTTCGGGAGAAGGATGAGTGTGAAAGAAGGTTCCTTGTTCGGGATCGGGTCCCTTGAACCTTGGACGGAGTAAGGCAGGATAAGAGAAGAAAATGGTATAAAGATACGTACCGACGGGCACCAAGGATGATGAGGATTGAGGGTCAGCGACAGCCACCGAGCAGGGAACGCGGCCCAAGAGAGGACGGGGGGGCGCTAGATGATGGCGGGCGAGCGAAGAGACGACGGCACGAGAGGCTTGGTTGATGCGCCAGAATGAGGTAAGGGCCAAATGGAAAGGCAAGGTACGGATGGTGCGTGCGCGTGCAGAGGAAGGGTTCGATTGGGAATCCGGGAAGAGAATCCCGACTCTACACCGACCACGGGCAGAGGAAGGTTGCCTCCAGTTGGTATGAGTGGGTGCATATCTCTGATGTGGTGCGTGCACTTCCTCCTGCGTCCATGACATGGGTCCGATGGCGATGGTGCCCTGACGTCTCGATGGTGGATGGAAAGTGGGATGGCACATGGGTTTCGATTTCTCTCTCTTGCCATTGGAGGGGTATGAAGAATCCAGGGAGGTGTGAGTGAATCATGGTTAGATTCTCGGTCAAACGTGGGACGCGTATAGGGGAAAAAAAAAGTTTGTGACGAGCGTACACGACATCAATTCAACGGTCTTGTTTGGAGTTCGTAGGTAGTGAACGTTATTTTCTGATTTTCTGAGCTCATAAGCACCTTCACATGAAATTTCCTATCCTTAGCAGCCCGGCCCAGCGGTCGCTGATCTGATGCTGATGCTGATGCCGAGTCCAAGGCTGAGCCAAGTCTATGGCACAATAGTCCATGCTAGCATTTGACTGTTACAGCCATTTACTTCTTTCTTCAACTCGATAGGGGGCGGGCATGGGCATGTAAGCGATGATAATGATGGAGAGGTAGGCCACCCGTATTGCTCTAGGCCAACATGAGCCAGCCAGGGCAAGCGCCGTAATCGCTCGTTATATCATCAACAGTGTGAGTGGGTTGGGGGCACCGGACCTAAGGCTGAGGTGTGGGAAATACCTGCTTTCGTAAGGTAGTGGTGTACATGAGAAATGGCAGCGTGATGAAGACCTGGGATATTATCGCGCATGCAGATTATCGTCAGGTCATGTTCAACTCTTACGTTGCGCTTGTGATCACTACTGGCCAACCTAGGTGTTGCGATGGATACTCAAACAAGAAAATTACCTAAACTGCAACCTGCCATGTGGTAAAGGAATGCAAATCGAGACAAGACAAGTTGAGACAGCCTCTGGGTGAGAAACGCGACGCAGAACGCGAAGGCGATTAGAATCGAAAGACGTGGTTCGAGCGCCTGCGATTGCTCTTTGGGGCACCTTATTTGCGCGGAATACAGCAATCTCGTACGGGGCACGACACGAGGTGTGTCTAGCTTTCTTCAATGTGGAACACCCCCCCAACTTCATGATTACCTACTTTGGATGCAACTCGCAGTCTCCGATGCGCCTGAATGCAGGAACCTGGACGGGCGTTTACCGTCGTACTACTTTTTTCGGTGCGATTCATACCAGCGTTTTCTCATAAGGGTTGGAGCTTGTTCGTTCTGCACAAGTGTTACTTTCTCTTGATGTGGGTGAGTGGTCTCATCACGAGTGTTGGACGAGAGTCAGCGTCAACGCCGAAACACAAAGAAACAAACTCGCTCCGTACAGTATTGGGGTGGAAGAACGTATACTACCTTATGTAGTAGTGGGAGAGCGGGAAACACACCTACCAAAAGACAGGGTGCTGCTGGCTGCCCGTTCGTCTGACGGATAAGGCGACAGATGGCCAAAGAACCTGCTGCCAGCCCGCCACGACCAAAACGCCACTGATTGGCCCCTGCATGAATCATGCGATGAGATGGAAGCCAGATGGAAGCTGTGGATCCTTCTCTCTGCTCTGCCCTGCCACTGCCGTCCTTCCCTGCTTGCCGTATTCAATCTCTCGGGTTTCTCAGTAAACCAAGCCGCTAGTTCGTCGTCAGACCAGTTTTTTTGTCCTGCCCTGCAAGCAGCATTACCCAGTGCAAATACGAGCAGATAGGCCACGCACCCCTCTTCTGGCTCAAGCTCAAGTAGGTGGGTAGCACGTAGTAGGTAAAAGACAGACGATGGGTCCTCGCGCGGGATGCTTCTGTAGACGCAGACGCACATCATGTATCGGACAAGGAACTGACTGCCTCGTATTGTCACTGCTTACTTTTGCACAACACCAGTAATCAAGACGGTCGTTCTCCCGTCCGTTACCGATTCATCGTTGTCTAGGTACTTCGTGCAATTCGGCTTGACGTAAGGTACTGTAAATGGTTGTTGGCGTCTCGAGGCGGTCATCACAGCTAAGCCAAGTTGGCGTTTGCTGCGCATGGGCGACGATGCCAACAACAACACGCCAATATACCGCCTCCGAACACGCAACCGTCAAACATGTGGTTCTGATGAAGCTGAGATGTATGTAAGATAAGAAAGAACGCGAAACATCCCTTGGACGCTGCTCCCATCAAGACTCGGGACCATTTCCTTCTGTTATTCACCTGCCAGCCTCGCAGATGCCTATCGCCCATCATCGCAATGCATCACCATGATTAGCGAACCCCAGCCAACTGGGATAGGTGACGGACATGGCAAGGCGGCGTTGATAGTATGTGCGTGTATGTTTCTGATGTGGCTGCCTCTCGAACGCAACCAGCAATCACAGGCTTCATTTATCATGAGACAGATGAGGAGAGCAACGCGGGGTAGACTCTGTCCACAACACACCATCAAGAAGTCTCATCATGGTCGATCATGGCTTGATTCTACCTAACATGCGCAAATCCGACACCTGCAATCGTACAAAGCAGGCTTACCACCATGCTGACAGCAAACCCCCCCGCAACATCAGTTGCACCTGGTGCCTAGAACCTTTCACGATACTGCTGAAACGGGAATGCTTGTAGCTGCGCCCCTGCCCTCATCACACGGCGAATCCGGCACGCGCCCCCATCTCGCCTTAGGCACATCGATCCTGCGCCTCAGATGACAACCTTCAAGGTTCGCGTCTTGCTGAACGAGCGACTGTCTCGGTTGGTTTGCGAACCTTCGGGATTGGCATCTGCAAGTTGGCGGGAATCCGATGCAAATCAGTCTATCCAGCTTCCCTCAATACTCCGTTTCTACGGGTTTGTCTGCCGCATGCAGCATTCTCAGCAGACAAGGACCTTCCAGACCTTCCAGACTCTACGCCCAGTTGATCTTTTGGTCTGGCCATCTTGCCTACGGATCCAGTATCCAGCCGAAACCCACTGACAACTGAGCCGACACTGTTGCTCAACCCTGCCTGGGCCCGGGGTACCTCACAAAATCCCAAGATCGTCGCCAGGAGAGACGGGAGCACTCTGACAGCTGGACCAAGCCCTACCCTGCCACCCTGCCATGGCCTATGGCCCATGGCATCCATGGCACATGGGAATTTGCTCCTGAAAAATCAACCTTCAGGTTCGGTAAAAGCTCCACCGATAAGAACCAGGCCCGGATTTCCTTGGTCCAGGATTCCTCCGTCTCTCGTTCCAGCTCCAAGCGAACGCCGACACCCAGTCCAAAGCCCAGGGGTTTATCCCGTCGTATCCCGGCATCCAACAGTATTGATTCTCGAAGCGTCATTATGGGAGAATGGCTATCATACATGCCTCGGTCCCAGCCTGTTAACTCGCGAAGTTGCGGTTACAGCGGCTTGCTAGCAATCCAGCTTGCATAGAGGAGCATATAGACGAGAAACCAGAGCCATGCCAACCCTTCACCACGCGATTGTGAAGGCCAGAACCGCCCACACTGTGACAGTTCTCCATACCTTACTTGAGGGTTTCCGGGACCCCCTCCCAACAAGGACCAACAGGAGCCAAAACTAACGGGCCTCTCACCGACTCGTTGCGTGGATTCCTCGCTGAAATTTGAATATGGCGCCTTCAACCTTGTCTTCTTGTCTCCTCCAATTGCGACTTTTTTTTTTTCTCCGGTGGCGGCTGGCAACCAATCAGCAAGGCGCAAGGAAAACTGGCCCCGAGATAACGACAAATACTGGAGCACTAAAACACAAGCCGCATTCACCGTGCTGCGGTCCGAGGCCGCACCGAGCCCGGATCTCCGCCGAGCATGAAGCCCTGAAGAAAGAGACGGAAATCTTGGCCTCCTGCCTTCGCCAAGGGTGACGGCCGAGAAATTTCGGGCTAGGCCATGCTTGGGACGTGTTCGCTGGAAACCAAGTTGAATCTCTACTCAACCTTCAATTCGGTTCGAATGCCGCCAGTCTGACTATACCGGCCGCAGCCACCCGCAGCCACCCGCAACTATCATCAAGCCATCTCGGTTCGCAGCCGTCGTTTCCTTCCAGTAGAATAGACTTGAGCTCGTCGTATACGCCATACAAATCCCGCTCTTCCTCCCTAATGCGCTGGCTGAACGGTTTCTTTTCTTCTTCTTTTTTATCTGACGCACATGAAATGTTGATAATCTACCACCCTAGTCGGTGAAACTCAGCCCACCTGCACAGAAGCGATCTCGAGCCACTATTCACACGGCCAGCTCCGCCTGCAAAGGGCGGTTGGTCCGCCATGTCAAGACTACAGACGGTAACCGGTTGCCAGCGAATCACTGGCCCAGATGCAAAGAACTTCTCCTCAACTACTGTACTTACAATGATCTGCTCGACAGTCTCGGACTATGGACCGCACGACTTCTTAACAGCCATTGGGTGCTTAGCGCATCTGGTGTTGCCCTGAGCCTCCGATCAGAATGGCGTCTCGACGGCTCAGCTTGCCGGCTGCAGCAAATGGCATCCGCTGACACGGGTCCCACTGAACCAACCCTGGGCGTGTGCGAAGATGGTATCATATCATGCCAGTCCCTGATGTCAGATCAGGCCTGGGTCCACTGATATCAACATGACATTATTTTCGCGCCAGTCTTTCGGCTCTATACTCGGTCGTCTCGTCTGGGCCTGATCTGGTCTCATTTCGAAGCAGACAATGGCCTGAGCATCGACCATCGTCTGGTTCAGACATAATGATCCGCCGCATCGCATTTCTGCAGCCTCTTGTGCTCTCAAAAGACCGTCTCCTTGGCATGACCAGGCAAACGAGACCATTGGTAATGGCGCGAATGCCCAAACGGACCCATCGTTTTTGACGATAACGTCGAATCCATGATCCATCTCGGGCATCAAAGCTAAGATTGAGTCACGATGGCTTGGCCCCATCTCGAAATGTCGCCAACTACCGCTTGCCTGGCCCCACTTGCCGCCGACTTCTTTTACTTATCCATACAGATACACCATCGGCCCTTTGCAGCGGTGAAAACGAAGGGGTTGCGCTGCATGTCTCGCAAATTATATGGACAAGCGTCGAGAATGCGAACCTTGATATCCCCTTCGCCCTCCACCAATCTTGGCCTCTTTGCACATTGACTCTGAACCATACCTTAGTTGTGGATCCCATCTTTCAGCCTTGCCTCTTGATTCCCTACCTCTTGAGCTGCTTGCTGCGCACAACCATATGTACACTAGAAACCACTCAATGTGGACCATCTTCCCGCTGTTTAGGGGCACACCTTGAACCCACTCATTGCCGAGTCGTCAAGAGGGTCTTCGTCGCCGGCGAGAGGAAAAATTCTAATGGGTTTCGCATGCACGTGGATCTCCCGATACGCCTGCATACACCCTCAGGCGCTAGGTAGATAGATATCTTTTGTGCGATGCTACCTTCTGCATCACACATGCCTTGCGGTTGCATTACGTTCCAAAAGCCTCAAAAGTCTCCTCCAACGACTTATCAAACTCAGGAGCTGATGATCCTAACACCACCACCACATGGCAGAACGCCTAGGAACGTCATCGAGCATGTGAAAGTGAGCTCTGCCCATGGCCGAGAGGTCGCGCCTTTTCTTACTACTGCGACACGCGCATGCTTTTCTCGTCTCCCTGTGAGTCGCGTAGCCGCATATCGAATTAAGGATGGGTCAGTCGGAATTTTCCTCCCATATTGCGTTTGTTCCCTGCCTTTCTTCCGACGCACCAGCGTCACCCCGGTAGAACTGAACATCAAGATTCAACAGCCCGCGCGCCGGCAAGCCCCCCTTGCCGGAAAGGAAGCGGCTCATTTCTGTTTTCTTCTCCGGTGGTCGTTTGGGATACCAACCCTATCTCACCCGAACCAAACCGAACCCGAACATCGTCTCAGTATCACCAACCGCGGGCTCTTTGCGACTCCTTGCCCTCCTTCTCCCCCCTCCTTCCCGGCTTCTTTTCGTGCAAGGGGTAGAACCGGGAAAGCTTGTCCGGGCGGCCACCCTGCCGCTCCCTGCTAGGTTTCCGTTCCGTTCCCACTCTTCTTTCAGGGTGCGATTGCAAGTACCGCAGTACTATCCTATCTAAGTTCTCGTCGACATCCGTGGGCGTGGGAACAAGACGGCGGCGAGTGAGGGTGGAACCCCCACGCGTCTCTGTTTGTCGCACACCAACAACGCGACGCTGAGTGACAGGGGTGCCCGCCACGGGGGCCGCATATCATGCTCGATTGGCACCACTACGTAGTGCAGTATATGTAGTGGGTTGCAGATTTTTGTCTCAAAAAAAAAAAAGGGTCCTTTTCAGGATGGGAGCTCTGACATCTTTTTGATTCTCGAATCACATGCAGACCGCACGTCATCATCATGTCGTTCATCGGGCAAGGGGACGCGTATATCACTGCCACAAGTAGTTGCCGCTACTTGAGGCGGCGAAGTTTCTCAAGCAGTATATCGAGGGCAGTCGGCCAGAAGTAAGGGCGATTATCGAGTATAGACAATCGTGGTATTTGATGGCAAACAGCAGAAAGCTGCCTTAAGCTGACGCTACGCACTTGCATCTAATATCCGCGACCAAGAAGAGGAAAGGCAGGATCATTTCCAAGGCTAAGAAGCGCCCTCCGTCGACACCGGGGCATCTGTCGGCCTGTTCCACGTCCGGACATGTCCTATGAAGGAAGTTGCACGTCAGCAACTTAATAGCCCATGTCGGCTCAAGGTTAACTTACCGTTTTTGCAGCTTGTGATGATTGCCTCTTCGGTGAACTCCAGCCAGCACAAGGGGTGGGTATCAAGCGCTTTGGACTTTGCATCACATGTGAGCGAGTCAACTTTTCAGGAAACGGGAAGCGCAACCTACCGACACGGGGGGGAGCATGGCGATTCTCGCTCGAGGCTCGACTGCATGGACAATGCTATTATCTTCCTCTACTACACCTCCGGAAAGGGTAGAGTTAGACCGAATCCGGCTCGCCAAAGTATTCGCTGTTTCTTGTCTCTGGAGGGGGTTGGCGAAGCGTGACGATACGGAACCCCGGTGATGAACGGAAGCCTATGTCAACAGTCAGCCGTTGTTCTCTCAGTCGAATGTGTGGTCTTTTATCTCAAGTAAACGTACCGCCTTGGGGCGATGCAGCATGCCAACGTTGAAATCCCAGAGGCACAATCTGCAGTCCTCCCCCACACTACCAAACCGGTAGTTTCTGTCGTCGCAACGCCACGGGTCGAATGCGACGGACGTCACCCAGGACTGGTGACCTTGACAGCGCGCCACGATGGCCGAGTCAACGACTGACCAGATGGAAATAAGGTCGTCTTGGCCACCCGTCAAGACATACTTGCCATCGGGAGACCAGGTTACAGAGATCAAACCACCGTAGTATGAGTGGTAGAGGTCAAGCAGCCTGCGCTTCGTCAGTCGAGTCATCCCAAACTCATCCAGCAGACGTACTCTTCTTTGAGGTAGTCGATGATGCGAAGCTTCCCATCCTCGGAAACTACTGCTAGATGCCGGTTGTCTGGGCTAAAAGCAAAGGCGTTAATGCGTTGGTTCGACAGCTTCCAAGATGCCACTGGGTTTGTTTTCTGGTTCTTAGAATGAACCGATTTGTTGACCTGGATCTTCAGGTTATGGTTGACGCCGTTTGTCGAGTCGGAGTCTCCATTCGTCGACCCGTTAGTTGCCAACTCCTCCTCGGGGTTGAACGCCGCGTCTTCCTTGTCCTTATCATAAACCACCAGTGACCCATCCATATGCGCCGCCAGGAACAAGCTCTCGGAGCCCGGGATCCACCTAATCTCAGACACAGGAGTTCCGTTGATGATACCCTACCAAAGTCAGTCGAGAACTGCGGCATGCTGGACATCTCCACAACTCACGTTCTTGTTCAGACGCGTGTAGCGTTGTGAAACGGGTTCCCACCAGATGATCTCCCCGGTAGAGAAGCCCATGATGACATCGATATGCGAGACATTCTTGGTAACTGGGTTGACATCGTGGCAGAGGCAATGGGCCTTGGTAAACAGAATTTTTGTCAAGTAGTCGGCCTGAAATTTGTCAGTAACACATCCGCATGACTCTATCAGGAGGGAATCCTAGCCTTTGTTGGTGACGACAAATCCAACCACTGGAAAGCTCGGTTAATATTGGCGAAAGCGAAGACGCCTTCTGTCGGTCGTTCTTGGAGTTTCTTAGTCAGGTTCTCGTTGACAATCACTCTGGAAATGAAGGACGAGTTGCTCTTGGTCATGTTGTTCTTGGGCTTAGCCACCTTCTTCTTGGCGGCGTCCTTGGTGTTGGCGGGCGCAAGCGCTGTGTTGCCGTCACCAAAGGCCGGGGCAGAAACCATGGTCAAGGACGTTGGCGGCGCATCGCTGAGGGACGTCCCGCCACCGCCATCACTGCTGAGTCCGGCCTCGGTCGAATATCGGCCCTCATTAGGGTGTTCTTGAATATCACCGCCGAGGGACAATGTCGTGGCAGAAGAGCCTTTGTAGAAGAAGGGCGGTGCAGCGCGTAGGTCAAGACTTATGAGGGACAGCTTGGTGCCGGCTGTCGCAGGCTGCGGAGTAGTCGCTAAAGGATTCGGGTTCACGACGGGAGCTTCGGAAGGGTGAGGAGGCGGTGTTGCGAGGTGAAGGTCTTCTTTCAGTACATAGGTACCCTCGCCGACAAGAAACTGATACTCCGGGCCCTCGGGGTTGGAGAGGATATTGTTCGTCTCGATCATGGGAGCCATTCCTGGGCCGAGCGCACCATATGCGCCCGAATGCGAGGGATATCGCGGGGGTGGGGGGAGGACACTAGAGATGTCGCGCAAGTCGCGACTGTCAGCCGTAGGTCTGAATTATGGGCAGGGAACATATTGGAGTGCTTGGCTGTACGCCTGGGGGAGCAGGTTGCGGTTGAGTGCTCTTGATATTGCGGTTGCACCGCGCGCGTGGCTGTTCGCCAGCGGCAAGGGCGATGTGGCTAGACCAAATACTCACAACATGATGGGCTATCGTTGTGTTCCAGAACTACGGCAGTTTCAATTGTAGTAGGACACGATGACTATACGAGATACGAGGCCGTTGAGTGTTTGCGAAGTGCGCACAACGGCTATCGCAATATCGGGACGAGGCTGAGGTGATTTATCGTCGAGCAATTACGATGCGCTTTTGTCGTAGGACCCGTCTCAGAGCGGTTATGGAAATTCGATTTCCTAAGCCGCCAAGGCAAGTGGTGACGCTGAAGAAGTAGGAGAAAGTAGGAGGTTGGACAGCAACAGCTAATGTTTTGGGAAGTTCGTCCGGCTAGGTGAGGCGAGGGCCGTCGGGAGATTCGGGGTTCGGATAACAGTAAGGTTGGACGCGAGGGATGATGGGTGACTACTGCCGGACGAGATGAACGCTGGGGGAGTGAGGTGCGTCACGAGAGTAAGATATTAAGGATGCAGTCTTGGGTAGAGGAAGGTAGCAGGTTGTGGAGATGAGGTAGACGGGGTTGCTTCGAGACGGATAGAGGATTGGTCCAGTGTCCCCGCCTTCCCATGGATGTGTCCCAGGGGATGGTTTCCTTGGCTGAGCTGGGCTGCCATTGATCCAAGTTGCCCATGAAGAACCCGGGAAGGCGTGGACAAGCGCATGTCGGTCCTGGAACTCCTAGGACAGCACTCCTTCCTGGGGTCTGGAGAGCGATTGGTGCGATATGAGTGGTGGGAAGACGTCAGGAAGGGTGGGGGGGGTCCATCACAGTCTGGCGGGGGTGGTGGCATCAGCACTCCAGCGACAGGCGCATCGTCCCTGACGCCCGGGGTTAAATTTGGTGAGGCCGGTGATGATCCAATCCAGTTCCTCACAGAAATGTGGGGTAAAAAGCTGGAGAAGATTCCATTGTAGTGTAAACTCGGTTCGTGACTGCTGCATTCCAGTTTACCTCTCGGATTGTGTGTCCGAAAAGGGGGGAGGGCACTTTCTATCGGGTATGGCAGTTATACTTCTACTAGGTACCCTGCCTACACGAACCACGAGGTATCATTGTTTTTGGACACTCATAGTTGGAGTTAGTTGGTTCAGTCTTCTAACAAAAGTCCAGCAGTCCGAGTCCATCAGTCTGAGCTAATACTTAAGTTATAATCTGATAAAAGGCTGTTATTGATTGTCTGGGTCAGATGCTTCTACCTAGGCTCCGAATCTTGTTGGGTATTCTGTCTGGCAGACATTATGCACATGGCTTTGGATTGGGTTGTGTCTTGGAACACGATAGTTTAGGACAACTTCGGGTCCACGTCATAATTTATGAAAGCTTCCTAAAGCATAGAGAACGTAATTATCAAGCCAAGTAGATATGTCAGATAAGGGTTGAAGCCATAACAAATTTCTGGGTTGCCATTACGGCGTGTCTAAATGACTAATGGTCTACCAAGGCGGTCCCTAAAGTGCTTCATACCAAGGTATTACGAAAAACGAGAGTAGCACGATAGGTGGACGAGATGAGACTGTGTCAGAGAAAGAGAGCGAATATACATACTCAAGTACCGTAGTTTAAATGAATGGTGCAGGAGACGGAGGCTGTCGCCAACAACAACCAGCCCTAGCAACAAGAGAGTGTGAGGATGCCTTACGAATAATCGAGAAGTAAGGTACGATGATAAAGATACCTGCTATTACTACGTACCTTACCTAGGTAGGTAAGGTGAGGTAAGGTAGGTAGGTAGGTAGGTATGTCGAACTGTATCGTTCGCTTATCACGGCTCGGTTGTACAGCGCTGGTCCGCTAATCGGCTTTGTCTTTCAGCGGGTCTCACATCTCCGACACGCTGGTGCCGCTTAGCTACTAGTGAGCTCCCACCGGAGTGATCCTTGTAAATCAGGTCGTCATTCGAACTTCAGCCCCCATACACCTGCAGACTCCCGTTCTACCCGCTTCAAAGCTTCTGTCCGATCACAACCCACGAACGCGTTGGCTCAATTCCAACCTGAACAAAAGCACCACAGCTACGACCTCGGAGCTTCTGCAGCCTTACTTGCTACAGTACCCCCCGTGCTGCATTGTCCTGCAAACAGTCCTGCCATGGCATCGCAGTAGAGACACTCTACTAAGCTTTAACTGCCTACCTTACCTTGACATCATCTTGGCCATGGCTTCTGGTAGGTGGCCTGATTGGGGAGGGTGAAGAGCTAGACTCAAGCGCCATGACCCTATTCCCAAGCTTCAAACTGACCACTGTCGCTCAAATCTAGTACGTATTTGTGTCTGCGGTGACGAGGGCACTGGCAAGTCCAGTCTTATTGCCTCGTTGGTCAAAGATGTCTTCATCTCCAACAAAATCCAGTCCGTCCTCCCCACCATCACAATTCCTCCTCAGCTCGGAACTCCCGAAAATGTCACCACCACCATCGTCGATACGTCCGCCCGACCCCAAGACCGCACTACCCTCAGGAAAGAGATCCGAAAGTGTAATGTCATTCTCCTCGTCTATTCCGACCACTACAGCTACGAACGCGTCGCCCTTTTCTGGATGCCCTACTTCCGCTCCCTCGGCGTCAACGTCCCCGTTGTCCTCTGTGCAAACAAGTCAGACCTGACAGGCGATGGAAATACGCCTCAAGTTGTCGAAGGCGAAATGCTTCCCGTCATGTCCGAGTTTCGCGAGATTGACTCGTGCATCCGATCCAGCGCGAGGGAGCACCGGAACGTCAATGAAGTTTTCTTTCTCTGTCAAAAGGCTGTCACCCATCCCATCGCTCCGCTGTTCGATTACAAGGAAGGAAACTTGAAGCCCGCTTGCGTCGATGCTCTGAAAAGGATATTCTATCTATGCGATAAGGACCAGGATGGCTATCTCAATGACCAGGAAATGCACGATTTTCAGGGCAAATGCTTCGACAAGCCCTTGACCACTGAGGATCTGGAAAACATCAAACTGTCCATTGGCAAGTCAATGCCACAGATTTCCACCGAAAAGGGCATCGACCAGAGAGGCTTCTTGCAGCTGAACAAGCTCTACGCAGAGAAGGGTCGCCACGAGACGATATGGATCATCCTACGCAAGTTTCGCTACACTGACAGCTTGAGCTTGGAGGACAGCTTTTTGCACCCCAAGTTCGACGTGCCCGAGTACTCGTCCGCAGAGCTGAGCCCTGCAGGTTATCGTTTCTTTGTCGACTTGTTCCTGTTGTTCGACAAGGACAACGACGGTGGCCTGAACGACAAGGAATTGGAGGCCTTGTTCGCACCGACCCCTGGCCTCCCTGCATCCTGGATAGAGACCTCGTTCCCCTCGTCGACTGTCCGGAACGAGGCCGGACACGTCACGTTGCAAGGCTGGCTCGCCCAGTGGAGCATGACTACTTTCATGGAGCCCAAGACAACGCTCGAGTACTTGGCGTACTTGGGCTTTGAGCCGGCAACCTCTAGAGAGACGACAACGGCCGCATTGAAGCTCACCAAGTCGCGCAAACGCAGAAGACGCCCGGGCAAGGTAGAGCGTAACGTTGTGTTGTGCTATGTCTTGGGTGCCTCTGGAGCTGGCAAGTCCTCGTTGTTGGACGCTTTCCTGAACCGGCCTTTTGACAACTTATATCGACCGACGATCAAACCCCGACGGGCTGTCAATAGCGTCGAGCTTCCGGGCGGAAAGCAGTGCTATTTGATTCTGGAAGAGCTGGGGGAGCTGGAGCCCGCCATCCTGGAGAACCAGGCTAAATTGGACGCTTGCGACCTGATCTGCTACACATACGATTCTTCGGATCCCGACTCTTTCTCACACATTGTTGAACTGCGTAAGCGTTACCCGCAGTTGGATGATCTTCCCAACATCTACACAGCCTTGAAGGCCGACAAGGACAAAACCACGCAACGCAGCGAGATGCAACCGGATACGTATACTTCGAACCTAATGATGAGCACTCCGCTCCACGTCACTGTCAAGTGGACTAGTATCAGCGAGCTGTTTATCGCGCTCGCCGACGCTGCAACGAACCCCAGTACTGCCTTCCCTCGGAGCGAGGAGCCACTCCCAGACAGATCGAGTCTGTATCTTGCCTTAGGCGCCACGGCATGTGCCGGTATCGCTGCGTTCATGATCTGGCGGAGGTCAACTAACTCGGCCTAAGAAGGAGTGTCCTGTCGGTGCTCCGCTATTCTCATGCATCTTCACGGAGTTGGCGCGATTTCCATCCACTCGCGGAAACAAATTCATGATACCCAACTCCGCCATACATATATACTAGGAACCTTATCCTTTAATCAAAGTAATACCAGCACTTTTCTCCTATACGGTTGTATGGGATTCGCCGTCAATTTGGTGCTGCCAATTTCTGGCTGCCGCTTCTTGTTACGTGTATTGTCAGCTGCGATGCGAGCTTGAAGCTTCACATTATTTTGCATGGACGGTTGTCGGTTTCGCTCACTATAATCGTTTTATAACCGTAGAACATATCTCCGAGACACACGATAGTGGTTTCGGCTCCCTACCGCGGCATATGCCCTCTGGATTCTGGATGACCTTCTTTTCCCTGAATACGACACGGCGATATATCTGAATGACACACCTCGGTCTATATTATTGCGACTCACGCACGTTTGTCTCGGTTTCCTGTCTGCGCAACCCAGACGTTTTTCTACACCACCACACTACATTACTACAGCAAACTCGCCGTACAGCAACACTTACAAACACAATTATATCTGCTTTTTTCTCCCAGACGCTAATCCTACTCAGGCAAAATGCCTCTGACAGACCTCTCAAGCTGCCGACAACTAGATCTATTTTGCTTAGGTCTCGTGGCTATACGGCGATACCACACCACATGTCGCAGCACGTTAGCTGCAGATGAAGCTGCCTCAAGTTTCTTCTCTCACTATGAGTCAATTACGGCTCGGGTCAAATTACCATTCTTTCGAAGCCTTCGAAGTTTTCTCGGGGCTCCACGAAAAGCTCGACAAGGGAAGAGTGAGTCCCTGGCAGACATTGACCACAGTACTTGAGGACTCTGACACATAGTTTCTCAATACGTACATCACCAGTCCTGATTATCACAATACTATTGTTACTGTTAACGATGACGCCAGTAGCAAGACCAGCATTAGAACTCAAGCACATATCACCGACCTCAAGCCCTAGATATCCGGCGCCACCAGGCGCTTCAAGAAGTACAATGGCGTGCACAATCATCGCTGAATACGTCGTGCACGTCTAAGTTCAGCCTACCGAAGTTGAGGCCAACAATAACCTTGAATGCTTCGGCAGTGCTTCTGCTAAGGGTGGGCTTTCCAGTGTTCCTGGGCATACAATAAAAAGACAATTGACAGGTAGGAACAAAAGAACTGACCAGCCTGGGGGTCGAACCCAGAATCTCCTGATAACACGATCTTCGGGAAGAATCGTAGTCAGACGCCTTGCCATTGGGCCAACCGGCCATGTTGAACCATATCCACTTGTGGATGTTGGAGTCAGGGCTCACAGACCAACAGAAGTATGGTTTCATATGCGCAGTCTGCCTCTAGGCGACCGTAGCAGTTAAGTATTTGCGGCAATCTCATCAAGTGCTAGACGCCGAATGGTGGCTGTGAGGATCACGAGGATCCAGGACGACATTCAGCTTAGCAGGTTGTCTTCATGGCCGGTGTCATGGTATACCTTTACACACATACTCAGTTTCTTGACATGATCTGGAATGGGGGGTTACGCTTGGAGGATGTGATGATGGAATGGATATGTGAGTAAGGACATCAAACATGGATCTTGTTTCGAGCAATGCCGTTCAGGCACTGAACCGATTGGAGATGGGTGTATTATTCTGCCGTTACGGTCTTTCGATCGGCATCGTGGAGTCAGTCCATGCCTCCGGCAGATAAACCCTGTTAATCTTCAACAATACTGATGTGGATTCTGCAACCCAGAAGTGACGGAATCAACAACGTTAACATGCCGCCGTTACCACTCATCTGCTGCAAGATTACGTACAATAGGTCAGGTACATTTTTCTGCATGCATTTGCCACGTGCGGGGGCGGCAAAACTTTTCTTCAAATGCTGGGCATAAACTGTACAGTTTGCTCTTTGCACCTGGAACGCAGATGATAGCCGGNCTCGCCATTGATTTGCCGTGGCCTTCCACAGAGGTTTCGATGGCACCGGTTTTATTACGTCGCTAAGAATCTCGACGGTTGAGGTTCATCGACACCCTGGGTAACGTCGCTGAAGTGGTGTTCAACATCTTATCTCGGCTGCCGTCTTTTTGATATAAGCCCCTTGACCAGCAAATCCTTCCCAGGAAATCTGGAGAACCACGGGTGTTTCATCAATAACATAGGCGGGTGCCCTCGGGCAGAAGGGCCATGACTTTTCGATGATCTACTGTTGGCGTGTTCTTCTGTGTCACGTTATGGGACAGGTTGTTGAAATGTTTTCCCATAATTATATGACGCCTCTCGCGGTCGTCTCGTCATCTTCCGTGTACAAGACGTATGAACGCATACACACAGAACTCCGCCTGGTACCGGCCGAAGTGTCAGTTGGAACCAGACCGCCGATTAATCGTGAAAGGCGACGGATGTGGGGAGAAAAAGAGCGCTCCATTGCAACGCCGAGGGACAAGTCAAGTCGAGCAAAATCAAAACCTTGTCTCGAGGGAGACATCACGCCGCGCGCTGGCACGACATACAACGATAACCCTGAAGACCGCATCATCGTCCTCGAGCAACATAAACAAAACTGCTTCTTGAGGTTAAAAGACTTGTATCGATAATAAGAGTGGTATTGCAAAGATTTCCCAGCCGTATACTGAAGACGTGACGTTACCATCCATATAATCCATCGTTGAGGAGCCAGACCGCAGACCCAAACTGAAAGAGCATCCTGAAACTTCCAAACCATATGTAACAATGCATGATCCTCATAATAAGTTCGACCCGATTCGTTACCCAATTTTTGCCAGAGCCCGAAAAGACACATGAGCGACATATCCTGATGTCTCAGCCCATCCTCACATCGTACACATACATAGGCATTACAGCCTTTCCGTTGCATCTTGGATGCTAACAAAAGGCCGGCACTCTCACTCGTTGACGGACGATCTAGTTCATCAACCGACCACCGTTAACCGGTATGACCGTCCCGGTGATCCACCTCGACTCATCGCTGGCCACGAATGCGACAACGTCGGCAATGTCCTCCACGGCGCCCAACCTCGCCTCAGCCGGCGTGAGCGTTGCCCTCTCCAGGTCCGCGCTCCGCTGGTCGTCGGGTAGCGAGTCAAACATCTCCGTCTTGACCGTACCGGGGCTGACGCAGTTGACTGTGACCCCGTGCGCCTGCCCCATCTCCCGCGCCGCGACGCGCGTGAAGGCCTCGACGGCCGCCTTGCTCCCAGCGTACGCCATGCTCCCAGGGCTGTCGGCGCGGGCGGCGACGGACGAGATGTTGATGATGCGCCCGCCCGCCGCGATGTGGGGCTTCGCGGCCTGCATCATGAAGAAGACGGCGCGCGTGTTGGTGTCGAAGATGCGGTCGTAGTCCTCAGTTGTCGTGTCGTCGAGTGTCGCGCTGAGGGTTGCGGCGGCGTTGTTGACGAGTATATCGATCTTGCTGACGCCAAAGGCCATCATGGCCCGTTTGATGACCTTTTCCTGGTGCTTTGAGACGTCGGCCTGGATGGCGGTGGCCGAGGAGCCGCACGCCTCGATCTCAGCAATGACCTCATGGGCCTTTGCTATTGATGATGTATTTACAAAGGTGAAGGCGACCTTTAGTTGCCAAAGATCATGCGAGTCCTAGCTTTAGCCATTTCATTCCCATTTGAAGCTACAGATGGGGAACAAAAAAAAACACGCACCCTGGCCCCTTCCCTGGCGAGTTTCAACGCGATGGCTGCGCCGATGCCTCGCGCCCCACCGGTGACGAGGGCAACTTTGCCAGACAAGGACATGTTTGGAGGTGGAAGCTGCGGCAGTGGTTTAGTCCACAGAGCAGATGATGCGCGCCTCGCGACGGAGTTGTGACCGTTGTTCGCGTCACCCCCTGGTTCGCTGATCTGGGGTGATTGGCTCTGTTGTTGTTGCTGCTGCTGGGTCAGAGCCTTGCTCAAGTGAGTCTGCGATAGGGTCGCGTCAGCGTCGATGTCTGATGATGGCATTCGAGCCCGGAAAGCTGGTGTAGTGCAGCAGAATACCGGCAATGTCTGGCTCTGGAGCCAGTGCGTTACGGCTCGGAAAGCCATTTGACTGGGATCCGTAGTCATGGCATTATCTTCAGTGCGTGCGACGTCCATGCAGATATTATGCTGCAACAAGTTTGAGAGGTGCGATGACGGAAGACAGGCTGCGAATGCAAAGGCTGCCACACTTTGCGCTCTTGTCGCAGCGGAGCGCAGTCAGCCTGGCCAAGGTCTCCCGTGCGTTGTGTGAGTTGGGGAGAGGTGGTGTGGCGGCGCGGGGAACGTCTGAGGTGTCAATCTGGCTGGATGACCAATGTAAGACAAGCTCCAGTCCATATGTGCACACTATACGCTGATTCTGGCAATCAACGTTTAGCCAACCTGCTCTCCCAACTAGTCGCCCAGTCGTCCACTCGTCCAGTCTCCAGTTGTGCCAGTGTGTCCGCCACAGCCGATAGCTCGCTCTCCCTGACTGGCTGGCACAGTGAGGTTGTGCGTGTCCAGGAAGGACGCAGACCCTGGCCAGAACCTGCCGTGAGGACGAGAATCGGCCATCAAGCCACACACACACACACACACACACACCGTCCGCAGTCATACACTGCGTGCTGCATACATTGGCACCGCACTACGTGCACTGGAGGGTGTGATGGGGAGGTGCAAAGATGTGCCAGTTGTATGTATGCTGGCAGCTTGACGTGTGCAAGACCTGGGAGTCAAAGTTGGTAGGGTTGACTTTCCTGCCAAGTTTCACTCTTAGATGGCTCAATCATCACCGGCACCTGCGCGCTAGATACGGCAACGAAGGGTGTACCAAAAGTACCAAGGTTTTTGCAAGACATTCCATTTGGACTGCTGGAGCAAATGTTTAGAGGCGCCAAAGGATGTATTTTGGGGGAAAAGAAAATCCTTCCATTTTGTTCTTCGTCAGAGAGTGGTAGTATGGGAATCTATCTACGATTCATCAGTTCCAGCGCTCCTATCCCGAGAGTTATCCAAGAGAGTTGACGGCCATGCACCAGCCATTGACTGCCAGTTCTTCGTCAGCACCTTACTATGATGAATCAACTAGCGGCACATTGTGTGTGCAAGACCCTTGCCAGGAAGCGGCATATGAGACTACATGCAGCGACACGATCACGGCTGGGGCGGCCTCTGGTTGGCCGTCCTTCGAAGAGGGAATTCAAAGTCGGCAGAGGCGTTTCGCCTTGATTTTAATGATGGACAAGGGCAGAATCTTTAGGTAGCCAGGTAACTGGGACTCGGGACGAGACTTGAGAGATTCGAAAAACGACGTTGCGTGTTGAAATGAGATTACCGATTTCAGGTCGCTCTAGGCACTGCGGAGCCGAGCGGCCGGTTGGGCCTGGGAATCAAAGAGCCCACAGACACAAAGGGGCTGGAGGGGGGAGAGTGGGAGATAACTTCTGACGATACGGCGACACTGGCCGGCAGAGCCGGTGCGAAAAGGGGTCCCAGGCAGGACGGTGGCTCGTTGATCCACTGACCCAGAGGCTATGGTATGGTATGGTATGACAAGGCAAGGCAAGGACGGTGTGGCCCGTCCCAGGCTCCATAGGGAATTCAAGCGAGGTTAATGGTGAAGCATGTTGAAGGTAGGTACTGTAGTAATGTTTCCACGCCTTCGAGAAGCAAGAAAGAAGACCAGGGCCAAGGCCAGCCTGCGGTGCGAAATGGTTAGCTGCATTCGTCAAGGAACCCTTTCGATCCCGGATTCTTCTGCTGGCGAAGACTCGCCGACTTGCCATGGTAAACCAGGCCGTGGACAAGAGCACACGCATAAAGAGCGAGAAGTCAGCCGAACCTTGCTCCGAAGTTCCCTGGCATAACCCATGAGATGTTCTGAGGCCATTAAGAGGTTGACAAGCATGGGGGGTCACCCTGTAAGCATTGGGCATACGGACACGCTATTAGCGTCGATTGTCGGGAACAGCCTCGAGCAAGGACATGATGTTGTGTTTACATGCGTCTGATACGTTGAGGGTTGTCAAGCCGAAAGGCAGATCAGAGATGTGCCCGTCCTGGTTTCGATGCATCAGCACTCAAATTTGTGCCAGTTGTGAGCACAAGCCCTGGTAGGCGTTCTTAGAAGCCAGCGATCATCAAAGGGCGACGCTGGTGACGTTGGCTGCAAATAGCGGACACTTTTCTTTTGTTCATTATGTGCCGGGCATCCCCGGCGGCATCCGGAGGTCACTGTGACAGTGAGGGGCCATAAGAAACGCGCTTGAGTGGCAGATTCAGTTCGAGTTAGAGGCGCGGCGAGAAGAAAGCCAGACTCGAAAGGGGGCGCAGAATCCGTGTCTTAGGCTTCCTTGTTCCATAGCGATTGAGTCGAGGCTGAGCGCAAGGAAAATGTCATCCCAGGGCGATCCGATGTTTGACAGACTTTCCGACTGGTGGCTACCCATCCAATCCACTCCAATATCCGAACCCTGTGGTTATCGTCATGGATAAGTGTTCCTCTTGTCAGAGAGGAATCAGCCGGAGCCAGTTCACATCGCTTTTTGGTTTGGCATACAACATATCACTCCGTCTGTATCGGGAGCCCAGCTCTGAATGGGAAGAAGGGTATGCCTTGAAGGGTGTGGAATTGTTGATCTGAGGAGGGCCGCCAGTCAAGGGTCTGTCGGTAGCGGTGCTGTCTAATACATACTGAGCTCAGACAAAGGATGACTCTTATTCTTACCTGAGCAGAACAGATGATCCCTTGTGCCCGTGCTTGTGCTCGGGGACGGAAATATGTGCCATGAGGTAAGGGGAGACGCCTCACCCTGCATCTTTAATTTGAAAGGTACCTTGCTTCATGGACTAGATGCCCGAGTCCCTTTTCCTCAATCACGGATAGAACCTGAAAAATGGAATACGAAAAAAAATATTGACACGGATCGGTAACTCGAAAGATGCCAAGCCCTGGAAACAGAAGAGGAAAAAGAAGAAACCGAAACAGGAGGGAGAAGTGAAGGCGGCCGACTCCCTTGATTCTACCTGATGCTCTTTTATGTACTCTAATTTTCCCGCTGACTTACCTTTGGGCTAGACACATGAAGGATTCGAAAGGAACGTCTGGTAGCTCGACTGCCGCCTGCAATCACAGACTATCTAAGTAGGTACCCAAGGTGAAAGACCACGAGGTGCATCAATGACCTATTGACAGGCACGTGACGGGGAGGCGCCCATTTGTCCCAGCGCACTTTGACTGGCTGCCTTTCCACCACATCCACAGTGGGTAGCACAACGACCAGCCAGGTTTGGTTGCGCTAATGCAGTCTGAGTGGCACCCGGCTCTAACAGATACAACAGGTTCTGCGGAGGGCGGAAGTATCCAGTACTTTCACCCGCTCGGTTCTCCACCAAGTTGGTTCCTTGCAGAACCTTCCAAGCACAACAGCAAAGAGCACACGCTTCCACGAGCCGCTGGCTGGCGAAGTAAGGTAATTATGTACCTCTAGACTTCGGCCTGAAGTCACTGATCCCCACGGCGCAACCTTGACCTTGGTAGCACCCCCGGCCTGTCTATCTTTCTGATTTCCCCCTTCCACCGTCTCTTGTGCACCCGCCTCTCGTGTCTGAGTCCCGTCCTCTGTGCGTGCCGGCTTCGCGCTCTGGCTTCTGCCCGCTCTTCGAACCTGCAGTAGGGGGGGGGGTGATTTGACTTGACTGGCTGCTTTTCCCGCCTGCACCTGTCTGCACCAGGCAAGGTATCTACGCACTGCCTCGAGAAGAAGCCTCCCAGCCCAGTAGTTCCATTCCCCAAGTCCCAGGTCTGACAGAGAGCGTATACGTAAGGTATAGTAGAACGGTGGACAACCAACGGGCTGCTTGCCGAACAGTACAGTCTGGGACGACAATTGCACCTACTACCACCAACACATCTTTCTTTCTCTGCTTTATTACCACCATTGCCTTACGACACTACACACATTACACGCCAAAAAGGACGCCAACTGACTGCCCGCCGTGACGTGCCCGCCTTCCAGTCTACCCTCCCGACACTACTCATTAACCGTGAGTCTGGTTCTGCCCCATTCTTGTGTCTCAGCGCTTTCAACAGCACTTTTGCCTCTTGCTCCCCCCTCCTCTGCTCTCTTGCAACAGTCAACTTTTGCAGTCTCTCCACCTCCTATCACATCCTGGAACCGCCGCAACACACCCGCGCATGTGCTGTTGAACACGAGAACAGTTTCGAGAATCGATATACGCATCCATTTGCCGACTTGCTCCAATCTTGCTACAAATTTCCGAACCCGTCAATCGCCGCGTCTACCCATGCAATTCTTCACCCTAGACAGATGAGAGCTCAGCGACAACTTCTGTTTGAAAGAGATATCTGGCAGACGAGTGGTGCTTTCAAGGGAACTGTTGGCCCTTCCGCCTCCCAGCGGGTCTTTCACTTCTCTAGATGATGGTGCGTCGCCTCGCTCAGTGGTGTCCCCTTTTCGCCCCAGATGTCTGCTGTTGGCAATGCATCCCGAATATCTTGCCTGACGCTGGACGGTCCTCTTGTTGAGATTGTCCTGCGCGCTGGCTCCGGAAAAACCAACTTTGTTTTACGATTCGTGCCTTGACATTTCACCTGTTGCTAACTCGTTACGCCCTTCGTAGACCTCATCTAGACCCCGCGCCGATATTGGCGGCAGTTTTGCGAGCCGACGCGGTCATGCCAGCCAACTGTCAATTTCAGACCCCAGCCACCATGTCACTGAGGCTATAGGCACTCTTTACGGCGACGAGGAGGATTATGGCAACGACCACCGGCCCATGAGCTTTCTAGATTCCCCCTATACCGACCCATCTCACAAACATGACGACTCCGAAGCCTCCGGTGAAGATCATCACAGGCAACTGCCGCGTTCCGTCTCGGATAAGACTGGTTTAGCAACTGCACAAAACGGTGCTCAGGGGCTCAAAAAGTCTCAGACACTGCCGACGCGCTCGCCCAGTCAGCGAAGCACTTCCTTTGAGAACGGGCCAAAGTCGCCACCCCTCTCTCTTCGGGACGTCAAAAACGAATCCTCTCAGTTTCCTTTGGGCAACATCGAGCACCCGAACGATATCGCGCAGGAGCTCAGCAACTTACAGGCTCTAAGACGCATGTCTATGGATGTTGGCAACAATGCTGACCCGGATATGCTACCCTTTTCGGGTCTATCGCTCATGGCTATGCCACCCATCGCCCCCACGGGTGACGACGACGAAAATGATCCCTCCAGGCTGCTATGGGTGCCTGCAGCTGTTCACCCAGAACTAGCACCCACTGAGTTCAAAAATTTTCTGGAAGATCGGGTTAAGACTATTAGGCGAAGGTCGGGTGACGCGAGCGACGACGGCATCGGCCGGAGTGATTCTGGCGGGGGGCTAAGGAGAAAGAAAAGTATGCTCTCGCGACAAATCGATACTTCGGGAGGAAGAGGATATGTGGACGGCGCCGAAAGACTCGTCCGCAAGAGCTCTCTAAGAGACTACTCCACGCCGGAGCTCAACCTGAATGAACTGGTCAAGGATCCCTCTAAAGTGGTCCAGAAGCTTTCGAAGGAGACTCAGCCGGAGACCGGTGCTGAGGATATGCCGATTCTGCCGTTGGCCCCCGGCATGGGACTCCGCCGATCGACCCGGACGACGTACAGAAAAAGCGGCAGCGTGCGGTCGGGAGATAGGTTGCCTTTCTCAAAACGTGTTACAAGCCGCCACGGCCAGACAGATTCCTCCGATTCGGCCGACGCGGTACCCCCCCTACCTACCGATGTGCCCAATGTACCTAGCCACACGCGAGTCCAGTCTGAGCCAGTAGCAGAGAACTTCTCACGCCCAAACCGATCGGTTCGCCGCCAGCAAAAGTTCTCGCAGGATTTGGATACAGCGCAGCCGGGATCTGATGGTGCCTCGTCCGAGGTTGAGGAGCCTGTATCACCTCTGAGTATTCGCCCTGAGCAACAACACCCCACGAGAACGTCTTCCGTTTCCGCTGATGCCAAGCAATCCGTTCCATCCATTGTCGAGTCGCCAACGACTGACGAACCGGTGCAGCGGCAGCAATTTCCTCAACGCTCTTCTTCATCTCAGCACACAAGCCATCATGCCCCTCCGCAATCTCCAGTTGAGGAGCCCCCATCTCGTTTGAGTCAGAGACCTGGATCAAGCAATTCGGTGCAAAGCACGACAGCACCCACGGCACAGCAGCAACCCCCGAAGCAGCAGTCGAATGCTCCCAACCATTCTCTCAACGACATGGCCTCGCACCCTTCAACCTTACCTGGTAGTGGTGCTAGTCGGACCGACACTTTGACGTTCATTCCTACATTGCCCGTTGAAGAGAAGAAAACGGAAGAGAAGAGGACCGGTGGAAAGCTGAGAAAAGAAAGGGACGACGATACAGCTAGTGTTTCTTCGACGAAGTCATCTGGTGGGTGGTCAAAGTGGCTCAAAGGCGGCAGCGATGACAAGGAAAAGAAGAAGAAGGAAGAGAAGAAGAAGCAGTTTGGGGAGAAGGTGCAGGACAACGCCCGGCTGGACGTCCTCCAAAACTCGATTGAGGGTGCGGCTCCCAAGGGCAGAGAAAGCATCATCGTGGACCGCGACAATATCGACAACAAGCTGGCTGAAGAGCGAAAGAAGGAAGGGAAGAAATCGGAAAACAAGAAAGAGAAGGAAGGTGGACTATTCTCGGGCCTGTTTGGTGGCGGGAAGAAGAAGGGTGACAAAGACAGCAGCAGCAAGAAGAACCAACACCTGCGCGTGTCGGAAGAAGTACCTTATCGGCCCCTCAAACCAGACGTCGACTACCACTGGACGAGGTTCCCGCTGCTCGAGGAACGGGCGATTTATCGGATGGCTCACATCAAGCTCGCAAACCCACGTCGGTCGTTGATGAGCCAGGTACTGCTTAGCAACTTCATGTACAACTACCTCGCCATCGTTCAAGCGATGCATCCGCAAATGCAAGTGCCGCAATCACCTCAGCAACGACGATTGGAAGAGGAACGGCGGCGCAAGGAACAAGAGGAGCAGCAATATTTGGCGCAACAGCAGCAACAACAAGAGGCTGCGGATCAAGAAGCTGGGGGCCAGTACAACTTCGAGTATCATCGGGTAGGTGCAGGAATAAGGCTCTAGCTTGGAAATTCGCACTGACTTGTCACAGGGCGACAACCAGTATGGAGACCATGCCCACGACGAGGTAGATTACGTTGATGACGCTCAAATATATGAGTACGATCATGGCGGCGACTCGGACGCGGGGCGCGGCAACGGATACCATGGCCCCGATAGTTACGACCCTCAGCCTGGCAAGCAGTACTACCACGACCAGTACGGACGGGATGCTAGCGCCGATGGGAGACGTCGAGATGATCGCGAGGACATGTGGTGATTTTGACCGGCTAAGGACGGTGAGGAGGCATGAGACCTTCTAACACTGCGGTACACAGTAGGCTCTCTTCAAGCGTGATGGCAGCGGTTTCACCGCTGCTAAGCGATGTATAATTCAAACGTTTGTGCATAAGGCGGAGTTTTTAGGATCTCATTGCGAGTGCGACGCACCTACATACATACATATATTTCGGTATATCAGTGGCCGGCCTGACAGCTTCGGCCCGCCTTTTGTCGGTCTACGTTTCACGCATACTTCCATTTCAGTGTAGTTACTTGCTTGTGTGGTAAGGAGGGCGCGTTGCCTTTGAGGGATATGTACACAAACAGCGTACCCTAGGTAGATCATCTAGACATTACATGCTTTACCTTGGTCGGTCGCGATAAGCGGGTAAGAATTGAAGCCTTTGGACACCAGCACAGCATGAAAAATTTGCGGTTTACAAGCGAGGCTCAAGGAGTGATGGTTCTCTTCGTTACAACAACTACGAGGCTGCTGTCGTTCGCATGGAGGTCGGATGAAGCTCGTTTGCCAAGAGTCCAGTTCTTGACAGTACTCATCGCCTTATGAGGTGAAATCAATGTGAACAGGTTCGTCATAGGTTGCCTCACTATTTACACGAGAGGGCAAGCTGAGGATGCGTGGCTTTAGCCTCCAGGTCTGATGCCGCCCTCTCGCTGTGTAGAGTGTCGTGTTTATCCCTGACAGGCCCAACTTGGGGCAAGTGAGGAGCTGCTCATGGATTGGAATTGGATGGAATCTACTGGGAAGGCGGGCGGGCAGCTGCCCGAGCCCCGCTGCGGTGCCTGGAGCCTGGACACTGGACGCTTGACGCTGGACATTGGGTGGACCCTCGAGCCTGGACACCAGCCTGCCCCCTCCCCCCCAGTCGCAAGTCACAACGATTTGGGCTTGGGTGAAGGTACGGTGCCCAGTAGGCCCAGGGTACCTCAAAGGAGCTCTGCCTCCCGGCCCCCCCAGCAGGAAGGCCCCCCAGAGCGATGTTCTTTCACATTCACTAGGAAAGAGCACCTCACGTTTGGCCCCTGCCTGTTGTAATAATTTACGCTAAACTACTTGGGGTAACAGCAGCCTCTTCTAGCAGCGCGCCAATTCGTCCGTTCGTTGCTTCACCTCTACACCTTGCACTTTTCCTTAAACCTCCCGTCCAGAAAAATCACCAGCCTTGTAAGGGGAGCTTATTCCTATCCTCGTCGCAAACAACGTCGTCTTCTACATCCATCCTCCATTTCCATCTCTCTTGATACCCAGGTCAATCTCATCTCGACCTCCCGAACAGAACGCCCGGTCTCTACTCCGACGAAACCCTCGACCCCCATCATCCCACCGTCTCCTGGTCTCCATCCCGTCTCAACATCTCGCGATCACCTGGACAACATCCTAGTATGGCTGCTGTGAGTACTTTCTATTTCCCTGACATCCTCAACTGCCCTTGCGAACAAAACACACCATTTCATGCTTCGTATGCCACCGACGCGCATCCTCCCTCTCCATCGTCTTTTTCCCCTCAAGTGTCTGCCGCTCGTCGCCCTCAATTTGGGACTTGGACAGCTCCTACATGTCCCGCTTTAGGACCCATTACTAACATGTCATCGCCGTTGATAGCCTCGTCCATTCAACAACAACCCAGGCTACATGCCCAACGGAGCCTCTTCGATTCCTCCTGGAGCTGCGCCGCTCCTTCCCAACCAGGGTCGAGTTATCCAGACTGGTCCCATCCGAGTTCTGTGCATAGCTGATGTCCGGGGTGCGCTCCTACTCTATCAACTGCTCTCGAGCTGCCGTTAGTGGAGCTTCAATCTGACTTACCTACAACAGGAAATCTGACATCTTTGAACGAGCTGGCAAAACAAGCACGAGCCGACCACATCATCCATACGGGCGACTTTGGCTTCTACGACGACACCTCCCTAGAGCGAATCGCAGAAAAGTAAGGAAACCTCCACGACCCTACAGACGACCGCTGTCATTCTGACGTTGGTACCAAGGACCCTCAAGCATGTTGCTCAGTACTCCCCCCTGATTTCTGAGCCTGTAAAGAAGGCCATTCAGCAGGGCGGCCCTGGACCTGTCAAGACTCGATTCCCGGCCAACGAGCTCCCCCTCTCCGAACTGCCGCTCCTCTTGAGCGGCGAGATCAAGTTAGACGTCCCTGTATACACTGTTTGGGGTGCTTGCGAAGACGTGCGCGTCCTTGAGAAGTTCCGTTCGGGCGAGTACAAGGTTCAAAACCTGCACATCATCGATGAGGCGCGATCGTTGCTTCTCGAGATCGGTGGAGTGAAGCTGCGTCTCTTGGGCCTGGGCGGTGCGGTGGTCATGCACAAGCTCTTTGATAATGGAGAGGGTAGAACTACAATTGCCGGAGGTCAAGGAACTATGTGGACTACCCTTCTTCAGATGGGCGAACTCGTTGACACTGCCCACCGAGTCTACGACCCTACTGAAACCCGCGTCTTCGTCACCCACGCTTCTCCCGCTCGTGAGGGCATCTTGAACCAACTTTCTGTTACCCTCAAGGCCGACTTTTCTATCTCTGCTGGGCTGCACTTCCGTTATGGCAGTTCCTACAATGAGTTCAGTGTCAACCCCACCCTCGATCACTACCGTGGCAAGCTCGCCGCCTCAAAGGCTTCCTTTAACGATGTCTGGGAGACCGTCAAGGGTGAGGTTGAGCCGGCCATTTCTCAGAACGAGGCGCAACAGAACCTGCTTAAGAACGCCCTGCAGATCGTTGAGAAGATGCCTACTACCGCAGCCGGCGGCAACCCCTTTGGTGGCCCTGTTGCTGGTCAAGCGCAGCTCGGCCAGGTTGACGAGAGTGCCTTCAAGAACATGTGGAATTTCAACTTGGCAGACGCCGCATTCGGTTGGCTGGTGCTCGAGATCCAGGATGGACGCATTGGAACGGAGATGCGTGCGCAAGGCTTCAACTTCTCACATAGGGGTGCTAAGGCGGCCGCGCCAGTTCCCACCACGGCTACTCCTGCCGGTGGTAGCCTTCCTACTCCCGCTCCTCCCTCCACGCAAAGCACAGCTCCGCCGCCCGCCAGCAGACAGCCTTCATCTCAAGCGCCCCCTAAGCCTGCTGTTGCAACACCCCTGCCACCTGCCAAGCCCGCAACACCCCAACCTGCTGCTGCCCCTACGCCGCCTGCCGTTCCGCCCAAGGATGAGCGTCCCGCACCGGTGGGTACGAATGGATCGACCAACGGCCCTGAGCCCATATCCTCGCCTCCGCCCAAGACGCCCGCCCAAGACATTATCGGTCTATTCATTATGAATGTTAGTTCCGAGGAGCAGACACGCGACCTCTTCGATGGCGAACACAAGGCCAAGATCTTGAAGGTGGAGAAGTGGGGTAACTCAAACAAGGTGGTTCAGTTCAAGAATGCTGAGGACCGCGATGCGGCTTTGGCCAGTCTCCCTGAAGATCTTAAGACTCGGGCTCAGGAGGACCGATCCCGACCGCTCGTGAAGATCTTCCAACACCGCGAGAGCAAGTTCCAGCCACGCGGTGGTGCTGGCAACTGGGGAAGTAGCAGAGGTGGCGGTAACTCGGCGAACACCGGCAGCGGCTACCGTAGCGCCGGAGGTGCTAGTGACTCTGAGAGCAACCGCCGTGGCGGTCGCGGTGGTGGTCGAGGCAGCCGTGGAGGTGAACGGGGCCGTGGTCGTGGCCGTGGCGGACTGAAGGGCGATGGCGGTGCCTCTTCGCCCGCCCCTGGTCCCGCCACTCCGGCGGAGTAGGACTCCTCTTTCAGAGTCATTGATGAACATGCTACGAAAGATGGTAAAGGCTCTTCGGACTCGGAAGACCACCGTCCATCTATCCCAAACCAAGTTCTTGCCACCTTATTGGCCAAGTTTGGGCCCCCAAAGGAAGAAGGATAAGGTACGAAAAGAGATATTTTTCGTTTATGAATGGAGAAAAGGGGGCCAGAGAAAATAAGTGCTACCAATTCTTGTACGCGTACCTTAATGAGACAAATAGGTGGAAAGGTTTTTTCGGGTTAGACGAGTCTATCCGAGATAAAATGGACCTTACGCTCAGTTTCCCGTTTTTCATGTTAGGAGTTCTTCGTCGTTGAGAAATAAAAGGCTTCCATGGCTTCGGTGGAGTTTTGAGAGAGAGAGAGCCAGATTCGAGGTTACTGCTGTCATTCCGCATCTTCCTCATTGGTGAACCTTGACTGTTCAGAGGTGGGAGAGAAATCGAGCACGTCTGGGGGTTTGGCCCAGGTCCGACGAATCTCAATCACGTCCGACCAATGCATTTGACCGTTCCGGAACACTCACAACAGCACATAAGGCAAGGCCTACGAAGAGCTATACTAGATAATATATAGGCCATTCTGCGACATATTCGAGATGTCTTATTTACCTCCGACAGAGGGAAGGCGAACAAGAGGCACAGGGTTGCAATGAGAAAATCACGCTGGGGCAGACTGTTCTGGAGGTCATATTTGCAGTGCGAAAATTCTGGCAGACCGGGTATTGGTCTGGCAAAATACACTTTAATGTCTTCAGACGGTAGCTTCATGTACTACGGCAGTTCTACCATCCTTCAGACCGGGAGGTGGCTCCGTTTTCCCTTCTGGGGTGAAGATCGCTGGAATTCACTTTCTTGGCTTGACGGCTTCTCAAGGTGGCTATTATACAAGGCCGGGGGGCCGTTTGCTGTACATTTCTAATGCAGAGAATCTATCTGAGGGTTGTCAGCCGTCTATTGCAGCCCATGCTGCCGAATGGTCTCCCGGATTTGGTATTAGTACACCGATACAAGCATTTTACACGGAGCTTCGTCAGCTCCTCTGCCGCCCATCGCCTCTTCGTCGTGAGTTTTTCCTTCTTAGTTCATGGAAGTATTTCCTTCATTACACCTTTCGCCGCATACTTTTTAGGCGAGGGGCTTCATGCCCTTGTGAATGGCCGCAACGCCGCCGGTAAGGTTCTCATAGCCCTTGCCGGTAACGACGAAGCCGGCGTCCTTAATCATGTCGCGGAAGTCGTCCTGGCTGGGAAAGCGCTCGATACTCTCAACGAGATACTGGTAGCTGTCGCGGTCTCCGGCGACGAGCTGGCCGATGAGGGGGATAGCGCTGAAGGACCAGCGCTTGTAGACGGCGTTGAAGAGTGGATAGTCGTCCGCCTTGGAGAACTCAAGGCAGGCGAAGACGCCACCGGGCTTGAGGACGCGGTGGGCCTCTCGGAGGGCGGCAGGTATGTTTGTGAAGTTACGGATGCCGAAAGAGACGGTGTAGAGGTCGATCGAGTTGTCGGGGACGGCACCCTCGGGGAGCTTTTCAGCGTTGGCCTCAAGCCAGGAGATGGCGGCTTGCTGGGAGGCTGGGAGGGACTTTGAGCGGTCGCGGCCAACGGCCAGCATGGAGGGGTTGATGTCGGAGATGGTTACACGGACGTCAGGGTTATTGTGGATTGTGTGTGCTGTGTGAAGCATACGGAAGGCAATGTCGCCGGTGCCACCGGCGATGTCGAGGATGTGCTGAGGAGTCGGGGGGGAGTTTGCTGAGAGGCCCGGCTGGAGGGACGAGACGAAGTGATCCCTGAGTGGGTGAGTGTTAGTGGCACGACGTGGAAGTGAAGGAGGAGGCGAAACGTACTTCCATACCCTATGCCAGCCAAAGGACATGAGGTCGTTCATGCGGTCGTAAGAATCGGCAACATTGTGAAAGACGCCGGCGACACGCTCGGCCTTTTCGGATTCGAGCACCGTTTCATAACCAAAGTGCGTTGTCTTGCTGTCAGTGGAGGAGGATGAAGAAGAGGAGGAGGTGTTGATGCATCGGGAGGCGGCGGCGAAAGAACGAGGGAGAGCGGGTGATGATGTGAGCTTGTTGGAGAAGGATCGCAAGGCCCATGGTGAGCGAAGGGCGCGTCTGGTCGCCATTTTCGGGGAACTGCTTGGCTTCGCGCAATGGAGGATCCTGTGGGCGGTCGCGCGACGGCGGTGATAAAGTCAGTTGATCGGTCTCGGGACAGAGAGTGCGTGGAGCTTCCGGGATGGAAATTTTGGTGGAGATTTGGGGAAGAAGGAATGGTTCGGGGTGTGGCTGGTGCGAAATGTTCCTGCAACCGGGAACATGGTGTCCAAGCCACACCTTGTACAAACAGTGCAGGGGTCATATGGCAATGGCTCCGGGATATAATGTCAACGTTGTAGTTGAAGAGTAATCTTGGGGTTGAAGATACCTTAGACGATGTTGGAAGCTTCCGTGTTTGACACGTCGCTCTCTGCTGCTTTGCGCGCTCGGTGTTGAGCGAGGATGTTAGCGAAGGTGTGAACCTGGCTTCGGGCGAAGTACACGATGACGCAGAGGAGCAGCGTGATGACGAGAACCAAAATGGCGATTTTAGAAGCGGGTGTCATTTTAGGCCATTTGCTTCTTGATTCGGGATATCGCAAGTTTCTGTGGTGAGTTTGAAGAGTGTATGGTGTTGCTCAAGGTGAGGTTTGTCTGATAATGTGAAGGGTGCGATGATGCTGCGGGCCTCTAAACGTGGGTTTATGAAAGCGAAAGGAAGGACCGTCCGCAGGCTTTGCTGCTTGAATGAAAATTTTTAATCCAGAAAGACGAAAGCTATACAAGAAGGCACTTGGCGCCTCAAGCTCTGAATCTTGCGTTACTATCTCTTGTCCCGAAAACCAGACTTACACCTGCTGCAAAGCACACCGAAACTCACCGATCCCAGTGTTCCGATCTCTAGCAAGGCTGGTCGATACCGGTAAGTGGGGCATCGATAAGCCATTCGGCCCCCACATGATGGCTGTTGGACCCAGTTGTCTCAACACTGTACAACGCTGTCTGTCACTGTCGTACTTCTCACATTCGGACACCCCCGAGCGACGTCCTCCCCCGTACTGGACTTCACCGAGCGTCCACTCGGACGACTTTTGTAAGTAACAATCGTCTACCAGCAACCAATGGATCCAAGCTGGGAAGCACAATTCCCACCAACGGTTTCCAAGGCTTGCAGTCGTTGCCATGCCCGAAAAGTCAAGGTTAGTCAAGGTCTATAAAATACATAAGACCGACGTGCTGACGCTTTAGCAGTGTGATTTACGAGTCCCCCGTTGCTCAGCCTGTCGAAAGCAGAATGAGCAGTGCAACATAACGGAATGCGTGACATATTCCTATGCTGCTGTCCAGAGTTTGAAAGATCAAATCGCGGAGCTTCAGACCAAACTTGACAACGCTTCTCGTAATGCGGAAAGTCAACCTCTCCGTCCGGCCAACCATGAAGAGTTTGATGATATTCGCAAGGAGGCCGAGGAAATAGGCGTCCTTGCCATAGGAAGACCCAACAGTTATTCGGACAGGATCTATAGTGAGTTGACCTTGATCATGATCCCATTCGACCGTCTGCGCCTCCGTGGAACCTGGTGTTGATCGATGTTGCCTTCCAAACACAAAGTGGGCAGTGCTACTGGTTCGACCTTTGCCCGGATCTTCTTCAAACAGATCAATCTAATGGCACCTTCTGCAAGCCCCCCAGGCCATCAGGAACTCACAGTCTTAGATGAGGGAGTTGACAGGGTGAATGCAGCGCTTCCGCCACTAGCTGTGGCCAGGTATCTCGTGGCTGCATATATCCGTCACATTCATATCTGGTGGCCTTTCATTTCTCTACGGCTCTTGAGAAGCAGCCTCGCCCGTTTATATGAAACCCCGATAATGTGCACTCAGTATCAGAGGTTTCTGGTTCTTCTGGTCTTAGCGCTCGCGTCCGCGAGCTGCTCTGAAAGCCAAGAATACCGACAGATGATGGACTTTAACAGCCCAGGAGATTACTTCCAAACAGGTCTTCGGTTTTTTCTTAACAACCACGACCACCCGCGGGACTTGCAAGGCCTACACTCACTTCTGCTCTTGAGCCTTTGGATGATGGAATCCAACGTGAGACACCACGGCGACGACCTCTGGCAGCTCAGCCGATACGCCATGTCCACTGCTATCGAGATGGGTCTTCACCGGCGTGCTGCTGCGGCGGGCGACTTTAATGACGAAGAACGTGAGATACGGAACAGGACCTGGTGGTGCGTGTATAGCTTGGAGAGACAGGTCGCTGTCATCACCGGTCGTGTCTTGTCTGTCCGAGACCACGCAATAGACGCTCCGAAGCCATCCTTGAGCAGCCTGGACAGCCTCACAAGTCCTGAGGCGCTGGCGGCGCCCGTGGTGCAAAGGCTTAATGTCAAGCTTTTCAACCATCTGACAAAGCTGCGCCAGATCGGCGGACGTGTTCTCGAGTCCGTTTATATCGCGAGAGGGTCTGATGGAAGGGCGTCCAGGACCACGTTTCAGCAGATTTGCACCGAAGTTGACAAAATCCAGCTAGATTTGGAAGACTGGAAGCGAGATATGGAGACCTTGAATGTTAAGGGTACCCGAGAACGTGCCGAACTGAAGGTTGAATATGGCCTTCTCCTGCTGCTTATGTACCGACCTTCTCCTACATTCATGATTCCGTCTCGTGAGATGGTAGGCATTTGTTCTCGCGCTGTATCTGGCACCGTACGTCAATGGCTGAAGCTGGAACATCACCACGGGATTACGGCTGTCTGCCGGTGCTTTCGCCACATACATTCCATCCTCATGGTTGGACTGGCGGGCTTGTATTGTGATTGGCAAGTTTTTTCTCAGAGGCTCTCCGAAGTAGATATCATGGAGCCGTCTGTTCTGACTTGATCAACATGCTAACAACTGGAAACACTTTAGGCACATGAAAGCATTGGCCCAGAGCCCCGAATCTCCCCTTCTCTACACACATGGGAACGATGTAGCCGCATGTATCGACCTTATCGAACGAGGCACCGCCCGGATGATGGAGAAGGGCCTGTTCAAGTACCGCAACCTTCTCCAATCGGCGAGGATTAAAGTATACGGACCGTCTAGTTGGGAGCCACTAAATGCACAAACGCAGCCTACGGGCAGCTCTTCCACCGCCCAGGTTGGTTCTGCCAACACACTCAGTATATTCGACCCGGAAAACCTACAATCACCGTCCTTTTTCCAGGCCGGGGGACTTGAGACTTACATGAACCAAGTGACCGGGTACTTTGACAACAGCCAAATTGGTTTAGACGAGGGTCTCGCTGCTTGGTTCGACACTTTCATGAACGAGCTTCAAAGTGGTCAAAACAGGGCACTGGACTGAGCGGCCTCTTGTCATTCCTAGAAACGCTACATAGCATTTCGCTGTCCAGAAATCGGCTTTTCCCTGTTACTCTTTCTACGTTGCTTTAGCACCATACCCTATTTCACCACCTTACGATGGGTTGACAAATTGCACAGGAAACAGCCGCCCTAGAGACAGCTTCCCAATATGGCGCAATCTGAGGGGAGGCCTGGACACGCATCCCAAGAACATGTTTGATGCGACACCGTCTGAGTATTGTTGGCCAGTCGTTCCCAATTCCTCCTGGGATAGGTCGCCTTTTCCTTGTCAAGGGCCTTCGGTCACAGCCGAACTCAAGCGGAGACTACCTCTCGCAATCTCGGCCTCCACCGAGTGAATTATCCACTGAGCTACATTTCCTACCACATCGAGACCCCTACGACGTTGACCGGAGGACGCTTCTGCATGATAAATTCTGCAGGACAGGTCATTGGCGGTCCAGTCGGTCTTGCATAAAGAGCATCTACTCTGAAGTGGCTGAATAGACGAACACAAACCAACCAGAGCTTTGGCGCTACCATGTCTGAATCTCAACCAAAGAATCAGCCGGCCACGAGCCATACGTCTGTCCTCAATGCCAAAAATGCTTCCATTCTGGTAATTCTCTCAAACACTTGCCCGACTACTGGAACTGACCTCTTTCACAGGTTGGTATTCGCGATGGAGTCACCAATGAATTCCGCCTAGTCCCGAGAAGTCAAGCGGTGGTATCCGTTTTTGACTCAAACTTCCTCATCGGCGATGGCATATGGGCAAGTCTGGAGTTGCTCTCACGTTCTAGCATTCCTGAGTTATGAGAAACTAATACGGATTTGTGTGAATCAACAGGAAGGTATTCGTGCCGTCAGGGGTCGGGTTCAATTCGCCAAGGAACACATCAACCGACTGTTCCAGTCCGCAAAGGCTATGTATATGGACCTTGGCCTTACAAAACGGGAGCTTTTGTCACTGCTTCATCAGACCCTGGACGCCAATGACATGAGTGATGAACCGCATGTGCATATTCGTCTAGTGGTTAGCAGAGGGCTGAAGTCGACACCCTACCAAAACCCACACGTCAATATTGGTTTGCCCTTGATTGTAATGATCCCAGAGATCAAGGCGGTCGACCCGACAGCAAAGGCGCGCGGTCTACGTCTAGGAACGACTTGGGTCCGACGCGGTCCTCCAGATGTGAAGGACGAGCAGTGGAATCACATCTCTAAAGCTACAGACGTGCAGGCTTGCGTGAGTGCCAACGTCATGGGCGTCGATGAGGCGCTGATGCTGGACCTAAGGGGCTTCGTCAAGACTTGTAACTCGGTAAACTTCTTCATCGTCCGGGGCGACGAGGTGTGGGCGCCGACCAAGGACAACCAGATGCAGGGCATCACGCGCCAAAAGACCATCGACGTCTGCCGCGCCAATGGTATCAAGGTCCGAGAGCTTGACTTTGCGCTGACTGAGGTGTACGGAGCCGACGAGGCCTTCTGTACCGGCACTTTCCCGTCGCAGATCCATGTCACTGAGGTTGACAGACGGAAGATTGGTGATGGGCAGCGGGGCGCAATCACTGCGGCCATACAGAAGTTGTATGCTGCTGAGGTTAGGCGGGACGTGGGGAGGACCAGAGAGCAAATTCTGGCCGAGCTTGAACAACCTCGGGACTTGAGCGTTCTGTACGGCTTGAAGTCCAAGCTGTAGTTCGATATGGGGAAACAAACCATTGATAACGGTAGTACTCGCGAAGAGACTCAGTCCAACGTTCCTTCCAAGAGTTCCTTGCCATCCGGTATCTTCCCTGTCTTGCCCAGGCCTCGCTCGGCTTCCCCAATCATTCCATTTTTCTCATGTACAATCTTTCCGAAATCGTTCCATTCTGGAAATCCAGCAAACTTGATGCGAAAAACTTCAGGCAGCCTCCCAACGTCGCTTAAGTTGCGTGCTTGAGGAATTCCCCAAGAGACCTATAGACCTCGTTGTCAAGGAGTTGTAAGTTGTCACAGCTTGAGTTACACACCACTTCATTAGCTAACAAGAGCCCAATCCTTGTTGCTGAACGTCATCAAAGTAGAGCGAGACAGGGAGAACGGGTGGACAACGAGTCAGAACAGCACCTCGGACTGGACCGATATCACAACTTCGATCGCCTCGGTGGGGACCGAGCCAGATCCACCTCCCCATTGCGTGATACTCTAGGAGGATTTCGTCAATCGTCTCTTTATTTCCGAACATCCATATCAACGTCAGCAATGATAGAACTTATTTTCTGGGCTTTGTCGTATAGGACGTTGAAGATCCGAAACAGGCGTGGAGAACAGAAGTTGAAATATCTGCCATCTGCCCGCCGAAAGGCCTCTGTTGCCGACAAGATGACGCCCCCTCTTGACTTCTTGGTTCTGGCATCGGCTTAGGAAAAGGTGCCAATACGTTGATAGGTCGAGCAGCGTGTTCTGTTACCCCCATTGAAAAGAGTTTGAACCTGAACTTACACGTCCTCCCCTATCTATCTTGACGGTCATCGTCACTTAAAGCTTGACGATGGACCCCAAACCAGTTGTCGAGAACAACCTGGCGGACTCGACAGTCAAAGACGTCCAAGATGGAGTCACTCAGTACGATGAATTGACGGCCGCCCAGAACCGACGCCTGTTGATGAAGACGGATCTCGTCGTCCTGCCCTGCGCCGTCATCAGCATGACGCTGGCTTTTCTCGATAAGGCAAGCCTACGCATAAACCTCCCCAGTCTCCGACGGGGGAAGAACTACAGCGAGCTAACACCCTCCCGCCGAACAGAACGCCCTTGGCTTCGCCGCCATCTTCGGACTGAGGCAGGACACCAACCTGAAAGGCCAACAGTACTCCTGGCTGGGCAGCATCTTCTACTTTGGCTACCTGGCCATGGAGTTCCCGGCACTGTGGATCATCCCCAAGGTGCCCATTGGCAAGTACATCGGCGCGTGCCTGATCCTCTGGGGCGCCGCCATCTGCCTCATGGCCGCGTGTCATAACTTCGCCGGCCTGGCGACGATCCGCGTCCTTCTCGGCATTTTCGAGGCCTCCCTGCTTCCGTGCATGCTCGTCCTCAACTCCATGTGGTACCGCCGCGACGAGCAGCCCCTTCGCACGGCCCTCTGGCATAACACGTTCGCGGGTGTCTTCGGTGGCATCCTTTCCTACGCCATCGGCAACATCAAGGGCTCCCTATCGACTTGGAAGTACATCTTCATCATTTACGGCTCAGTCACCGTCCTTACAGGCTTCGTCGTCATCTTCGTGCTCCCGGACTCGCCCCAAAAGGCCTGGTTCTTCACTGACGACGAGAAGAAGCGCGTCATCGCGCGTCTGGCCGAGAACCAAACCGGTGTCGAAACGCAGCACAAGCGCTTCGATTCCAAACAGATCCTCGAGGCGCTACGGGACCCGAAATGCTGGTGCGTCTGGGCATGCGGCATCGGCTACGCCATCGCCAACGCGGGCATCACGAACTTCAACCCCCTCATCATCGCGGGGTACGGCTTCAGTCAAACAAAGACGGTGCTGATGGCCACCCCGCAGGCGGCCGTCGCCATGGTCGCCGGCGCCGCGCTGACGACGGTGTCGTTGTTTGTGCAGAACTTGCGATGCGTCTTCTGGATCGTCTCGGCGGCTATCGGCCTCGCGGGCGCCGTCATGGTGCACACGCTTGACATCGAGGCCAACCGAAACGCGTCGCTAGCGGGCGTGTATATCATGGGTTTCTACAACGTCCCATGGGTATTTATGCTTAGTCTCAACTCATCCAACACGGCCGGCGCGACCAAGAAGAGCTTCATGGGCGTCACCGTCGCGTGCTGTTATGGTGAGAAAGATCCCCTTGGTATCAATGCAATTTTTAAAGGCCCTTGCTGATCCAAAATTTCTGCTAGCTATTGGAAACATCATCGGTCCACAACTCTTCCTATCCAGTCAGGCACCGAGGTACCCGCTCGGCATCGGCGCCATGATGTTTGCGTTCGCACTCATGGCGGCGTCGGGTTTGGCGTACTACCTGCTGTGCGTCGCCGAGAACAAGCGCCGTGAGGCGCGGTACGGTGCCCCCGAGGACGCTTTTCAGGCCGGTCTGGAATCGGAGAAGGAGGATAGGACGGACTGGGAGAACAAGAACTTCCGTTATACTTATTAGATCCTCAGATGAGGCAGTTAGTGACAGGAAACAAAGACGCTTTTGGGCCTAGCAACGACGCACGAGCTGCAACGCCAGTTGATGTCGATGACTTCTTGCCTGTGTATACGGGCTTACCATGTCGTCGTCAAGTGAATTTCTAGGCTGCAGATTTGTTGATATAGGCAACGGGTTCCAACGGTTCGAAAATCTCTTCAAAACTTATTTTTGTAAATCAATTTGACCATTCTATCAGCTAGGTACAACGACTCATGCCGCACTTGCGTCAGTGCAGACCTCATCTGAGCCTGGCCATGGACCCAGGAGACAGTACCGAAATAATGCTCAAAAAGCTTGCCTCGGGACGAGGGTGTGGAGGCAGAAAAGAAGCTTTGACGCCTGAACAGCCCTGTCATGCAAAGCTGGTGTGACCCTCACCCAACCACGCCTCACCGTAAACCTAGTGTAATCCCTATGCCAGGCCGTTACCGTCCGTAAAATCCTTGAATGAATTCTGTCCTCCAAACGCTGGAGGATGTCATATTCCGGTCTGGAGAACTGAACTGCTAAATGATGTGTAACCTTTGTTTTGGTGCAGACGAAACAGTCCGCTGCGGTGGCTGCTCCGGCCACCCGTTTCCTTTTCTTTTTCCTCATCTCTTTCGATTTGATTGATGCATCCGTATACGAATCTGGTGACTGAGACGCACCCTCATGAAAGATGGAACGCGCCCTGCCCCTCTTTGATTGCAGTGGAGAGCTGTTTGCGCATGACTTCGATGCTAGTGTAATCGGGTAGTTTGAGATAGTTCACGCAAGTCATGACGCTAGGAAGGTAGTCATCAGAGGTATAAGGGTGTTCGCTGGGCTTGCAAACGACCGTGAACATGGGCGTCAAGCTCTTGAAGCCTACGTTGGGGTCAGTGCGGATTCTTCAAGTAACAGCCAGATTGTCATTCAAACTTACCCCCAATAGGAAGTTTGGGGCTGCCGGTGGTGAATTGCAAGAAGTCGCGTCGTTCAGCCGGTGTCAACTCGCTCATCGCTTGCAAAAGGTTTCGTACGCTCTTGCTGTCCATGTTGTAGCCGTGGTCTGCCTTGATCGAGTCCATGAGTGCTATAGAGCAAGTCAGCAATTGCCTGTTGAAACAAAACCAGTCCGGACCAACTCACTTTCAAGTGACCAATCTTCATCAACTCTGCCGAACAAGGTGACGAGTTCATCCGGAGTGAAGGCACTCAAAGCCGAGTAGGGGAAGACCTGGGAGAAACCAGTACGGAAGGCATCGACCTGACGACGAACGCCGGTACCAAGCGTCATGTCGATAACCCGCTCAAGATAGGAGTCCACGTTGTCAATGGTGACACGAACTTGGGCACCGTTGGCCATGAGCTCGATTTCCGGGTACCCAGGAAGGGTGAAATCCAAACAAAGGTCGTCCAATTTCACACCATCAATGGTTATGTCTTCGGTATCAGCAACCTTTTGCGCAGGGGTGCGCGATGGGTCCTCGTCAATCTCCTTTTTCGCCATGGCAAACTTCTTGATGGTCTTCAAGGACCGAGCCAGGCCGGGATCAACAACCTTGACCGCACCGAGTGATGGCTTGACACCGGATGCTGATGAATCATCTCCGATCCGGAAGAAGGTGGGGTTGAAATTGAGGTCAATGATGCGGGAATCAATCATCGAGCGAGCCACGAATTTGCCGAGCGTCTTGAACAGCTGAAGTATACGCTCACCATTGGGAGAAGCCGCATCCTCGTCGCTGAGCGGCCGCGGGAAGAGACCACTTGCACCAGAGATGTACTCTTCCGAGTCGTTTGAATCCATTTCTCTCCACAGCTTCAGCTTCTTCTTTGAGAACTCCTTTGACACCGTCGAATAAAACTCAAGCGTCGGTCCCAGCCCTGTGCCAACTTCCTCAAAATATTCCACTTCGAGGATGCTTTGAGATGCACCGTACAGCTCCATGACCTTCAACGCAGACTCCAGGATCTTGGACCTGGAGATGCGGACCTTCTGGCGTTGCAGTCGTCCGAGGAACGGGCGGTCGTCACGGCGATCTCGTCGAGAATCGTCCGCAGCCTGTGCGTTCTGCCAACGAGTCATTGACCTAGCGTAGCCGAACGATGTAGACTGCAAAAACAAGTGTCTTGTCTCGAAGGGGAAGATGAAGGGGTACAGCCTTGCAAGGTCCTCCGCCCAACTAGGAAGGCAGTTGCTAGCGACAATGAGTGGTTCCTCCAGTTGCCTGTTCAGCTTGGCAGTAAGCTTGGTGTTGACGAACTGTGAGAGTGGTTCCACATTGAGCCGAACGGCGTCCTTGTCTTTGTTCTCCACCATGACGTCCTCAATATTCGCATTCAGGTCGTGAAGGATGTTCAGAAGACGGAGAATGGAGGCAGTAGCGGGGTGCTTGGCGAGAGACGCCGGTACATTTCCGTCACCGCCATCCTCGGTATTAGCCTCGGTATTGGGGCTGAACGAGAGGCTTTCTGCGGGTGGGGGACCAGGGGCACGTCGGAACTTGATGGGGTGGACCGCAGACCACACACTCCGGCTGAACTGCTCATCGGAACTAGCGGCAGAGGTGTGGACCGCACGGTAGATAGTGGTCTCGCTGGGGATCACCTTGCCGTCCAGTGTGAACTCGATGTGCCAATCTTGAGGCACGGCTTGAATGGCCGCAGCATAAGACATGGGTCGCGACGAAGAAGTCGAAGGCGTGGGCGTGCCCTGCGACGTCGGCGGAGGAAGGGCGCTAGAGCGGGTGGGAAGAGCACTTTGTGATGGCGTCGGAACCCTGGTACCATCGTCCTTGCGCGCAGTGACCTTGCCGCCAGCCGCAATTTCCATGTTGACAGCCCCAGGCTCGGGCGCAGGGGAGTCACTCATGTCCTCGTCCAGGTCGCCCACGATAGCGTCGAGGGCACTGCTGCCGCCAATCTCTTCATCATCGGACAGCTGCTTCTCGTCTGCGCACTCGAGGGCGTTCTGAAGGTCGTCATCCTCATCCGGAGGAGGCATTGAAGGCGCCGGGCTGTCTGCAACGGCCATACCGCCCCGGCGTGACGACCTTCTCAAAACTGCCTTGTCTCGCGTGCTCGAAGACGCATCAGGGGTAGCCGCGGCTTCCGACTGAGATGTCGACTTAGATTTCGTCTTGCGAAGGGACCTTGAGCCGCTGGGTGTGGGGGCGCTCGGAGGAGGCGGAATCGGGCTTGATGCAGATGCTGCTGAGGCAGCACGCTCTGCAAGCCTTGCAGCAGCATGGCTCAAGGGCAGGCCGGCGGAGCCTGCGAGGGAAGCAAGGGCTCTAGATAGGTTGTCAGCTCGTCGAGATCCGCGCGGCCGTTCGGACAGGCTGATTCTGGGCCGCAAGTAGTCGTCCAAGGACTTAAAGGTGGCGATAGCGTGGATCGAGACCATGATGTTGCGGTAAGATCGAGGGATATCTGAGTCCTCGTCTGCGACAAGTCTGAGCCGGATCTGCTTCGCAAGCATGGACGCTGCGCTACTGCGGTTGCCGTCAAAGGTATTCTGATGCACTGTGGTGACCTCGAAATGCTCCGACCTACTGAGCAAGTCCTGCAGTTTGTGAACCATGACACTGAAGGGGGTCGCAGGAGAATCCGCTGTGGCTGTCTTGGGCTTAGACTTGACAGTGTAGCCCATGAAAACCTGAAGGAAATCTGCCTGTGCGATACGAGCCAGCTCCTCGTCGGGGTTGCTGAAAACACCCAGCAAAACTCTGACTAGACCCGAAGCCAGGAGCTCCGCACTTGTAACACTTTCGAGAACATCAGCGTCGAAGGACGAGGCCAACTTCTGGAACAACTCAACGCCCTTGTCGGGGACAAGGTTGCCGGCGGTTCTTTGTAGGTAAAACGACTCAATTTCGTCGGCAAGATCAGAGAGGTTTGAAAGGATCTTGGTTGCCTTCTTCTTCATGGTCTTGCCATGTTTCTCAGTCTCGTGGTTTTCCAAGAACTTTTTTGCTACATCACGAATCCGATTTCGCATTGAACTGACATCGGATAGGAAGTGCTGGGGCGCTTCATCAATTGACATGGTTGAGCCGCGTGAGCTAACAGGCGATCCTGAGATGTCGTCTGGATGAGGCTCGTTCTCGTTGTCTTCCTCGTTTTCTTCATCATCAGATTCCTCGTGTTCCTCATCATCCTCTGACTCGTCGTCAGACGACCGATCCCCCAAGTCAGCCGATGCTTGGCAGTCGGTATGCCTGCTCTCCTGTGTTGTAGAAGGCTCTGGAGCAGAAGCGGGAGGTGGGGTTTGCTCCTCATTTGCGAGCTTTGTGATCTCCGAAATAACACCCTCGCGGTACAGCTGATACTGGTAAACATCTTCCAAACGGCTAAGAAGAAGTTCGGTAGCTTGAAGTGCGAGCATTACGAGGGAAGGATGATCCTGCTGAGACAAGATCGAAGCAAGGAAGGACGCGTATGGAACCGTCTTCAAAGCCTCTCCAAGAATGCCTTCGTCAAGGTTCGAGAGCATCTTCAGCTGTGCAGTGAGAACCTTTTGCCGAACATTGAGGTTGACTGTGCTGGAAAAAGCATCGGTCAAGGTTGGGAAGAGAATGAGGGCGAATCGGCGGACTTCAGTTTTGCAGCCGTCGAGAAGCTCGATTCGCTTGTCATTTGGTGATTTGCGTGTTTTCCCAGGCACGGCTGAGGACGGGGTGATCGGTTCTGTGGCATTCATCTCCACGAAATCACCGGACGAGGGATCGGCATTGCGAGGTAAGCTGGGAAGTAGCTCGCAGATGACATTTAATGTCTCAATAATCTGGTCTCTGGGCCGGTGGATCAATGCTTGCATGATCACAACGCTGTCCAGCTTGGATGCAACATCTTCCGTCCCACTGGGAGGGGAAACACCAGTTAGTATCTGGTAGAGAGTCTCGACAACGTTAAGTTTGAATAACTCTGCCGACAGCTGCGGGCTAGCACGGGCTGTAAACGCCAGCACTCGCAGGAACTGGGTGTGAATGTTGGGTCCGATAAGGTTGGTAGTGCCGGGAACAAGCAGACGCAAGACCGCCTTGAGCAGGTCCACACTGACGAGCTCCTCCAACTTGGCGGCTTGATACTTGAAGCTCTCGACGATTCCGGAGACACAGATGGAGGCCTGCTCGACCACTCGCTGATCGCTGCTGCCCAACACATTAAGCAGGGTGGGCATGACGTCTCTGATGACCGGGAAAGAGTCCTCTGGGATGTTTCTGCAGCAATTTGCAGCTGTTGTGACAGCGGTTCTCTGCGTGCTTGTTGCGAAGAAGTCCAGATAGGACAAGCAAGCCGTCAAACCACCTTCTCTGACAATACTGGACGGATACTCAGCGGAGATCTTCTCCAATGTGCTCAAGGCTTGCTCGGCGAGATCGATAAATGAGATTTCCAGTAGCTTCTGGCACAAAACCGGAACAGCACCTCCGTAGACGACGTTGGCCACGCTCGCCGGAAGCGCTTCCATAAGGTTCGCCAAACAGCGGCAAGCAAGAAGCATAATCTCGGGGTTTTCTTCACCGGTAATTTCGTTTGGTTGCATGAGAGAGACGAGCTCTTTGACGAAAGAATCGGGCGAGAAGTGGCCAGATAGGTTGTCCTCGTTAGATACGAGAAGGATCTCGGACAGCTCTTGCAATGCAATCAGCTGAACAGAGGGATCGTCTTTTTGACGCAGGCTGCTGAGAAGTTCCCTCAACCGGGATGATATACCTGACATCATCCCCGTGAGTGCTCGCAGAGTGCTTGACAATCCTCCAGGGCCACCTGGACCTCCGAATCCTCCGAATGGGTCGTCGTCCTCATCGTCATATCTTTGACCCTCGTCATCGTCATCGTCATTGTCTTCGCTGTCCTCATCGTCGTGGTTCTCGGGTGGGGGAGGAGGCGGCGGAGGAGCGGATGCTTTCTCAGCGTCGTCCGTGCCAGTCATGGCAGTATCATGGTCGGCATTGTTGCTAGCGTTTCGCTTCGTTCGGCGGGAGGAGCTGGATGTGTTCGCAGATGGATCTTTAACAGCCAAGTTAGTGCCACTATACGCAAGCAGAGGCCCGTTTGTATCGTGAAGTCTCGGTTGATGGATATTGCTCGCCTACTGCTGTCGTCAATCGCCCAACAGTATCCCTTTTACTTTGGGTGTGTCCACGACCAAGCACTGGAAAGGCCACAGATAACAAACATAAGGAAAAGGGCAGAGACGATTACGAGACTCGAGTCGAGTCTGAATAGGATGGAAATTCTGGTGGCCGAGGTCCAAGACAGTAAATTTGGCCTTACCTGTAGCACCGGGAGCAGTCCTTTTGCTCCTACTCGACTTGCGGCTCGAAGACGCTGAGGGGGCGGTGTTTTCCGACATATTTGTAGGGCCGGCGGGGGTGCTGGTAAAGCCGATTAGCAACGCAGTCAAGGCAATGGGACAAAGTTTCTTACTCTGGGCTCGACATGCTTACGGCAGCCTTCCCCTTTCTCTTAGATCGAGACGGAGCAGATGACTGAGTGGGTTGTGGCGGCAGCGGGACAGAATCGGCCACTTTCTGACGTTTAGATCTTCGGGTCGAGGCGGTCGCGGTTGCAGACTGCTGTACTCCAGTCGTAGGGCTGGCCGATGAAGTAGCAGCCTTTCGCTTCCGTGAGGAAGACGTGGTATTGTTGGCGCTCGCAGATGCAGGGGCGGTCACTGCGAGATCGGCGTCGGCAGCAGACGAAGCTGCGGCTGCTTGTCGGGCAGAAGATCTGGTGATTCTGGAAGACATGAGTGACTGGTTGTGAGGCATTCCCGCTGACAAGAGCAGGAAAATGAAGATCGAATCAAATCAAATCAGTCAAATCCAGGGTGCGGGCAGCCATTTGTGTCGCCAAACAGTTGGTAGGGGTATGTGAGAGAGTGTATGTGTGTGGGTGTGGGTATGTGTGGCAGTGGTGGATGTGGGTTGGACAGTGCAAGGTAAGCGTGTAAAGTATGTATGAAGGAAAAGATCGGGGCGGAACTCCCTCGCACTTTCTCAGTGGTCACCGCGAAAATACCCTGAGGGGACCAGCAGAGGTGACAGAATGGCTGCTGGACTGGAGCTGGCCACAAGTAGGGGGGAAAATTTTGGAGTCGAGAAGATGGGAGGAGAAAGAGTGAAGTGTCGAGGAGGAGAATCGACAGTTGTGAAGGCAGGTACTGTAAAGCAGGCAGGTGCGACCCGCTTTAGTTGGAAACCGAGCCGTTCAGGTACCTGAGATGGGTAGGAGCTTGAGGTGACTTCCTCTCAAGGCAACGGTGCTGCTGCTCTGGCTCACACCTGATCCCACTGGTCGTGAATTGGACCTGTCGTGGTAGATTTCGCTCCGTTTCCTTTTTCTTCCTCACTACACTCTGCATCTGGTACTTATTCTTGTCTCTCTTTCTCTTGTCCCCCTCTCCTCTCTAGCTGGCTGCCTGGCTGGTCTATCTCTCTCTCCCCTTCTTATCAAGCAGAAAACCAAGATGTGTAGGGGTTTCGGGCGGGAGGGAGAAGGAAACAGCAAACATGTGCAAAGAAAAAGGCTGTGTAACCTACCGATGAGATGAAGGCGAGGTCGAAGCGAAAGCGGGCGAATCCGATCCTGAAGACGAGGTCGTCGGTGTGGAAGGGGGGCGCGCGGAGGGATCGTGGTCGACTACCGATCTGGAGCGCGGGTTTGCAGAGGCGATTCGTTCTGCCATGGATTACGCCATGAGGCACGATCGTTTGAGCGGTACTGTTGGCTGACGGCGGTTTGGTCGAGTGGATGAGGAAATATTGACGACGTTGCAACAGGAGGATAATCGCCGTTTCGTATCAGACGACGGTTATCGTCTACGATCGTTGGAAATGGGGCAACGGGAGGAAACGAGGTGCGGTGGGAAGATGCGATGGGATAGATACGTATGGATGAAAGGGTGGGTGTCGGTCGACCGAATCAACGGATCAAATGAAGCTCGTCTTCGTTACGTTGGAGGACTCATCGATGGAAGCGATCAAGGCAAAGAGGCCGGTCGGTCGGTCGGTTCGTCGATCGTCGATATCGGGGTTCGTCTTGTTCGTATGAAGAAAAAGAGAAAATCGATGCGGAAAAATGGGAAACTTCCACTGATTTGGTTCGGTTCAAGTCACAGGAGGTAAGGTAAGGTATGCAACGCCAAAGTGGAAAGCAGTAAGGTGTTGTAGAGGTACTTTGTTTGGTAGCAGGGCTGGAGTGCATGCGAGGAAGAAATGTCTGACCGGTGACCCGACACTTGACTTGACTTGGACACGCGCACAGTCTGCGCTGTCTCCCTCTCTATCTCTCCCACACACCTCACTTCGCACGCAACGCATTGCAACAAGCGGCTCTGATAACGCTTCCCCCCAGCCGTAGGAGCCCACTTTCGACCCCGAAAGTAGCCACTAACGACCCACTATCCTCCTCAACATCAGAGGGGGATCCCTGCCACACCTACCCTGTAGATAGTGTATTTGGCCTTGCCTGGCCAGCGACGACGATGTCATGATACGGTGTTCCGCCGCTTGACTCCGTCCAAGGGTCACCAATCACAGGCTGGTCGGTGTACCGCCACTCACCAGCTCAGGCCAGCTTCTCTACTGTACAACGTACAATACATAAGGTAGCTTACGTTGTGGTTGTCTCTCCAGTATTAACATTAACTCCTGCTGCCATCTTCAACGTGGCGGTAACAAACCCCACCCCGCCAGACCGCAGATACTTCAGCACTAATAGTAGGTCCGCTAGGCCGGTTGGACGTGCGACGTGTCAGGCTCAAAGCGCCTTGTCATGTTCCCTCATGATTACGGAAATGCGCCTCCGTTTCAACCCCTCCACATCCACTTTTCGCCTGGTACCACACGCCCCAAAATGACGGAGCGTGGGAGCTGATTCAAGTACGGTAGAGATGGGTACGGCATTTTCGACTCCTGTTGCACCATCAGGGTTTATCAAAAAGCTCAGTCCATTTCTAAGCAACGGAAAGAGGGGCAAAAACTACTCATTAGGACTCTCTGGTCACGAGATCACTAGTCGCCGGCCAGACCACTTGGGTTCCATGATTCCGTCCAGATCTTGCTTCTATGACACCAATGTCTAAAAAGAAGAACGTGCCCCGAATATGCTTACCAGGTAGTCTCAAGCCTTCAAGCTCTCCTTACCCCCCTCGAACTCGTTAACCTCGTACTCGTCCGGGTATTTCTCCAAATGCTCACGCAGCTGTGCCATCTGCGCCTTCAGATCCGGCGTCAGCTCCTCGTAGACATCCTCAAACATGCCACGGATTGGCGGCTTCTTCTCCATCTCGGCCTCCTTGAACCCTTTGAGCACTTCCCGCCTCGTCGACTCCCGGCACTCCCTCTCCTTGGCCTCGTCCCACATGCCCTGGGCCTCCATATACTTGCGTAGCCTCGTGATGGGGTTGTCTCTCCGCTTCCAATCCTCCACCTCGACCCGTGCCCGATACGCAAACGAGTCGTCCGACGTGCTGTGGTGGCTCACCCGGTAAGTCATGGCCTCGATGAGCACCGGCCTGCCGCCATTCTCGAGTGCCATTGAGCGCGCCCTCTTGGTCGCCTCCCGTACCGCCCAGATGTCGTTGCCGTCCACTCTGATCGTGTCGATGCCGTACCCGACTCCTCTGCTCGCGATGCCGTCTCCCCTGTACTGCTCCAGCGTCGGCGTCGAGATCGCGTAGCCGTTGTTGCGGCAGATGAAGATGACGGGGCACGATCTCGTTGCCGCGATATTGAGCGCCGCGTGGAAGTCACCCTCGCTCGCCGCGCCCTCGCCAAAGTAGGCAGCAACGACCCGAGGCGGTATCGACTGGTCTTGCATCCGTTGCATCTTCAGTGCGTAAGCCGCGCCCGAGGCCTGCGGCAACTGCGTCGCCAGCGGTGATGAAATAGTGTGCTAGACGGCGATGGTTCATCAGCATGGATCATCCCTAGGCATCGTCCATGAAGGAAGATAAGAAGCCAGAGAGGTTACTTACGATGTTAAGCTCCTTGCTGCCGTAGTGAACTGGCATATTCCTTCCCCTGCCAGGGTCCTTGGAGTTGGCAAATAACTGGTTCATGAAATCGGCTGTTGTGAAACCCCGCTGCTTGAAGACGCCCTGCTCTCTGTACTGGCAGAATACGACGTCATCAGGTGTCAGCACACTGGCGGACCCGACACTGAGAGCCTCCTCGCCCGCCGAGACCATGTAGAAACTGAGCCGGCCCTGGCGCTGCGCATCAAACATGATGAGGTCCATGACAGACACGTAAACCATGTCGCGGTAGAGTTTGACGATCTCATCCTCGCCAAGGTCCGGAACGAAGGAATCATCCACAACGATGCCGTTCTGGTCGACGACGCGGTAGGTCGGGACGGCGGGGTTGTCGGCTGGCGTCTCGAACCGGAGAGTGGTCGTAAAAGCACTCTTGACGGCGCCGGGGAATGATACGTGGTTTGCATTGGGGCGTTGGGAGAGGCTGCTGGACGCTCGGCTTCTTGTCGCGGTCGTGGGCGTTGCGGCATAGGGAGCTGTCGTGGCTCTCCCAGTCGGTCGAAGGAGGGTGCCGCTCCAGGGCGCACGACGGAGGATTCTGGAGGATCTCATCTCCGATTTCCGGGTACGACCTGATCTCAAGGTCGCCAATTGAGATGAATCTATCCGTTTTACTCAATTGCAAGAACTCGGAAAAGGGGAAAACAGGAGAGTAGAATGAGGCCGAGTTAAGCTCTGGTTCTCTACCTTATCCCGAGGAGGATCGTCTATCGTCGGCCAACTTCGAGACGTCATGTATAAGCCGACGAAAAGCGAGGGCCGTCGTCTCTCTGCCCCTTGCCCCGCGCGGGTCCCCGCATGGAGCCGATCGATGTTAAACCGAGCATGGACATGGGATTAGACTACTGTACTTAATGGCCAGGGGTTTTGCTGGCGAGAAGGATTCTCTACCCGTAGACCATACGTAACTCCCATATCGGACTATCCTAACAAGGTTATGCTTTACTCCGTGTTACCCGCGAAAAGACTCGTGTGGATTGACCATGGGCTAGGATTCATGTTCTTTTGCGTTTTTCAGCTCGTTTCGGCGCGTCTGGCATGAATGACCGGAACCCCCCCGTTGTGAAGGTGGGGATGAGCAAGGCCAGCTTCTTCTACCTTAGTTGAAGGCTTGTTAAAACGGTACAAAACTGGTGCCTGACGGTTGCTGGAATCCATTTTGCCATGTTACGTACGGCTTTGCCAGTGATAGCCGAGACTTGGCAAATATCGGCGTCGCTTTCCAAGGATTCATTCAACAAAGTGGGATCTTGATGGCTTTCAGGTCGACTCAGTAATCCAGCACCGCAATCCTAATCCGGCTCCCAAAGTTGACATGGAGTTGTTCACTACAGTTCGGACCAAGCCGAGCAATGGTTGCATGTGTCGGGAAAAAAAAGGATATCTCTTGATTCACCACGATATCTCTCTTCTCATGTGATATTTCCCCCATTTACACTGAAAAAAGGGAGGCTAGTCCTTACCTAGCTCAGGTATCTACCGAAATACTTTCGATCCCCGTCGCAAAAAAAAAAAACAGCCTTTAGAACAATAAAAGCCAACAATATATCCAAATCTTTATCCTTCCTTGTTTCTACCCCCCATCATCTCTGATCTATAACAGAGAGATCGTGACTGTGAATGTGGGTGGAAGCGCCCTCTTTCCCCCCTGGTTTCTTCCTAAACCCGGCAGAACACAAAACACGCAAAGAAGGACAATGATTATGCAAAAGAAAAGAGAAAAGCAAAACGTGTCTGAAAAGGTCATGACATTTCTTCTGCATTAGGTTTAGCGAACTTAAGCGCAGATTCCTTACTCTCATTTTCATCGGAAACCAGCCTTGACTTCGGCGCGAGGCCACTCAAACTGGACGTCTCCGCTATAGACGTCGGCCGTAATACGGCTGATGCGCAGCTCCACCTCGCCGTAGAAACGCTCGCACTCGCGCAGCACCTTGTTCACCAGCTTCTGACTGAGAGCAAGGTCGTCGGCGTCGCCGAAATGTTTCTCGACCCGCTTACGCAGTGTCTCAATGCCCTTGCGGACCTCACGGGAGTCGTACGTGGCCAGCACCTTATGGAACGTCGACCTCGAGTTCGACGGCTGCGACGCGATGCTCGTGCCGGGCTTGCCCGACTGCAGCTGACTTTCAATGTTCTCAATGTACTCAAGGAGTTTGCCGAGCGGGCGGCGCATGACCGCGTTCAAATACAGGCCCATGTGCTCATTGAACTCGTTGGATGCGTTCTCGCGCCAGTCCTCGAGGACGTTGAGGCCGTGCGTGTTGATCTCCTCCAGGAAATGGTTCGCGTTCTCGATGAGGAGGATATGAAAGTTGAGAGCTTCTTTGTCCTCCGGGTCCGCGCCCGCCGCGCCAACGCTGACAGCAGGGTTCTCGCGGGCAATGATTTTGAGCGAGTCGAACATAGACTTAAGGATTCGATCGTACTCGCGGTCAACCGTCTTACGTACAGCGAGGTTTGGATCGATCCCTGTGAGGATGTTTTCGACCGTGTTAGAAAACTGAGGGAAGATGCGGATGAACGAGATAACGCCCTTGCGCTTGTTGATCTTGACCTTCGTCTCCTCGATCGCGCGGATTTGCTCATCCACGAATTTCTTAAACCGAGACTCCAAAACGCCGTGGAGCTTTTGTAGGAGCGCGTTGAGGAAGTCTTGGTTCGATTGCTGAATGTCGACGAGGTTTCGCTCAAGGACAGCCAGTACGCCAGCACCCTGTCTTTTGAAAAGTCAGTACTAAGGAGGCCTCCAAGGCGCAAATAGGGACGTACAAAGGATCGGCTTGAAGAACCCATTCAATGAGTTTCGCGGTTTCTTGTTCCAGGAAAGAGAAGATCACCTCCATTGCCTTGGTGACTCTCCGTGCAAGCTCACGGTCAGGCTCCATTAGGCGATGGCGTCGCAAGTCGCCGCCCCGTCGCTCTCTCGGTCTGCTCGCGGCAACGAGGTCAGGAAAATCCGACTGCTCCAACGTCGTGGCGTGGAAGAAGTCGACGATGAAGTTCTGTTCCATTTCTACTAAAGGCAAAAGATCATCCAATACGTGACCAAACACCTCGTAGGGGAGGCTACGACTCTCGGCTGACTGGTTCAGATTCGTCCTGCTGCTTGTATCAAGAGGTGAGCGCAAGGACTTGGCCAGTGTCTGACTGCGTTTGACGGTGAGCTTCCTGACGGCAGTCGCTTTGCCTTCCTGTTGCTTCTCGACTTCGTTCGTAAACAAGAGCTCGGTTGTCTCCTCTGCAGTCATTTTGCGCGCGTTGCGCTTCCATGCCTCCAGCACCTGGCGAAATTCGTTCTTGTACACGGGATGGCTCTTGTCTTGGTAGACTTGTATCATGCGATCCCAGTTGGCCGGGTCGACGTCTCTGGCATACTTGATCAATGGACTGTACTGCCAAAGCATGTCGCGACCGACGTCGTGGTGGCGGGAGTCCACCTTCCTCGACAGAGCTTCCCTCAGCGCTCTGTTTGTCTCGTTATAGGCTGCATCGAACTGCTGGGCCATGTATCCAACAAGTCGTCGCATAAAGACGGCACTTTCTTGCCGATACATCTCCTTCTTCTCCTGGACGATTCTCATCTTGCCATAGTCGGTGTTTTCAAGTCCACCGGCTTGGTCAGCCTCACCACCGAGCTCGTCGATCTTTCTGTGTTCCCCTCCGAGTAGTGAAGGGTCAATCTTGGCCATAGCCTTGTAGAGTGTAACCAAGGACATTTCGATGTCTTCAAGACCTGCCAGGTCTTCTAGCGGTGCGTTTCTCAACGCGTTAAGGTCGGCAGAGGTAATCGTCGTTGTCTCCAGGAGAGATTCCAGCTCCTTTTTGAGCAGCTTCTGGTTAGCGGTCTGCACTTGAAGGCCTTGGCCTTGGGCTTCAATGTACGCGATGTCATCGGAGAGTGTCTGTCGAAAATTAGCGAATGTCACCATCACGGTGAAGCAATGACTTACCGAAAGCTCGACGCTGTAGAGCGTCAGAAGGTTCTCCATCTCTTCACACTCAGCGACTGCCAGGTCAATGCCGCGCTTGATAGCTTCAACTCTGTCATCCTCCTCCTGGAAGCGGGCCAACCAGCCACCTGCTTGGGCTTTGTTGAGTTCCCTTTCAAGATCTGTCCTCATCTCATCGATGTTGCGAGACCTCATTTGTTCTCCAGGCACCCAGCCGAAGTAATCCAGCCATTTTGTGAATTCGCCACTTCTGTTATCCAAGACAGTCGGGTCAACGCCCAGTGATGCCATATACTTGGCGTCATTACCAATTACCACCGACTTTCGGGCTTCTTCTTTCGAAGTCGACTCTTCGGGCTTCTTTACCTCCTTGATGGAAGGCTGTAGACTCGTCGGGCGGCTAGAATTGGGTACAGTAACTTTCACCTCAGGCACTCCCGACAAGCGCTTCGCAGGCTCGGCAGCTTCAGCAAGCTTGGGTAATTCCACTCGCTCTACTGCAGCCTGTTCTGATGGTGTCGCTCTGGGACCATCAGAAGAGATCGGCCGCGGCGGCGGCTGGAAGACAGTCGTGATTCCTTCGGCGGGCTCAGCGCTCTTGCTGGCTAATTGCCGCAGTCTTTCACCTGCGCCACCAGGCCGGGGCTTGAATGCCGATGCAGCAGATGCAGCTTTCCAGAGCACGCCAGCAAGTTCTCCCTTGGACTTCTTTGACTTGATCATGGGGCCGAGTCCTGGGCGACTTTCCTCTTCAGTCTCTGGCTCGGGGGGTGGCGCAGGAACAGGGGCCTCAGCAGTCGCAGGTTCTTCAGATATGGGTTCCTCAACTGTAGGCACCGGCGCAGAAGGCGCGATAGGTGAGCTTGGGGCGATAGGGGAAACAGGAGCAGGCGGGGCCGAGACCTCGGGTGGCGGTGGCGATACAACTGCGGCATTCGATCTTATAGGCGTAGCTCCATTCCGCGTAGGAGTTTTGAGGGCTGAAGGCACGTCGGGAGCTGCCACGTCTCCAGGCGTAAGAGGAGTAATGGGTCTGTCTTTGTAGGAGCCCGCATCGGAGCGCTGCGATATGGAGTTCTTTCTGCCAGACATACGTTCCGTGCTTCTCGGCGGCGGTGCGACTTGGTCTCGTCGCATCCCAGGGCTCACCAAAGGTGCCGGCACCAGATCCCTGTCGGCAAAGCCTCCCGGCCGCGCGGGGTCCATCGGCGGCCTCTTCCTCTCCGGTGGGCGCTCCCGCTCCTCTAGAATCTGCGGGGGTGGCATTGGGACCGGCTCGGGCGTAGCCTCGCCAAACCTGCCGAAAGCCCCTGGCCCAGGGATACCATTTCTCGAGCGGGGCGGCACGCTGCCAGTATCGTCACTTCTTGCACCCAGGGACGGAGCAAAAGATTCCTGGCTCTTGTTTCCATAGCGCCTGAGTGTCGGCGGATCTTGTGAGAATGATGAACTCATGCTTCCCACGGGGGAGTTGGAGACCATTCCGTTTAGGGGTGGCGGCCGCCGCGAGCCCGGCAGGCCGGGCGAGGGTGTACCATAGTTGGATGGCGCGGTCGGAGCGGCGAGGCTGGTCTGACTAGAACTAGAATCGGGCGGAGCGGGGGGCCTGAAAGGCATCGGACCGGGTGGCGGCGGCGGTCGTCGGTCGTTCCTGAGAATCTGGGCCATCTCGGCCTGGTCGAAGCCCGACAGCTCGGGGACCTTGCCGCCAGTGTACTTGCCATAGATCTTGACCAGACTGGCTATGAAAAACTTCTTTTCCTTGTCCGTCTGCGCGTCCCAGAAGTAAGGTTTTCCGATAGTAATTACGAATCCTGTATCGCCAGCCCAATCTCGAAGAGTTGGGTTGGCGGGCGGTGCCGTGAAGGACTCAATCGCCGAAAGGTCGTCGAGGTTCCATGTCTTTCCGATCGAGAAGGATCCATTTGCATTCTCTTTGGTCTTATGCATGCGCACACGGCCGGACTTTCTCACTGCAACAATGATGACACGAGGTTTTCTCGAATCGGGGGTTCGTGCTTGAGGCGGCGGCGGAGAAGTTGGATGGGAGGAGTACTCGGTGATTCGGATGTGGGTGATGTACGTCTCGAGCACTGGCGAAGCAACGACCGGTAAGCACTCGGAGCAAGCAGCAGGGTTTTGACTCGACAGAGAAAAAAAAACGATTGTAACGTACGCGATCCATCTACATCCTTTTTGCTGAAGCAGCTCTCGATGATGCGCCTCTTCTCATCCTCGAATCGCTGGGCCCTGTTGTCCATGGCTGCTCCGTTAGGGCGGTCCCGTCGCAGTGTGGAATGAAGCTGTCATGAGGATTTCGCTATACAACAGGAGGGATCGTTCGCATGATTATCGCAAGCTCGGGCGATAATGCGGCGGCGGTCGATGAAGCGGTTCGAGGGGTCGTGGTTGATGGGACTTGGTTATGGTGGGACTTGGAGGTTTAGTCGTGTCGTGATGTCGTGGTACAGGCACAGAAAGCCAGAAGGGGGCCCCACTGGAGAGACGTGTGCTGTGTCCGTGTCTCCTTGTCCGGAGGGCAAGGTACTGTTTGGTAGCTTCAGCCTTGGGCCCTGCCGACTTATTTTTTTTTGGGGGGGGGAGGGTATAAGTATCTCGACGTTCCTCATCTGGGGGCTCCTGTTAGTGCGCATATGACCAGCCACTTTGGTTGCGCCGCCACCTCATCATTTGCGACTTGAGGAAGAATGGGTTGATAATGAACAGAGAATTGGTTGAATTCGTGTTCCTCTTTTCATTGGTGCTTATTCAATAGACAATCAATGTAACGAGTGTTGAAGACTTTGAACTGCCGAGGCAGAGTACTTGTGTAGTTGTCCATCACTATCAGCACGCTTCCACAACGGCTCCCCAATATACCGCATCAATGGGAAGGGGCCTCGTCTATAATGCCTGTATGCCTGCTACCTGACGGCAATTCGCAGCGGCCTTTGCTACCCTGGGCCATGCATTTGGGAGCTGTTCTGAAGACGGGCGAGAGGGGACACCGAATCCCACTTCACACACCCACCTTACCTCACTGAAGTGAGATACGCAAGGTACCTGCGGCATCTACCTTGCCTAAGGTACAATTCACAAAGCCTGAAAGTACCTTCAGGTGAGGATCGAGAGAAAACATCCCGCCACCAATTGACTTTTGTTGTCTTGCAACCATTCTTCTTTGCGAGGCTTGTGGTCGTTGTAACAATCTATCAGCGATAAACCAACCTCACTCTAATCAATTGGCGTCGCAGCCAGAACAGGTTGCCTTTGATCATGCTCTTCTCTAGCATATCTTCACTGAACCAACATCAGACGTATGTATCATCGAACATGGGGTACCGTTAGAGAGCTCGGACGCTCGTCGTCATGCTTCCCAGTCGTCAATGTTTCACAGCTGCCCTGCCTACCAAGCACAAAAAACCCCCCTCTAAACGTCCGTTGTTGCGTACCGGTTTGCAATGGTTCCAATGCGACCCCTTGCCTCTGCTGTTGAGATACGGCATAACTCCTTCCGAGCCGCCGTCTTACGACGTCTCACTACACAAGACATCCATGCCCCGCTGGAGTGTACCCCCGGCACACAAAGCTTCCTGTCAACTCTGCTGACTTCCCTAGCTGCAAATAGCGTCATCACGATCTAATTCATCTCCAACAAGCACTCAGCCGGACTTCGAGTTTTCTGTGCCCCCGGATACCAGTTGCAGAGTGTGACTTTGAATCCAAACTGCAGAAGTTGAAGTCAAGCTTGCGATTGACATTCTGAAACATAGTAGCACTAAAACACAATTCTTCTGACTGGGCTGTTTCTTGTCATGAATCTATGCTCTGACTCTCGAGCGTTGCCATTGAGATCACTGGACTATGGCCGGGTACACGGTGTCCACCAATGCGGTGCTTGTCGTGTTAACAAGGAAGTCTCCCAGGCAAACCTCCGGATCCGGAAGCTTGCGGTAGCTCACGGCCTAGCCCCTCATCCGTCTCTCAAGACTCGGAAGTTGAACCGGACCGCTTCATCTCATGGGCCCACAAACTCCGGCGACTGATTCTTCTACTACAACACTTGATATCGATAACATCATATTTATGACCTCAACTCTTTTGCTTATTATTGCAGTCTGTGGATTTACATAAGTCCATGGATTCTGAAAGCTGCGTCCAGCAAGTACACGGCAGGCGGGTGTCGCGGGGACCAAAAGGTCTTCAGCACCTGTAACTCGTAACTCTCTGGGTTCGAGTTCTTATCTAGGTCTCTCCCACTGCCCTTATAGACGTATATGTAATGAACGCAAACTTGATTTACGGACATTGCTTCTCTTCTTGCCCCTCCTACAAAGTTCACCGCTGACTCCGAACCCACTGCAAAACCACTGCAAGCAAAAGAGAGCATATAATGATACAGTGGCAATAAAACGTTCCACAACTTCTCGATGTCGCCGCGTAAGTTCCGCAACGCGGTCTGCGACCGCGCCGCGCGCCGCCCGACCTCCAGACTTCCGAGGCATTCACTCGTTCCCAGTCTTCGAGTCACCATCGATCCCAGAGAGTTTCAAATACGGCCTCCTCGAGAGAGCCTCGCCACTGGTCTCTAAGTGGATGGCCCACCAATTCCAAGACGTCCGGGAAAACAGGAATCTGGGAAATGTTTGTAACTCCAGGCTCCGGCGGTCCTCAGGTCTTCACTCTCGATCCTCATTGTAACCTTGTCTGACTGCAGTTGACGGCAGCATTCCCGGATATCAGTACCTTGACACGCTCCTGTTTCGGTAACACTGGCAAATTTCCTGTTGAATACGACCTGACGTGGAACACTGGGAAGCTATTCCGCCACTATGAGGAACACGGAATCCTCTGGCATGCCCTCCGGCATATTCCTTCGGCTCATGGATCTCCGTGTGCGTCTGGCTGAATACGGCTCAGCTGTGGAATCTGGCTTCCCTGTCACGACAGATGTTGTCTTCAGCGCCGGCGACCCCATATATCTATATATATATGCGGCCAAACTGGACCTCCCCATTGCCGGCTCTCTGATCTGTATGACGACGACATTAAGAAAACAACTCATACTTGAGAGTTATTCGGCATGCCGAAGTGGCCTGCGCATTAGCGAGCTGTCGAGAGGGTTAAGTTGCGATCAACATGACAATTGTAGAATACAACGAGATATGGGAAGCCTCGAAATCCTGGCTTGTGTATTGGAGGATTTCAATCACACCGTAGTCGTGTGAGGCCGGACACAAGCATGATCAGTCTCGGAGAAGTGAGCACTCTCTGTTGGTTCTCGATGTTTTACAAGTTGTCCAACGTCTCTTGGTGCGTCCCGCAAGCCCCATCGGTCAAGAGAGTCATCAATCTGCGGGTGGATTCCGAAAGTCGTCCTGGACATGAGGTTGTGGTGAAGCGTATGTATGATGTATGGCTCATGGAGCCTTGGTATCCGACACAGAGTCGAAGCAGACGACCGTAACCCATACCTGTATGTATCCCTGAAATGTGCGTAACTGTCTTCTTTAGAACATTGCCTTTGTCGAACGATACGCTAACTCGCAGTCATTTGGATACGTTCGAAGCTATAAAATTCCTGGCCAAATATCATCGGTTGGTACCGTTGCTACCCCTGAATTGGCCCCAAGTCAACATGGGATGAGGGTTAGAGCAAATCTCTGGGCAACAAGACATAGCCAAACCCCCGAATTCATGAGCATCCCCCAGTAAATTGGTTAAAGGAAGATAAAATAACGTTTTAGTATTCTATCCTTCCGCCCCCACAGGACAACGACGACGCCGACCTTGTGCAGAGAGAAGTTCGGCAGGGCTATTGCTGGATTCTCTCCGGTAAAGATGCTCGTACTGGTACTTTCCCAGCCAGGTCTCGATGGAAGCACCTGGAAGCCGCGTCAGGTTCACGAGAGCGGTGTCAAATGGCCTGCGCACTCTAATCTCTGATGGTGTTCACGATTTATATTACCTCATTTCTTTTCATCCACTGCTTGGCTCTTTCCAGAATACACCCAGACCGCCGATACGAAAGTGAACATGTTTCGAGCTCCTGGCGCTGAGACAGGCACCCGGGAACCACGACGGAACCAGTCGGCAATGGGCTCCATGAGAATAGGCTCAACTTCCCACAAGAGACGACATCTCAAAATTCCTCAGAGTCAGCAGCTCCTTGTCTATCACTAGCCACATCGCGTCTACTTTAGGCATCGCAAGTCCAACAAGTAGCCGAAAGATCACTGCCCAAGTGCTCAAGATACGAATTCCTGATTGTGTAAGATTCATCTGAGCTTTGCTCGTAGATAAGAGGCCATTTTCATTTCAGCCATGATAGAACACTCTAAACCAGGTGCGGCGGACACATCCCCAGCACAGCTGTTTTTCGAAGTATAGAAAGAGGTAAGGTCAGGCAGGGTAGCTGCAAAACTCGTAATGCAGTCCTCAGCACACCAATAAGGTCAAACAAATATCATTGCCGAGTCCCGAAGCATCCCCTCACAGCACTCAGCGCCGGCCCACAGCTAGAGTCCCTTGAAATAAAGTCCACGCAAGGCCACGTCCAGAGAAACCCTCGTCTTCCCAGGCCCTACTTCCAGTTCACGGAATCCACAACGTCCGGGTCACCCACAATCGCAAGAAGTACCGCGCTTTCATCTCGGTGTCACGTCCGTTGCCGAGTTTAAACGAGGTTGCTTTATACTTTCCCTGAGAGGAGAGCCTCTTAACACGTAACAAAACCCCTGGCCTCGAGGACGGCCAAGCAAGAATTCCCATGGTGCCACAGTGGAGAGACGAAACATACAACCCCCGACCCCACCACCTTGACCAGCGCAACGGTAACGCTGCAATCTAAGAGCAATCTGACAGGACCCAGAAGGAGCCGGATCCTTGATTACGTCCATTTCTCACATGATGCTCAGTCTGCATTTCAGACCACAGTCTGTGGGTATCTCACTCCTGGTAAGCGCAGAGACATCTGTCATCACAACCCCTTATTCGCCTCTCGTGAATTGGGAGGTTCAGAATCCTATACACGAACAGCACGTAGGCGAATGCAGAACTGACAAAAAACTGGCGGTAGACTCTCCGTGTCATATGACAGGCATTTTTTGAACTTGAACACCAAAAAATAAAAAATAAAAGTAAGAAGGCCGTTCCGGGCTACACCTTGTATGCCCCAGAGATGCAAATCCGTAAAGTAAGGTAGCTTATACAAAGGGCAATCGCCCTGAAAGTGACTTTTGTGGCTTGAAAAGGTATGCCGCAGTCTTTTGCCCAAAGGGCCCAAGTCGTCTTCTTTTGAGAAGGGCTCGTTTCCACACCCCGGATCCCCCATAAACACCGACTATCCTCAATCCATGTACATCGGATCACCCCTAACTTGAGACATGGCCAGTCCCATATCACCTCCATGCATACTCTGCATCGTAGCCTGCATGTTGGGCATGGAACGGCTCATATTGATGGTGCCCCTGTTCGCGGTTGGATTCCCATTCTGCATCACGTACCGCGCGTCATTCGCACCACGTTGCTGCTGCTGCTGCTGCTGCTGAATCTGTCTCGTCCGTGGTACTTCGAGGGTCGCCTGGCGTTGAATCGGCTGCTGCGGCATGGGTTTCGTAGTGGGTGTGTTCATTACGGCAAAGCTGTCGTCGTCCTCCATCTCTGCATCGGCATCGGCATCGGCATCGACATCGGCATCCCCGTCAGCATCTTGATCGCTCGTTTCATCGATCGAAGGCGGGCCGCTTGTCAACCCGCCCGGGTCGCTATGGCCATTGGTGCTCGTTGTTGATTGCCGTTGAACGGGGCTATACTGTTGCACTTGCTGCTGTTGTAGCTGTTGTTGTGCCTGCTGCTGTTGCATTTGCTGCTGCTGCTGCTGTTGTTGTTGCTGCTGCTGTTGCTGTACTGACTGCGGTTGTTGGTTTTGCTGATTTTGCTGAGGAGTTGCGCTCGGAGTCGGCGTGTTACTGCCGGACTGGTCCAAGGACCTCTGTGCGTTCATGCCACTGTTAGCGACACGATTCGCAACGATCGCCGTCTTCCATCGCTCAATCACTCTGACAACCAGTTCGTTAACCTCCAACTCTCTATCCTCAGGCCGCAGACCAATAGCAGGGCTACCACTCTTCAAGCCGTTCTCCAAAAGGTAGGTGAGGACCTGTCGTTCAATGGGAATTGTAGCTGGAGCACATAGGTTGAACTCCCGTGGCTGTTGAAGACGGTTCAACTGTTCGATCTGAGCCTTCAGACTAGCCTTGTCCTGCTGCAGTCTGTGCCGTTCGTCCTTCATCTTGTCAATCTCGGTCTGCTTCCGGCCGACGCTCCTTGCCATCTCCAGCAGCCACAGCTCGTTACGACGTTGAAGAGGAAGGGAGTTCCAGACAGCAAATGCCGATTGCAAGTGTTCGTTGACCTGCTTCTCGAGATTTTCCGCCGACTTTTCTGCTTTTTTCACAGTATCGCGGGCATCCCTAAAGAGCGCCTCACGAGGATGCGTCCCTTCGTCTATAGCTGCTGTAGTAGCAGAGACACACGTAGCCTTCCAATTGCTGAATTCTTCCTGGAAAAAAGCACGGAGAGCATCGTACTCTCTTTGGCCGGGCGATTGCACGGACCAAGAAGTAGACGTGGGGTGCTGAGTGGATGAAAAGAGAGTAGGGGGCGATGCCAGGCATTGAAGAGTCAAGGCAGGAAAGTCCAGAGCTAGGGGGTCAAAATCGAAAGGCATCGAGTTGTTGTCGATATGTTGCCTGTTTGAAGGTCAGTGTTGGGTGGTCTTTTCTTGTTAAGAGGCCATTGGCATACTGTGCTGCTCTAAGTGAGCCCCAGACCTCCTTCAAGGCCAGCTCTGCCGCACGTGCAGTATCCATGGCGTCCGCCAGCTTATTTTTGTGATCAAACTGTGCCTTTTGTATCATCTGCTTGCTCACTTGTCTCGGCCTCTTTCCTGCGTTCTGGCTGCCCTCGCCATCGGTGGAAGCAGCAGCATCCCCATTTGTGGCAGAGATATTGATGACGCCGGTAGCCTCCCACGAGGGCTGCCAGGGAAATTTGCTCAGAGTCGAGTCAACAGCATACTGGCCGTCCTTGGGTAAGACAGGAGACTTGCGTTCGGTGTCCTGGTGAGAATCTCGCTTGGCCGGGGCAGGTCTGGGAGTGCTCGCTGGGGTGGAAGCGTTCCTGGCGCCCAAGGATCCCCGGGGTTGTCTCCGGGTAATGCTTCCTCGCAGACGCCTGATTGCTTCGACGTCGTGGATTCCATCTGGAGGCTTAGGGTTCTTCTCCTTGATGTAGAGATCGAGATGTCGACCAAGAGAGGATGAGGTAAAGGCTTGGCCGCAGTAAGGACAGTTCTTGTCCTTGGGGGCACTCAGTTTCTGGTTGTTGGGATCGGCATTGTTCGCGGGTTCAGCCATTATCGCTCGACCGTTTGGCGGGGCGTAAAAACAGGATGCAGGAAGGGGCTATAGAGAGTGTGTCGGAAGTATAGGGGAAATCGAGAGTCGAACCGAGGCTAAAAGGCGTCGTTCGTATAAGGGAGCAGTTGAACTTGCTCCAGGGGAGCTATGTGATCGAGTGTCATATGTAGATAGCTGGGTCGAAAAGAAGGTTGTCGAAGGCGGAGCCCAGCAAATTTTCAGATAAGTACGATTGAGGAAGGAAACGGGGTTTGGAAAGGACAGAGTAGATTGGTAACAACGCAAGGAAAAAATATTAGTAGAGAAAGGGAGGGGGAAAAAGAGAATAAAAAGAAGTACTGATGCTGAAGAGCTAAACGAGTGTCTGAAGAGAAGGAGGTCGCTGGAAGGTTATCAAGAAGCAGCTGCTACCCTTCGTATATTGACAGACTGAATTGAACGTAACCGGATGCTTTTCTTCCTTGTGATGAGCAGAGGACGAAAGCGAGGAGACTAACGCGGTTGGTGTTCAGTTCAGGTTCGGGTCGGGTACGAGAAGTGGGCGAGGTAGCGAGGCTTTGGCGAGAGACGATGTCAGGGGGTGGGCAACGTCGGGAAGGAGACAGTGACGGTAAGTATTGTGATATTAAAGGAGTGTTCTCGCCGTTACCAATCTCTTTCTTGTATTCTTCAACCGTTGACTCTCACAATCTCTTGACCTCTTGGAGAAAAAGGTGAAGAGGGAAGGGGGGTTAGAGCGAAAAAGGAAAAAAGGGCTGGACAGGTGGTGGAAAGCAGAGTACAGAGAGAGTAAGGGGAAGTTGCAAAAATGTCACCCGGGATTTCAATATTGCAGTTTTTTAATAAGGCAGGGCGGCAGGGGTAGCAAGCAGCAGGAGGACTAAGGTTCCTTAGCTGGCCCGAGAGAGCGCGGCGTGGGAGTAGGAGCAACACGCACCACCCACGGGTCCGCGCCCAAGCCAGAAAAAAAAAAAAACTGGAGGGCGGACGCAGTTGGNTCCTTTCATTCCCCCTCCTCCCCCCTCCACCTGGCAGCAAAGATATCCTTTCCCCTCCAGCTGCCACTTTGCTGCAGTCGGGTACACCCGGCCAGTTCCAGTCCAGTCCTATGCCAGCCTGAGTTCCCCCAGATTGACGCCAGTTCACAGCACAGACGGAGCCAAGGACGGCCCAGATCAGACCTCTACAGGGCCGTATGGTGGTCCCGTCCCACTTCGACCTCTTCTACATAGTAGGTGTGCTGATGCCTCTAGCTTGTGCCTAAGGTAAGTAGGGGGTATCTAATATGTTCGAGGTCACCAGCACCTCAGAGGATGACCTCTGCACTTGTACCTTGCAGTTAGGTGTGAGTTGAAGTGACCGACGAGGTAAGGAAGCATATCTTACACTTTTTATCCAATTTTCCCCCAAAATTCTTTTCATCCCAACTGATTGGACTAACCCTGTTGTTTTACCCTGTTGTTTTGACATGCTCAAGAGACCACACCGATTCAATGGACAAAGATGGCCCATAGCACCCGAAGCTGCACCTCGAACAGCTGTCTACGACGAATACTTGGTTAAGGAAGGTGGTCAACGATCGATTGCAGATGATATCCTGCCTAACACGTTTCCAACCCCAGCTCGAGAGTTCATTGACGCGCAGCCATGGGTATATCCTAACCATTACCCTTTTTTTTTATTTTATATAGCGTTCAATCATCGAGTGCGGAGATCCAAAAAAATTAATCAATTTTTGAATGCATGTGAACTGCTCAGCTGGTTCAGACGCAACAGCCATTCTGGATAGCATATCTTCTCCAACGCCCTTCGTCACCCTCATTCCACCATCCACCACTTCACTGTATCGCTCTCACATGCCCGGTCGTTTTTGCTCCTGTTGGTTTGGTCGTTCCCCGAGCCTGGGAAAGGAAAAAGCACCAGACAAGAATAGCCAGGCACCGCTCTGTGCCTCACTTTAACTGGTCTAGCGCTGCTGGAACCCGTAACATAGGGGTGCATGGCGGAACTTTTGATTCACACAAGCTTGGCCCGGGCCGTCATTTTCCTCCGTCTCTTCCCCCTCGGCTTAGGTGTGGAAATACTTGCACGGTTTTACATGCGTTGGTCCGTGGAAACACGCCTTCTACCCGACCTTTCGTGTCTCGTTGAGCCATGATTAAGTTCTCGGTTCCGCAGCGGTGACCCGAAAGTCCAAGCAATGTGAACACCTGTCCAAATCCAGCTGGCAAGACAAGCATAACATGCATGCGCGTCTGAGAGCCGCTGCCGGTTTGTGGACCACAGGAAGGTCCAAAGAGTCTCTCCAACATCTGGCCAGCGTCTGCGCAAGCCAACCAACGTCTTGTCTCTCCAAATACCACGTCGCAAATCTCTCACGCGCGTTGGACCAATCCTGGCTAGACTGGCCGAAAGACCGGGGCGCCTATTGTCGTTCCCGGTTCGTCTCTTTAGCCTCCTGGGTCCCACCGCCGGCCTTGCGTCCGATCCAGTTTTATTTTTCAGGGGTATTTTTCGGGAGATCATCCAGGGGAACCGGTGAAGGAGCTTGATGCTAACGGTGCCGATAAGCCTGACAGGTTGCGTCTCATCAACATTACTGAGTCTTTGTTCTTTGGCTTACCTCGGGTCTAGCAGCATTTGCCAGGACATGCCATTTGGAAACGTTTTGTTTCGAACAGAGACACGACAATTCCCGCAGTCGGACCATACATAGCCCCATTGCTCTCCTGTCCTTGTTTTCCCCTTCTCTATCCTTGTCCCGCCATTTCTGAAGCTGGGGATGAATACCCAGCGCAAGAGGATGACCCAATTTTCGAGAGTCGGATGATGGGCTGGCTTTTGGCACCTGCGTAACGCAACGCAAGGACTTTTTTTCTCTCTCTCTCGCATACACAATCCTGTGCCGTCGGTGCTTTCTACATACTTATCGATTGATTGTTTCTGGTCCTGGTCCTGGCCAAGGGGTTCGAGGCTGGTAGTCTACGTAGTGTGTGCCTGATGCGCAGGGTAGTCCAGCCTCCCGCAGCCACAGCATCTTGGATGGACCTGGTCCGGGCCGTCTCGGGCACGTACACTACGGTAAACCCCGCCACCGATCGAGGAGATGCTAGGTAATGTGATCAGAAACACAGACCATAGGGTGAACAGCCAGCAAACCAACCTGCAGCATACCTTGTTGGTCGACAATTTCCCGCAGTTTCCTGTCTGCCTTCCTGAGGGGCAGAAGCAGAAGCGGAAGCTGAAGTCGGTGTTACCTACTACTTTACCTTACGGTAAGGTAAGGTAAGGTAAGGTAAGGTAAGGTATGACTTGTTTATCCCTGAAGAGAGGGGGTGAAAATGCATCGATGTGCATTAGCCCTGTCGGTTTTCGTTTTTATCAGTAATTGTTGTTAGCTGCCAATTTTCACCCAGCAAATCGCTGGCCCCTTTCCACTGCAGAGGTTTTGATGAAATTCTCATTACGCTTCTGCAACTTGCATGCAAACAAGTTGTATACCAACAAATTTTCCCCTTGGGTAGAGCGGTGCGCCCCACTTTGTCAGTGCCCAGGATCATGCCGGGTTGCCTCATTGAGCAAGTGGTTATGTTGTCTAAAGTCGGCTTTGTGGAATTGCTGTATGTTTGATTGCTGCCTCTGGGCTTTTGGTTTCCCGTCTCTTTTTCTAGGTTGGGAATACCTACTATTCTAGGGTCTTGCCTGATCTCCTTAGTTGTATCGTCTGTCGATGATCAGGTAATTCGCGGCAGACGGGATGGCGAGTGTGCGCCGGCAGTGCTGCCAAAATTGAAAAGGGATAGTAAGTATGACGGGAGACCAGCTAGCAGTAGGGGTAACGTACACCTCTAGAGAAAGAAAAGAAAAAGAAGAAAAGTAATTCGCGCGCGAAGGGTCCATAGGTTTTCAGTTGATCAATAGCCTGCGGCAATCAGTGGTTGTGGACAAGGTCCCAACCAGGTTGGATGCCTTTCTTCCTTCCCTGCATGGGCGTCTGAGAATATATATGGTTGGCGATTTGTGTGCGATACATACAAACAATTGCTTCTTTTCCCAGCATTCAAGTTGGCAAAAGTGGGTACGTTGATTTTCCAGACTTGATGCTTCAGCACGTGTCCAAATAATTATTCTCACCACCATAATCTCAGTCCATTATATCTTACCTTTAAGGTACCTGGGAATGGAGGGACCTTGTTGGAGCTTAGTCCATCGGTTCGGGGCTCCACACAAGCTCTTATTTTTTCCCTCTCCACCGTGCTGGCAATAAGGTGCCGGGATCCGGCATGCACTTACCCGCCCCGAGGCCAGTTGCCCCAATCAAATATCACGTGGCCCGCAACGCGCAGCCACTTTGTAGCTAGAAGTGGCTGCGCCGCAGTGGCGGCGGCTCCAGCCTTACCTTTCAGCAGACCTTCTGCACCTCTGGTAAGAAATAAGTGGGTAGAAATCCGACGCGAAGCTGGGGCCGCCGTCACGACCGGGAATTGCGCCTTGTCGCTGTCTTCATACACTACACACCTAACGTATCTTTTGTTCAATAACCCAGCATCCTTTCATTGTTTCAGACAATCACTGCCTTTTCAAGGCAAGAGAAAAGGGCACAATGCCTCCTGGTAAGCTTCTCATTGCCTGCATCCGACGTGTTGCGTCTTCAATCCCAGCGCGTCTGCTTCGCGACAACTCAAACCACGACGTGAAATCCACCCTATTCTTCTCCACTAGCAGACATGCCACGCAAAGATTCGAACAAAGAATCAAAGGACAAGAAACTGACCGGAAAGAAAGCCATCAGCGACGACGAGCAGTCAGATATTGACGGCGACATCGCCGTTCCCAACACTGAGTCGCGCGCGAAGAGCTGGTCAGCTGGGCTCAGAGACGATGTCGGGGAAGCTGCGAACGATCAGGACATACCCCGAGTTGAAGGCGATCTGAATGGCAACTCTGAAAGGCCCGCCAGGTCTTCTAGGTCCGCCAAATCCACCTCCGCCGAACCCGTCAAGCCGATTGATGAAGATAAGGTCCAAGAAGATAGCGAAGACGAGGATTTGGACGCCGACGAGTGCGTGTAAGACGACTGGAGTGCATTTGACACGGTATGCTAATATCGCATTAGATACGTCGTTGAGAAGATTCTGGATCACCAGGTTGCCGACGATGTAAGCACTTCCCCAACCTAGATGTATCGCAGACTTGTGTGTTAATGCCACTTGCAGGGTACTGTTAACTTCAGAGTGAAGTGGGAGGGTTACGAGAAGAAGGCAGATCAAACCTGGGAGCCTGAGGACAGCTTGAAGTAGGATCGGGACCCACACGCAGCAGGGCTTCATCCGTTGCTGATAAGAATTAATAGGGAGGGCGCATCCGAGATCTTGGAGGAATACCTCGAGAAGCTCGGTGGGCGAGAAAAGCTGTTTGAGGAGAAGAACAAGGCCAAGACTACGAAGAAACGCGGTCGTCCAACGGCGTCATCCACACCGCCAGCGGGCGGTAAGAGATCTAAGCGAAACGGCGCTGATCATGCCCTGTCGGCTTCTGCAACAGCCGCGAAGAACAAGGCATGGACCCTGCCTAGCGGCAGCTGGGAAGACGATGTTGAGAGCATCGACGCCTGCGAGGATGAGGACTCAGGCTCCCTCATTATTTACCTCAACTGGAAAAACGGCCACAAGACGAAGCACCCTACAGAGGTTGTATACAAGCGCTGCCCCCAAAAGGTTAGGACATGTAATGTTTGAGCACGTGAATCCCGGATAACACGCTGACATGGTGGTAGATGCTGCAATTTTACGAAAAACACATTCGTATCTACAAGAATGAGGTGGCTGCCGCCGCACCCGACGAGGCGACGGCCTAAGGGACCAAATGTGAAGCAGCGGTATTGAAACGACCAAAGGACCAACATTTTGGGCGGGTAAACTGGCGGCGTTTGGGCTGGTGGTATTCGCTACCATCTGGAAGCTTCTTTCATCTTGTGTGGGCTTTACTTTTTGCTCTTGTTCGTGTTGAACCTGACGTGTTCGGTTGCAACAAGTTGAGTCGGGTTCTGGTCTCGATTCAGGCCTGGTCTTTTTGACAAGTGACCAGCTGCCTTGTATGTTGATTGATAGTACGCGCAACGTGTGCGAGTGCAACTCAAAGTTGAGGAAAAATGAAGCACTTGATTTTTTTCGAGGAATTTTCCCTGGGATCGTGAGTGATTGTGATTCCAGAGGCGGCGCGAAATGTCTTCCATCGGTGACGTCTCAGAAACCAGATTTTTTGACGATGACACCACCAATGGCACCGGGTGCGGGTGTAAATGTCAGCTCGGCAGGAGCTAATGGCTGAATCCACGTCGCAACTCCCGCCCGAATGCAAAGGACGGCCAGATGCCATATCCACAAACGGATGCCGCCGCGCGAATCCAGGAACAATGCAGGAACACAAAACATCATTCCCAAAGTAGTCTCACATCTATTTCAGCGGAAGGGGTACATGCCCGACCAGGATTGGGCTCCGGATCGAATGAGCAACTGCAATACGGACGAGGTTGGGAATATCGGAACCCCCTGCAAATTAGCTCAGTGGCCCCGCCGAAGGAATACAGCTTTAGACCCCTGTTTTTTGCGGGTGGGCGGTTGGTTAGTTGGGTTGGGTGGTTGTGTCGCGTTTGGAGGCGTGCGGCGTCAGCGTCTGCCAGCCTCTCGGATTTCTATTGACTTGGCTGGGAGGGGGGGAAAAGAGAGAGGTCGGTGGCGGGGCAACGCCGCCTTTTAATGCGATGCCCGCCCTCGCTGCATTCCTCGTTCTTGCTGGTCCTTCTCCTTTACAGTGTTCCTGCATTACAATTGAATTGACGGCTTGCGGATTCTCGGTTTCGTCTGAATACGGCTCACGAATCGGCACTTGGAAAAGCAGGGTATACGCCCTTGATCTCGGCCACTTGCAGCATTGTATACCGTGGAGGAAAGCATCTGGGCATTTGGCTCTTGGGTACGTTGTCCATCCTCTCCCGGTTCGAATTCCAACCGTTGCCCATGGTCTAACCTGATTTTCAGAAACATTCCTCTCTGAAAAACGGGACCGTTTCGAAATTTGACCCCCAATCCCGACAAGGCTCCCGAGACTTCATCAATCCTCGGCCACGGCGTCTCCGACCCCCGGGTACCCAAACTCCACCGCCGATCCGCTCCAGAAGACCCCACACCACCAGCCGAGAAGGCGTCCCTCCAACATTCCGGAAGCTCTCCACCAGCCCCCCGAAGTGACGGGAAGCCCGCCACAATGGTCAAACAAAACGATGTCATCGCGATCATCGTCATCGTCCTCTTCGTTGTGCTCGCCGGCGTCGCGTTCGGCATCTACAGGCTCGTCCATGTCGCGCGCCAGAGCATGAGCGTGACGTCCGGGTCGAGTAGCAGCAGCTCCGAGTTGGTTGACGACTGATCCTGCGTTCCGCTGGCATATTCGCCAGCGCCATTGCAACTTGCACGAATTGGTGCTGGGACCCTTTTGCGGCGACGCATGCTATGCGTCGGCCATCAGAGCACGGTTCCGATACGGCGGGCATCGTCGATGAGTTTAACACTCTGAAGATGGAATGAAAGGGTAATGAGGATGGAGATATGAGATATGATTTTCACTTGGCATTTTCTGGCATTTGTTTTATTCCACGGCAATTTGGGTTTTCACGGGGGGTTTTTTTTTTCCCCTTTCTGGTAGGATTCACAAAAGAATAGGGAGTATATATCTACGAGTATATGATACCAAACAAACCATGAGGGATATCAGGCTAGGTTGGAGGTCAGCGCGCCGGTATGGCTGCGGACTGGGGACGTTGGAAGTAGAGTCCCGCGTAAATAGAATGAAAGAGGCCCGGAATGGGTCGATGCAGAAGTTATTTCGAACAAATGAACCAAGATACGGCGCGTTCTCTCATGTGGCGTTGACAATGACGAGGCCTGTCCTTCCAACCTTTTCACGAGAGCCTTCCCGCGCCCTGACTAGTGTCGAAGACCGAGGCCAAATAATACGGCACAGACACCAGCTCTCCCAGGACATATCGAAGGGGTCCAACTATGCAAACGGTCACAGAGCGGCTTCAACGAAAAGAATAACTACGTAAACATAAGCGTAGAGCGAGGCTCGTATCGGGAGTAGATGAGTGAAGAGGCACAGCTTGATTAATCATTCCCTCTAGGTAATTTAATATGGGCGATGATACCTGATACTGGGAACAGCAGTTGCCGATGGTTCTTTATACAGTACATGGAGGATGCAGCCCAAAAGAAGAGAGCAAATCCTGTGGTTGGAGCAAATTCAAGTGTGTTATGCATTGTTTCCAAAGTGCGTGCTTTTTATTATAGTCTAAATAGCATTCCAGGAGGCAATTCTGAGCCTCCATGCTTTGATCACTTAGCTGGTATAGAGAACATGTAAAGGCCAGCTATTGATGTTGCCAAACGATTGTTCAAGTAACGGTAATCTTTCCCGCAAATTGTTCTGACATATCACTTTGTCCTGTGCATTGGTGAACAATCTATGATAGGCGACTTGCATTCGTATATATTGTGCTGGGATTACAACTATGATGATGGAATGTTTGCATGGTAGCCCCATAGAGCTTAGTTTATACCAAATTAGCATTCATGATAGACTGCCTGTCTAATTTGAAGTGTCAGGTAGGCAAGGCCTGGCGCAAAGGTTTAACCTCCAGATGGACGGCGGAGAATTGCAGTGTCCACTGCCACGCGTGTGAAGTTGACCTGTAGGTTAGTAGCGGATTCACCAGCTTGTACGGAACATCTTGTCTTCTTAAAATATCGATGTAGGATATTAGAGCAGGCCTACCATCGAACCCTCGGGCGAATGTCAACCTAGCAGCAAAAACAATTTCGCACCTAGGGAGTCACTAAACAACCGACTCGAACCACTTCAAGAACGGATTGGCGCCCCACATGTAGCAGATTGCGCAGTTACAAAGCGCTTTGTTATCATAATGACAGCGGGGGACTCAAAGAACCTGATAGAAGCCTCAGGTAAACCAACTCTTTCAAGGCATAGGAGCCAAGAAACATTGGAGTGCTAGGAGTGGCAATGGTTAGAAGAGGTGCACTTGAGTAACAAGCCTTGGAAGCGACTTTCAGAAGTATACGGTGAAGCGGACTAAGCCGTTGAATATTTGGACACTACCTAGGAAAGGAAGTGAAGGCATGTTTGCTTTACACCATGATCAGCGGATTTACATGAGAACACACAAGTCCAGTACCTACCAACGCGCCTGAAGAGGCTAGATTACTCAGTAAGCTGGCCTCCCGAGTTTTTCTGGAGACAATCACCTATTCAACGGTTCGCCGCGAAATTGTAGGCGAGGGAACTGCGATTCCTGACCACGACTGATTGATTGAGGTAGGCTGAGCAAAGCGCAACCACGAGTCTGGAGGGGAGGGAGGCCCAGCCCAATCAGGTGAATCGTGATAATGCAGGGACCATCCCCACATTCTTTTAGAGAATCTGCCAGGGGGGTTCGTCTTGTCAATTTAACCCCGTTGACGCGCTACGGCACGGTAAGCGCGTCTTCCACTTACCCCAAATCCACTCCTCAACTTCAATCAAACTCCCACCATCATCTGTCGCAACCACCTCGCGCCCGAATAGCGACCTTTCCAATTCGACGCATATATTCGACAGAAACGACGTTGACCATAAGACTACAAACTAATCTCGAACACAATACACTGCCATGCCGGTCCTCGAACGCCGCAGACTAACCCAACGCCGCCCCGATAGGAGAATCGTCGTCGACGACGACGACGCAGGCGCTTCCCAGTCCCAGCTTCCACCCTATCAACCTCTCGAATGCCCTCTTACTGAAGAGGCAAAACGTGCAATCGCCGAGCTATCGAACAGCCGCGATGTTCACCGCTACCAGAATCATATAAAGGCGTCGAGAAACCATCTCGGCTCCTCGGTCGCCCTGATTAACGACAACTTGCGAGACCGCCGTGCGGGCCTCCAGCGTCTAGTCCAAAAACGCGCAGCCTCTGAAGACATGGAAAGCCAGGAGAAGTCTCAACGTGAGCGAGAAATTGAGGCCCATGTCGAGTATCTTGATAGCCAGGTTCCCACACTCACAGCCAATGCCGAAGCTGCCATCCGCGATCTTATCGATAGGCAGGCTGCACTCGAAGACGAAAAGGCAGCGCTGGCAGACACGGTTTCTCACTTCCAGGCGCTCCCTGACCAGCAGCCCGGGTTCCGGCGGCGGTCCCGGCGGGGGGATGAGGAGGGTGGCGAGAATCCGGGAAGGGCAGATGCGGACGAACCACCGCCACCAGAGCAGTCGGTCGTTGACGTTCTTCTCCAGAACAAGACCCAAAAAGCGCGCGAGTGGGAGAGACTTAACGCGTACCAGCGGTACGCCCTGAATAATGACTATGCCGCGTTCAAAAAGCTTTGGCACGATGCTGCGCATGGGGATAGCGAGGTACCCCTTCCTAATGCAAACCGTTGGTTTGACAGCAACGGAAACCCCGTCATGCCTACCGGGAGGACTGGCCATGCCGAGGAAGAAGCTGGAGTGGCAGCGGCCGACGATGATGATGACCTTGTGATTGCCGGCGAGGTTAGGGATTACAAATGTCCACTGTCGATGCAAGAATTTGAGGAACCGTACAGCAGCAAGGTCTGCACTCATACATACGAGAAGAGGTGGATCATCGATATGGTTCGGAAGGCTGCGAACCAGCGCGCTGAGTGCCCCGTGGCAGGCTGCTCAAAGGTAACTTATGCGTTTGTTTCCGGCGTCACTGCGAGCTCCCTCAACTGACGATTGCAGGTACTGGGCGTCGACGATTTGTTTTACGATCCAGTCATCCTCCGAAAAATGAAGCGCGCTAGAGAACTGCAGCGCCTGGCCGAAGAGGAGGGAAACAGCAGTACTGAGGAGGAGGGGGGTAACGATGCCCCCCGGGCAGTCAAGCGCGAGCGTTCCAAGAGCCATAAGCGCAAGGTTGAAGAGATTGATGACGAGTAATTGGCGAGGCACACGACGGGATAGGCTGCTCACAAGAGGGCAAGCAGAACTTGACTGATTGGAGGTCTGCCGCGGCTTAGTGTTGCTGTACGAAGCAGTCTCTACGGTGACCACAGGGATGGATACGGAGCGATGATACCCGGAAGCAGAACAAAATGAGCTTCTGACGATACCAGCAATTAGAACATGACTCTTGCTTTATGATTATGTATTTGACCTTGTTTTTATCCCGCGCCATGCAACCCGCCTGCTTAATTCCAAATGTAATAGGCTCCTTCTTTCATCTCGTTTCTCTCCCCCGTCTCGTTCATGCATGTCGCGTATGACATCACCGTCATGCACCAGTATCACAAGCCCTCGCCAACGCCACGCCCGCCCCCAACAGCGAACTCTCCTTAGCCGGCACGAGGTCGATCCCCCGTTCTTTGCTGTCGACCAATGCGTCAACGTAACCCTGACACATTGCCAGGTATCCCGGGTAGCACTCGATGACGCTTCCATTGTAGGCGACCATCGTCCTCACCAGACTTGACTCCTCCTCCACTCTCTGGCGGGACGCCTCATCCGTCTCCTCGCCGAGAGCCTCTAATCGCAGGGACCATACTGCGTGCAGACAGGCAGCGATAATGGCGGCCGACCGCCTCGAGACGAAAGACGCCAGGCTGCGAAGGGCTGAGATATCGGACGACGTTGGTGTGTGAGACGAGGGATGCTGAGAGGCGAAGAGATCGATGGACGACGTAAATAACGGTGAGGAATCGCTGCGTCATGTTAGCATGCTTTCCAAACAGAATACGCAATGGGACTGTCTTCACCCTTCAATGGCAGATATCGTCTCCGATTTTAGTGAGTACGGCTCAGCAAGCGACTCAGGGACGACGCCCCCAAACACCCCCGTCGTCCGAATCGCCTCGACCAACGCAAACCTCACCACCTCGCCCAGATAGTACCCGCTGACCATCTGCTCCAAAGGCTGGAAGTCCGGCCGCGGGTGTCCCTGCTTCAGCAACCAGTCCCAGCGCGTGACGCCCAAGATCCCTTGCCCGAACATCCCGAGCTCCGTGTTGACGATCACGTCGCGGGCGCCGTCCCACCACTCGCGGGGGCGGTCGCCAAACTTGGGCCGTCCGACGAGCGAGACGGGCAGATAGGCGGCGATGTTGACGCCGGTGCCGAGGATGAGGCCGAAGCGCGTCGACGGGTGGATGTAGGCTTGCGAGAGCAACGTGGCGCCGCCGTCGTTGAGAATGACACGCAGGTGGGCATTCATGCCCCTCGCCGCGCAGGCGGTCTCGATGACCTCGCCGAGATCCTGGCCCATCAGGCCCTCCGCAGCCAGGAAGCCCTTGCCCATGCCATGGATACGGCCGCCTCTTAGCGAGGTTTGTCTAAATGGTCAGCTCTGCGCCGTTTTCCAAAGTCGGCTAGATGTGGCTTACTCGATGGGGAAACTCCACGCCAGGGCCATGGGCATGGGTCGGGAGGGATCCTCGCCGCCCTGGGAGACCATTTCCCGTATCCTCGCGGCCATCCAGTCGAAGAAGGCCATGCCTTTCAAGTTCCTGATGTCCGAGTCGATTTTGAAGGAGCTCATGCGCTTGATCTCGCTCTCCCGGCCAGCTGCCTCACGGCCGCGCAGTTCCACCAGCGCCACGCGCAACGTCGATCCCCCAACATCCACAGCGAGGTACTGGCCGACCTCATGGCCGGCGGGGAGCTGGTAGTTGTAGGAGGGGAGCATGCAGGCCATGCTGGTTTGCAGCTTGTCCCTGAACTGGGCCTTCAGGGCGTTGGAGAGCTCGGGGAGGCCATCGTTGAGGAGGGGTCCCAGGAGGAGGTCCTCTGCTTCTTTTAGAAAACCGTCGATGGACAGTAGTGAGGAGGCTGTTTCAGAGCACTCTACTGTCGTTGATGTCGCCCTCGATTTTCCGGAGGCGGGCTGTGGAGTGATCCAGAAGGCCAGTATCGCCTGGATCAGGGACTTGCCCCTGAGGAGATGCTTGACGACGGCGGTCAAGAGGGATTTAGGAAAGGTGGTCATGGCAGAGAAGGAGGGGTCCTGGGCATTAGGTAGGTGAAGCTTCGTACTGTTCTAGTGTGTGGGCGGGTGCCGGATCATCTAGATGGCGCGATATTGGGGTGTAAATAAACAGAGCTTGGTCTGAGCCATGTCCCCCGTAGACAGGGCTGGTGAAATGAGATAATATGAGTTGGGGTGATATAATGAGGAAGAGGAAGAGTGTCGTAAAGGTCGTTGTAAAAGACGTTTAAACGACTCCACGGCCAGGCAAGTTGTTGATCGACAGGCACAAGCCGGGGGGAAGATGAACGGGTGATACAGAGGGAGAATGAAACCTGCAAGGACGTCGTTTAGATTTGTTTCCCCCTTTTTGCCCGCGATTGGCGTTCGGTAGGATATCGTATTCAACCGACGAACGGGTGGGTTCGACGGTGGGATGAATGGCAAGACCGGAGAGACGAGAGATGGAGGCGATGGAAACGACGAATGGTCCGGTCCGGCAGGTTACAGCAGACGGGAGGAGGGCGGCGGAGTACGCGACAAGTCGACGCGTTGGAACCAAAGGAGAGGAGGCGGGAACCGACAACGGGAGAGCTTTCAACGTCGCACAAACGATGGGGCGACACACCAAAGTTTGGATACCAGGTTCACTTGATCTAGTCCAGTTCAGGCTCGATTACTGTCCAGTCCACCTCACTCACTTCGTGTTGACGGGAGGCGGTCGGGCGGAGACCAGGGGAGGATGGGGTGGAGGAGAAGCAACGATGACAAGACGAGATAGTTGCTGTGAGAGGAGCCCCGTTTGCTGGGGAAATGCAACAACCAACGGGCTAAGAGACGGAGTGTGAGTGAGTGACCATGAGGGTCCCTCCTCTCACCGTCTTTGCACCGCAAACACTGGGCACAGAAGACCGGCAGTAACTCGTAGATAGTTAACGGCAGTGGAAGGATGGGGGATGAGGTGTACTGTGCCGAAACAGCGGAGCATTAGGGGCTGTGATGATTTGAGGTGAACTAGACGCCTTCAGCAGCCGCTCAGGCTTTGCTGGCAAACCTGGCCTAGGTACTACAACTAGGTGAGGTACCCTTGCTAAACTGAAATTGAACCTGCTCACCCTACTGGGCTTTGCGGGTAGGTCATGACTGTGGAGAGAGGGGCTGATTGTTGTGGTAGTAGTTGACTTGGAGTGGACGAAGAAAAAAGGTGAGAGACGGATGGGGAAACAATCGCCCCTCCAGCTGTAACGTTGCCTTTTGATAAACGCATAGACTTCTGTGATGGACTTGTATGAGACCAGCAACCTCGTGGTAGCCCGGACGGAAACCCGGAAATAACCTCAGAGGGCACAGGCAAATACAGTTATGTGCGGGCACTTCTAAACACACTATCGGCCAGTTTCAGAAGGGGAGGAAATTGGTGGCTCATTCAACCGAGACGAAAACGGATCTCCAGTTCGAATTCAGATCCAGCGTAAATGCCTTCCCAGTTGACAAGACTCCCGGCGCTCTCTTGTGACGAGACACCGTACCGTTTGTTGCTTATGGCAAGGTACTACGTAAGTGTCAGTGGGCTCCCGCAATCGTGGAGATCCACTATCAAGGTGACATGCAACAACCAACAGCGGAGCCGAGGAAACGTGGGCGATCTTCCCAATCACTCCCTGTGACGACAACCATCAACAATCTGGGAGTGGCCAGGGGGGCCCCGAAAGAGGTATTCGCAACGCGGGACATTTGTTTGTTGTCATTGTTCTCCCATTACATCTTGAAACAAGCTTCTCACTGTAGAAATCCTCACGGCCAAAGCTTCATGCAATGGTGTTGGATTTGTTTTCCGACAGGTTTGACCGTTTGTTGGTCGTGCTTACAGTCCACCATGCTTCGGTGGCTCATTGATGTCCCGTCCGTCATTAAACATCTCGAGACACGTTTCCTCGTAGCTTCTCGAACAAGACCGACAGAACCGCACTGTTTCCCCCCGCATGGAATACCGTCAAAGTTGATGGTTAATCAAGTCCAGACCTTCAGGATCGCCGACGTGACTCCGTCCAATATTGTATTCCGTCCTCCGAGCAGGACGGCCGACATGCCCGTGGCGTTTGACCTGGCCTTGTCTGCCTCGGTCCTCCATGCATGTATCAAAAAGCTGCATGTTACAAAGGCAATGACCTGACCTCACGGACTGCCGCCGCGGCACCACGGCCTCCATGCCTACCATACCCGGCCTACGAATCTTCGCCACTGAGCGTAGCGTTACGAATCTTGGCTCGATTTGGTGATATCGAGAGCCGCCGCCTCCACACAGTAGGGCGCACTCAACACCCCTACCCTTACCAGGATATCGACCCGACCACATGGCTCGTTCGACAACCGCCGAGGCCATGGACAGACATGCCAACCCCTGCCCGGGGACCTCGGACCATATGGAAGTCTAAAACCACATTGAGCACTAAGTGACCGTGGACGATCGAATGGGGGGTGGGTTCCGAGTCGACATGCATCGTTTGTTACCTAGTCTGTGGCCCAACTCTCCATTTCTCAAAGGATGGACCAGTTCAAAAGGCAGGGTAATGTGATGACTACCCACCAAAACCCCCACCCATCCTCCCTGATAATCCAATCTCTGCGACCAGGTGACTCGGCCGATACCTGAGACTGGCAACGTTGAAGATGGTCTGTAGCTGTTTCCGTTGCCGTTGCCCCTCCATGGACACGGATTTGGTGGGACGGTCCCTCCTTCGGTGGTGTTTGAGGGAACGCCGTCCCACCACCGATAGCAGTGACGTTCCATCCCCCTCCATCACAAGGGGGTCAAATCTTCAGCAGACTTTCCATGTATCATGTCTGTGATGTCAGTTGCGACGGGGGGTGGAATCCCCCCTCTCACGGGAACTCTGCTTAGAGACTCACTGCCTGGCAGCTCATAAACAGGGCCTAGGCTAGATTCCTCTCGTGTTTTGGTGTCCCGTTTCCCGTCCTCTTCATGTAAGTCGAGAACACGAACACTACCTGCCAAAAGCCAGACCTTTACCTGAATGCACTTACAATCCTCGTATTTCATATCCCACGCTATACCACATTCGTAAACACGCTATTCCTTCACGATGAGGCTCATCATCCGGGACGATGCCGATGCCGCCAGCGCCTATGTGGCCAACTACATCGTTGAGAGGATTAAACATTTCAACCCCACCCCCGCGCACCCGTTCGTGTTGGGCCTTCCCACGGGAAGCAGTCCCCTGGGTGTATATAAGATCCTTGTTCAAAAGTACAAAGCCGGAGAGGTAGGGTCTCGATCCGAGTGACTTGACAGGAGAAGCTGGCGGCTGACGGCTTGTATTTGTAGATATCCTTTGAAAATGTCATTACATTCAACATGGTACATCCCCTCGGATTTTGTTTCTTGCGATCCTTCACCTTGCTCACACCAGACACAGGACGAATACGTCGGCATCGCCCGCGACCACCCGGAAAGCTACCACTCCTTCATGTGGAAGCACCTCTTCTCCCACGTCAACATCCACCCAAACAACGTCCATATCCTGAACGGCAACGCCCCCAACCTCGAGGCTGAGTGCGTCGCCTACGAGGCCAAGATCAAGGCCGTCGGTGGCATCGACCTCTTTCTTGCGGGCATCGGCGAAGACGGCCACATCGCCTTTAACGAGCCCGGTTCTAGCCTCGCCTCTCGCACCCGCGTCAAGACCCTCGCCTACGACACCATCCTCGCCAACTCGCGCTTCTTTGACAATGACGTCGACAAGGTGCCCCGCCTAGCCCTCACCGTTGGCGTGCAGACTGTCCTCGAGGCCCGTGAGGTCGTTGCCATCATCATCGGCGCCCGCAAGGCCCTCGCGCTGCAGAGGTGTATCGAGCAGGGTGTTAATCACATGTGGACTCTCTCCAGTCTCCAGCTCCACCCGCATCCCATGATCGTTGTCGACGAGGACGCGACGTTGGAGTTGCAAGTCAAGACAGTAAAGGTGAGTACTTCGTCCATACACCCACCTCCTCTCGCCCGAGTTTCGTGAACCCCAAATATCCTAACCATTCCGGGGACAAACAGTACTTCAAGAGCATCGAAAAGGTTGCGAAAGAGCAGGGTTTCGAACAAATCCTCCCCTCCAAGATCCGCACCGGTCCGGGCCCCGTACCGATGACCGTCGTCGACGAAGTTGAGACCCCTACGATCCTTCACCCGCAGCCTACAACTTCGCGCCTGCTCCGCGCGTCCCCAGCCACCGAGTACCCTGTCCGTTCCACATCCCCCGACATAGAGCTCGTCTTCGAGCCCATGTCATCCCGTACCAAGACGCCGACGGAGCAGCAACTGCGCGCCGTGACGCCGGATCTCGTCACGGACAGGATGGCAAACCGCATCCCCGAGCCGGCACTAGCACGGCGACTGACGCCGAACCCGGAGCAGCAGCAGCAGCAGCAGCCACCGCTGTCCAGGACGGTGACGCCAGATTTAATCCCCGATCGCATGGCCTCGCGCATTCCGGAGCCGGCGCTAGCGCGGCGGCTGACGCCGAATCCGGAGCAGCAAATGCGTGTTAACGCCGTGGGTGCTTGATTTGCGGAGGCGGTGCGGTCTTCTGTGTTAATGACGATTTGATCATGACTTTCTTCTTCGTTGCCTTTTACTTGCTTCTCCCCCGGCTGCCTCTCTTGTCACTCGTTAAAACACGCGTGAGATTTGTTAACTCTTGCGTCGCGATTGGTTCTGAGATAAGGCCACACACACACACACACACAGACTGTAGCATTAGTAGATCCCCTAAAAGATTTTTAAAAAAAAATAAAGATAAAAGGAAGAACAAGAAATAAGAGGGCCAACTCATGGTGTGGTTCGATGTAAAGGCTTGATAGTGGTGTTCGGCGTTCTACGCAGGCTATGCTTTGCTCGGATGACGGTATGTATGATGAGGATAGATAGGTATCACGCATAAAAACGGTACACGTTTTTTTTTTTTTTAAGTGCATGGGTTGTACAAACTACATCTTGGATGCTGAGCATCACTTAAGATTTACCTTCCTCGTACCTTCACGCTCTGTGGCCGAATAACAGTGGCTGCACGACGTAACAAAATAACTTCTGTGGTTGTCTTGAGGCTTGTGTCGAGTGACTCAACAACGAAAAGCTCCATTAGCATGAGCCGGATGATTTTGTGGATTTCCTCCTGAAAAAGCCTATCGGCATCACTCTCCTCGGGTATAAGACCTATCGCTTTCCAAATCCTTTCCTCCTCTTTGTGGATCTTCTGGTCCCAGAGTCAACAAGCAAACGGGGAAAACCAGATTGGCCCACGTAACACACGAACAATGTAAGCAAAAAATGCGGCTTCGTCAAGTCATTCAATAAACAGTCCCTTCACATAACTTGCCATTAAGAGTGTGCCGACAATGGCAGTTAAAACTCTCATCCGGGCTGGATGTGGGTATAAGTCAATGTATAATCAGAATCAAGATTCGGCGGTAAAGTATCTCTTCGCCTTGCTCCGAAGCTGTTGCGCCTTGATCTCAGGCGGCACAATGGTGTGATGGACAACGTGAGGTCTGTAGATGGCTTCTACCGGTGGCATCCTGTTCACTGCTCAGACATTGTCGCAAGGTTTTGGGTAATTATTCTGGCCCTCTTACCAGTCATCCACGCTGAGTGGGAAATATTCGTAGAGCAAATCGTCTTCCTCCTTGGGACTCTGGCTTGGGTTATGTCCTGTAGCCGCCGTAGCCTTGGGGAATTGTGGGCTCTGAATGTCAGAGTTGGACCTGTTGGGGCTCCTCTCATCTTCCGAGAGAGACAAGTTAATGGGGGCCGATACGCCAGGTCGCGGTGCAGAGCTCGATGATGAGCTTCTACCCAACGTCCTCGACGGCTCTGACGACCAAGCCGGAATCGGGGGCCGGTTGATGCCCGGCGACATGGCCAACTTCTTTGTTGGAGGCTGGCTCCCGCTCGGTTCCCGGCATGCTTGCTGTGGAGACCAGTCTGGTGTTTGGTGGATATTGTTCAGCGACTGATACTTTTGTAGGGGCGTTGGTAAACCGTTGCTGTTAGTAACTTGAGGATGGGTTCCATCTTTGTGTGAAGTCACAGGCGCGTCGCTGTTGTTCTTCCGCTCGAGCTTCTTGTCGCCTCCCGTCAAAGGTATGTCCTTCCGGCTATCGAAATTTCGCGGGCTGCGCCCTCTGACAATGACGGGGCCAGAGTGTATGTCGGCAATTTTTAGGTACTCTCCAGACTGCTGCTTGCCGAGGAGGCTGATCTGGACCAAATAGTGTTGTTGCAAGCCCTTTCTCCTCCCGTTGTTCGCCGTTGCGTGCTTGAACTGCAGCCTCTTCCAGGACAAGGACAATGATATCCTGTTCGCGTCCACCTCTTGCCCGTTTGCCAAGTCGAGCACGATATTTGGCGGGGCTCCATTCGACTTGGGCTCTTCCGCGCCTGTCAGGTGAGCGCTCTTCCAAGGTATCGATATGATCTCTGTCGACTTGCCCTCGATGGACTCGATGGCTGATATGGAAGCGGCAAGCTCGAAAATAGGTATCTGCCTGCCTTGATCGTCCACTACGTGGGTCATGTGCCGAGGTAGGATGACCTGACCAGAGCACTGCCATAAGTTCCGCCGGTAGCACGTCAACTCCAAAGGTCTGCCGCTGTTTTCTGCGCCAAAGACGTCTTCTGCCACGAAAAACATGCCATACAATTCTGCTGTCACGCTGGGCTCGACGTGTTGCCCTGTCCCGTCGACGAGGGTAGCCTTTATCGTCGGGGCTGAAAACCCTAGTAGCTTATTGTCAAGCTCATGCTGGGGCGAATCCTGGTTGAACTCTTCAGGAGCAGGCTGCGCTTCGAAAGGACGGTTCGAATAGGCAAATGGGTCTTCGAAACCAGAGGCGGAAAAGTCTTGGAAGTCATAGGTCGGAGTAAACGGTAAGTTGGGAAAAGTAGCGTTCACGGGATCCCTGGTGACGTGAGAAGGGGTTTCGGTTAGCTCGAATGCCTTTCGTTCTATAGTAGCGACCCGGCGGCGATATGATGTAGCAGACAGCATCAAATCGCATCTCTTCCAAATATGCTGTCTCGTGTGCTCCTCCTCAAAAGCAAGGTACGTACAGTAGGGAGTCGTCAAACATGGATGGTCCCAAGCCGTCCACGATGGCGCCGTTCAAACTCATGCCATCGCCGGGCGTTGCGCCGGAGGATATTGAACGGAACGCAGCCATGTCATGATAGGACTGTTGCGTCAACAGTGAGCGCCGGCCGATGATGCGCAGCCAAGGCACCCTCGGCGACCTTGATCAGAAACCGCGAGACGAACACGGCGGGATCGGTTGCTGGCGGTCTAAAAAGTAGCAAGAAATGTATCCAAGGATACTCGGTAGTAATGGCAAATGAGAGGACGACCGCACCACTCACAAGGCGTCGAGAAAAAAAAAGGATAAAGGAAAGTCGCAAGTCACGAGCGGGTGTGTCTTGTCTCTTCTTGCCTTGTCTACCTAGTTAAGCGAACGGGAGATGGAAATGCAACGGGAAGGCGGGAGCGGAGGCACCTCTACGTAGTAGGCTGTCCATTCGCATAGACTCGAGGCTGCACCCACCCCTATCAGCGCCACTATAATATGAGCAACCAGGGGAACTTGGGTGCCTCCAGGCATGGTTTGCCGTTAATTATTGGCTGGTTGGTTTGTCCTTAGATGGCAGGCGTGGTCGCACTGTGAAAAATAATGGGGGCAGTTATCAGTTAACCGGGTTAGGGATAAGCCTCGAAACAATCGTACTACGTAGTCAGTGGTGATGGGGAATGGCACTTGTCCTCCAGATGCGGGGGGTTTTCAGGGATGCTTCTTCAGCGCTAATTGTGGAAACTGATAACCATTCAAGCACAGTTCAAACCGATGATATTTACTGTACCACTTGCTTTGCATTTGAGATAGTCTGTTGAAGTAAGGTCGCTGTTGATGCGTTGCTTATTCCATCTTAATATTCCTATTTCCAAGTTGCCCTGTAGATATCGTCTCTGTCTTGATCTCATCCATTCCCTCCCTCGAAACAAACCAAATCTGCCTTGTAAACTGTCCTCCTTGGCTTCAAAAACCCCAACCATCTATGATGTTTTCTTTAGGCAGCCTGCCGGCGCTTCTGATGGCGGTTTTTACATCAGTCAGCTCTTTCCTCATTTATTTCGCCCAATGGCTCGTGGCCTCTTTCAAATCCAGTTCAGGTATACTACGTCTATGGAGTGATTGGGGACTGGCTTTCTTTTCGACTCGACACGAGCGTTCCAGCCTTCCAAACCTCGTCTACAACCAGCTGGGTGGCACCGTCCCTGATCTCTTCAGAGAAGATAACCAAATCGGCATCAGCACCATCTTCTAGTGAACCCTTGACTCCCTGAAGGCCGAGCATTGCAGCTGGCGTCGCTGTGACCGCTTTAATAGCTTTGGGTATACCCGTGCCGGACCAGCGCAGGAAGTTGTTGACGCACTCCATCAGAGTGACGGCGCTGCCTGGCTGTTAACTTAATCTGAAATCACCTTATCATAACACAACCAACTCACCTTCCAGCGATCGTGTTTGTTCCCTCCAAGAGGAGCGTGGAGCCGACTTTGATGATGTTGTTGACATCCTGGCCGTTTGTCCATTGATATGAACCGTCCGCCAGGCCCATCATGTGCATGGCGTCCGTGACCAAAATAAAGCCGTCGGGGTGAGCGTTGAAAGCGATTTTGATCGTAGTCGGGTGAAGATGAATGCCGTCGGAAATAATGCCAAAGTACGGCCTAGCCAGACTCTCTGCGATCCCCAAAACACCGAAGACGCCAGGGTTCCGGTGGTGAAGGGGTCGCATCGCGTTGAAGAGATGAGTAATCATCGTAGCTCCCGCGGCCACTGCCGCTGACGCTTCCTCGTATGTCGCTTCTGAATGGCCAATTGAGTAAATAATTCCTCTTTCTCGCAGTTCCGGGATGATTTTGGTCATCTGGCCCCGTTCGGGTGCCGCCGTGATCATCTTGATCGGAATGGCACCGCCGGTTGCGCTCGGCTCGATGTTCTCGGCGCCGTAGCATTTCACCAAGTCCTCAAAAGTCTCTGCTTCTTGCAACACATCGACATTGTGGATGCCGTTTTTCGTAGGGTTCAAAAATGGTCCCTCAACGTGGGCTCCGAGCGACTCGGCACCGTCGTCAGCGACTTGTGCACCCCCTGACGCTCCAAGATACGGAAGAGCCTACACAATCGTGAATATTGTGGTAATGTAGCGTTCACGATCTGGGGATGGTAACCTTCTGGTAGAGCTCGGGTCTCTGGCTAGTGAGTGTCGGAACGTAGGATGTCACGCCTGTAGCCACAAGCTTCCTATTCAGCTCGCGGACTTTCTTGCCATATTGTGTCATGTCTTCGAGCAGGGTCGAAAAGTTGAAGCCAAAAGCGCCATTCAGCTGGCAATCGATCAATCCAGGTGACACAATGCGGCCGCCCAGGTTGATGGTCTCATCTGGAAGAAGAAGGTCGTCAAAAAAGGCGGCTTGGCTGTGGATGATCTTGCCCGTAACAGAGCTGACCCAGATGTCCTCTTCCACCAGGGCATCACCCTTGACGAGGCGGCAATTTGTGAACTTGGTGATGCCATTCTTGGGCGTCTGGGGAATGGCGATGGGCATTTTGTCAAACGACGTAATTGAATCGGTTTGAATGAAACTTGAGGATCCGGCTGCTTGGTTGATGTCCAGTATCGACGCCATGAACGAAAGACGAAACAAAGAGGCAGTGCGGGCTCGAACCGGGTATTATTCACCGGCAGCAGATGCACCACTTGCTGCAGCCGGAGCGGCAAAGCCTAATGGGTGCCTGCATGGTCCGGCTTAACATGGAAGTCTATAGAGTTTCCAAGGCACTGTTACCTGTTACCTCGTCATCGCCCCTCACAGTCGTAGCGACCTGGCTACTGCACATGGTGGTATGAGATAGGACGGGGACTGGGTTTTGGAAATGTCATCAAACGTGTCGTCAGGTTCAGTGGAGTCTGGGGATTATGTTGACCGATGGTGCCAGTTGCGCTACCATGCGCCCGCCGGGTCAGAGAACTACTTGACCAAGGGTTGGTCCACATGGCAGAAGCATTTGTCCCTAAAGCTTTGTTTCACTCCAAGCACCCAAGCACAAGCACAAGCACCAGCGCAACACGTTCCTTCCAGATTCCAGAACCCGGGTGCGGCTCCACGTCGAGTCAGGACCGTTGACAGTTGACGTCGACGATTCACAAGAACGAGCGGGGGGCTTCTTGTCACAGAGAGGGGCCGAAGGAAGGGTAGGAAGGTTTGATGTGGTGAGGGCCTATGTAACGTTCCGTTGTCAAAAAACAACGATCGAAAGACGCTAAGATGTGCAGCAGGGAGGATCTTGGCTCGAGGTACGTATTCTCAGCGCATGCAACCCCGCTACGACCCGACGTCGGGGGATTCGGGGTCGACGTCCTGGATCCGACGGAGCATAGGGAGGCCCCCAAGCCTGCCCCGCACCGCCGAAGAGGAAGATATCCGCTATCGCGCCTTGGGCCTTACGTCTACGGTTATCGGCCAATTGAAGTCCCCGGACCCATCAACAGCCAATAATATCTAACCGTGGCTGGTGTACAACGTACTGCAGCCCCCACTGAGCGGCCCACCGCTCCCGCGCACCTTACCATGGCGTCCCAGCCCTCCACACTCCTGCCCATCTCTTCGCAGACGACGTCCCACGTCCATGTGCCGCATGACGGCTCCGGGTCTCGTCCGTCCAACAACCGGAACTCAACATCAACATCGGAGAAGGGTCCTCGTTACCGCCTTCTCTCCTCAAAACCACACTCCCTCGAAAGGTACTATGCACGTCAAAACGTTACAAGCCGCAGACCGCCGCTAGCCATGGCCCAGCTCAACATGGAGCTCGACCCACTATGGCAGGATCTTGATTGGTATGTCAGTGTTCTACCTCCGACCCGCCCTCCCCTACCGAATCATTCACCCTGTTGCAGTGTTGCCGTGTTCATCGCGGCATCTGATCCTGGGATGGAACGGCGTGGTGCCGCTTCATTTACTCGTGCATTGCGTAGTTCATGTTCACTCCTACTCCTGTTCCGATTCGCTTGCTGACATGGTATGTTACGTTGTTCAGGGCCATTGGCCAGATGCTCATCATGGGCTGGGACGGCACCGAGGTGACGCCCCAGATTCGCTCCCTTATCGAGGACCACCATCTCGGCACTATCATTCTGACGGCCAAGAACCTCAAATGTCAGTAATGTTCCCCTGGCCTGACCATCCAGCTGGAGTCTCAACCATGTAGACGTTTGCTGATCCTCTCTACAGCTGCTCAAGAAACGGCCAAACTGGTCAAAGAACTGCAGACCATTGCTCACAAGGCCGGGCACCCAAAACCCCTGCTTATTGCTTTGGATCAGGAGAACGGAGGTGTCAACAGTCTATTCGATGAAGACTACGTGTGCCAGTTCCCGAGCGCTATGGGAGTAGCCGCCACGGGCCGCGTCGAACTAGCCTATGAAGTATCCAAGGCTACTGCAACCGAAGTTGGGGCATGTGGCATCAACTTTATGCTTGGCCCTGTCTTGGATGTACTCTCAAACGCCAGGTATCAGCCAGTCGGAGTCCGCGCCACGGGCGATGATCCCCAGGAAGTGTCTCAATACGGTATCGCTGCTATCAATGGCATCCGAGATGCCGGTCTTGCTTGTTGTGGGAAGCACTTTCCCTCTTATGGAAATCTGGACTTTTTGGGATCAAGTCTTGATGTTCCCATCATCACGCAGACCTTGGAAGAACTGAGTCTGAGCGCTTTAGTACCCTTCCGCAACGCCATTGCAACAGGGAAACTTGATGCCATGTTTGTTGGAGGATGTGGCATTTCGAATCCTTCAATGAACGTTTCGCATGCCTGTCTCTCGAACCAGGTAGTTGACGACCTCCTCCGAGAAGAGCTCGGCTTTGACGGCGTTGCTATCTCAGAATGCCTAGAGATGGAATCTTTGACACACGAACTCGGTGTTCAGAACGGAGTGGTCATGGCCGTCGAAGCAGGATGTGACCTAGTTTTACTATGCCGAGCCTACGACGTACAATTGGAAGCCATCAAGGGGCTGAAACTTGGCGTTGAAAATGGCATCTTCACTAAGGACCGAATCTACACCTCTTTGAAACGTGTACTGAGGCTGAAGGATACTTGCACGTCCTGGCAGACAGCTCTCAATCCCCCTGGTATATCACTTCTAGCCAAGCTACACCCGTCACATATGGCACTATCAAGAAAAGCATATGATGACTCGATAACGGTCATCAGAGACAAGGAGAAGCTCTTGCCCTTGTCTGAAACAATGCACCACGAGGAAGAGTTGCTGCTCCTAACCCCGCTGGTGAAGCCCCTCCCCGCCTCGAAACTGACCAAGAATATTCTTCAAGCAAAGGATGCCCAGGGCCTCGCGTCGACTCTTCATGACAATTGGCTTCACAGGGAAAAGGGGGCAATAATGAGCGGAGAGGGCGTTTTTAGAGAATTTGGGCGCTCGCTCGCTCGTGCTCGCCATGGTAAACTTCTCCACACCAGTTATACAGCGAATGGAGTTAGACCAGGTACGCAAGCCCCCTGTTTACACTGGAACACTTGACTTACCTGACCAGTCCACGAAAATCTTATTCACAGAGCATCCTGTATTATCATCGTAACTGCGGATGCCAACAGAAACCTTTACCAAGCCGGGTTCACGAAACACGTCGAGATGATGTGTTCGATGTTACGAACGCGTGGCCAGAAGAAGTCTGTCATCGTCGTGGCGGTGAGTTCTCCGTATGATTTTGCCATGGACAAGTCGATCGGAACATACATATGCACTTTCGACTTTACTGAGACCGCATTGCACGCATTGGTACGCGCTCTGTGCGGTCACTTTGAGCCCAAGGGAACTCTCCCAGGAACGCTGAGGAAGAGTAAGAAGGTGCTCAAGTCTCGTCAGCACTGGATCGTGGAAGAGTACAACCGCAACCGTGATGCCCACGGGTTGGAGGAACTCATCAAGGCGGTCGCTCGAGCCAATACGGTTGATCTAGGTCACCTAGAGTCGATGCCCGCTGCTTGCTTCGAGTTATTCAACCAGAACATAGAGGAGGCGCACTTTGTCGTCAGGAATAGCAGCACGCATGCGTTGTATGGCTTCGCCGCGACGTACTTCATTGATGGAATTGGCATAGTTGGCGCCATTTTCGTGGATCCTTCGAAGCGTAACGTCTCTGTCGGAAGATCACTTCACCGGCGTGCGTTGAGGCATCTCACTGGCAAACGGGGTATCAAGAAACTGCAGCTTGGCACCGTGTTTCCAGGAGCGTTCTTGGGTATCCCCATCGACGAAGGCGGGGTCAAAGGATGGTTTTCCAATAATGGCTGGGATGTCCAGTTTCCAAAACGGCTTACCAATCTCATCATCAACGACTTAAGCGGTTGGAGCATCCCAGAAGGCCTTCTGCAGAGTATCCAGCGAGCGAACCTCAGCTTCGACCTTATCCACGGCCTGGAGAACGCGGAGACGGTCCTGACCCATGTCGATGCCCACGCGAACCCCGAAGTCTTGGAGCTGTACAGATGCGCTCTGCAGGAGACCAAGGCCTGTGGCATCGTGCGAGCCAAGGGGCCAGGCGGCACGCTTTTGGGGACCATTATCATATGCAGGCCGGGAAGTCCGCTCTCAGCCTACATTCCCCCACTTTTATCGGGCGAGGGCGATGACATTGGAGGCGTTCTGGCGCCAGTCGTTCATCCAGGGCCACAGGATACCTTGGTACTCCAAGGGTTGACTCTAATGGGCGTGCGGCAGAATAAGGCACACAAGTCTGCGAAGACAGTTCTCAGCTGGGTAAGTCTGCGATGCGTTGTTAGAGAGGTTCTTGTGCTTAACGACGATATGCAGGTACAAGACGACTCTTACGATCATGTCATGGCGATGGGGTTCGAGATACTGCAGTCGTACGAGGAGGTCACGAACGCACCAGACAACGTAAGTCTAGGAGCTGGCACCAAACAGTACGACGATGAGCTAATCCACCTGCTTTAGTGGAGTGATTTGAACTAGCAACCTGCGTGACGTTGGATTGGGAGGCTATCAGAGAGCGGTATACCCCTTTTGAATGCGGTTTCTTGGTTCCGTCATTTGGATAGATGCGATCAGTAGGGTATTTTAGGAAGTGTCAATCTTATTAGCACATGCATAATCCATTCTGATCACCCTGAACCCTTTCTCTGGGAGATCTTAGGAGCCGCATTAGGATCTCTCTAAGGATGTCACGGGATGAATCGAGCTGTTGAATGTATGTGATGCATGTGAGGTGTGCAAACCCCTGGGGTCGCATTGCAGTGTTGCAGACCCAAGGATGCGGATTCCAGATTCCCCAAGGCACGTTTCTGCAGACGTGAGGATAAATGTTAGGGACGAGAACGGACGGGTGTCGATTGTGACGCTTAGTTCAAGTGTACTCTGATACGTATATCCCTCCGCCCCCCTGAAGGATCATACTTAGGGAAAGGTACACCGACTGGACAGACTTGAACTGTTGATTGATTCCGAATCGATTTGTGGAAGTGGCTCTAGGAGTGGTGCAAATGGTAAGGTCGAACTGTTGCGCGACGATCGTGTGATGTTCTAACGTCACGTACGAGACGCACATTCAGTCGTTTTCGATACATGACGCCTTTCTATCACTGCCAGTACCCAATTCCCGGGATCATAGCTTCGCTAGTGCAAGTTCGTCTGTCTCACTTTGAACGGAACAAACAAAACTTTTAGCAAGGGGATTGAACCTTAATATACAAACGTATAACCCTCGCCCACCACAACCGGCGAGCGTTGCTGTTTTTGTACGCGAAGACGACATCGACAAGGATGGCTATAGACGGGGTGAAAGTGTCTCAATGCTACGACTGTACGCAAATTTCAACGATTCATCTTGTCTTTGCGGCAACTCCGTGGACGCCGAAGGTTGCCCATCCCGTTCCTAAACAGTAAGATGCCACGACTGTTAACCCGTTCTGATGTCTCTCTGTCACTCTGTATCTCTCCAATTGTGTTTGAAATATCGCCAATCCCAGGTTCGGAAGGTTCCAAGCCAAGAAAGGCAAAATTCAAACACTGAACGCTGGCCATTGAGGTGACGACGGAACATAGGCAAATAACCCAGCGCCGCTACGCATACATCCAAAAGAAAAAAAAGTATATAGGAAAAAAACCACACCAGAAAAACGTCTGAAGATCCCATGATCTCCCACCTGCCTGCAGACCCGGCATTAGCAGCACATCAATCGACACAGCAGCTGGACGTCACTTGTAGTAGCGGCGGCCTTGGAGACTTGTGAATGGTCCGATTGTCTGGGGCTCAGGGGTACAGGGGGTCGAGTGAGGGGGCGGTTCAGAATAGTGGGGTGATGGATTCGTCGTGGTTCGCGGGGAAATTCAGGCCCGGCTTCGGGCTCTTGGGTGACACAGAAGGGGAGTCAATGGGGGGAAGTACGTCCATTTTGGAGAAAACGCAAGACAATGCGAAAGAGAAGGATGGCCAGATGAGGGGTTGCAGAAGGAGGGGTTGTTCTGCGTCAGGCTCATGGCGAGTGTTCTCGGTACTGAGCATATACGAGGAAAATGGGGNTGTGAAGCTTTGCCTCTCCAACTCCTGGACTTTGTGAACCAGGATATGACGCGCGGGGCCAGGCCTTCCACGGCTTCTCGTCGCGATGGATTGGAATAGCCGCTATCCGACGTTTCCCGGTTGGCTGGGCTGTCCGCTGGATCGGGCCGCAAGACCTTGAAGTGAGTATGGGTGAAATGTTGGCATTTGGAGACGATGACTCTAGGAAAAAGAAAGGCTAAAAACGAACACCCAGCCCCCCTCCTTGGTGAACTAAACCCAGTTCTAAGCCATCTAATCCCTGAATGTGCAGATACTCGTAGATTTCGTGAACATGTCGTACCCGCAGGCCGCCGCTCTTCACTGAAGCCCCCTTTCAAAACTCCTTGACGGTAAAATCGCCCTTCAGGACCGCTGTGTCCTTGAGCCTTCCATCATCGCCCACCTCCAGCACACCAATCTCCTGCCCGTCGCTGTCAACGACCGTCGCCCTGGCGCCCTCCTTGGCCTGGTACAGCCTGACCTCGGCGTCCTGCGTGTAGTCATATACGGCACCTACGGCCGCGGCGCTGCCGAGGACAAGAACCGAGTTCTCGCGCACGTAGAGCGGGAGCGTGCCGAAACCGTGAGTCTCTCTGAACCAGCCGGGGCCGTCACGCGCCTCACCCGAGAAGAAGGAGGTCCACTTGCCCTTGGGGAGGTAAAACTCCACCTCTCCCGACTCGTCAAAGATCGGGGCCGCCAGGATGCTAGGCCCCAGCATAAACTGGCGGTCGAGGTACCAGGATGTCGGGTCGTCGGGGAACTCGATGCACATGGCGCGCAGGGACAGGGGGATGCCCTGCTCGACGGCGTCCTGCGCCTGGGAAAAGACGTACGGCATCAGGCGCGACTTGAGCGCGGTCCATTTAGCGAGCGTCTTGGAGCAGCCCTCGTCGCTCTGGTCATCGTCGTCAATGACCCACGGCACGCGGTACGAGCTGCTGCCGTGGAGACGGCTATGACTGCAAAGAAGGCCCATGGCCACCCATCGCTTGTAGATCCAGGGAGGCGGGTATCCCTCGAAGCCTCCAATGTCGCAGCTCCAGAAGGAGAAGCCGCTCAGACCCAGGCCGAGGCCGCCGCGGATCGACTCGGCCATGGCTTCGGGCGTCGACTCGCAGTCGCCGCCCCACTGCAGCGGGAAGCGCTGTGTGCCGGCGCAGGCGGCTCTTGCGAAGAGGACGGCTTCGTTCTGGCCGTAGCGCTTCTGGAGGGCCTCGTAGACGACCTTGTTGTAGATGAAGGCGTAGTAGTTGTGCATCTTGACGGGGTCGACGGTCTTGTCGTGCCATTCGACGTCCAGGGTGGGAACGCGTTCGCCAAAGTCCGTCTTGATGGAGTCCACGCCCTGGTCGAAAAGGGTGTTGAGCTTGTCCTCGTACCACTGGCAGGCCTCGGGGTTGGTGAAGTCCACTAGGCCCATGCCGGCTTGCCAAAGATCCCACTGCCAGACGTCACCGTTCTTGCGCTTCACGAGGTAGCCCTTCTCCGCCGCCTCCTTGAAAGCCTCCCCGTGTTGGGCGATGTAGGGATTGATCCACACGCAGACCTTCTTGCAGAGCCCGGACTCCTTGAGCCGGCTGATCTGCCCCTTGGGGTCGGGGAACCGCTCAGAGTCAAAAACAAAATCGGTCCACGTGAAAGCCTTCATCCAGAAGCAGTCGTAATGAAAGACGTCAACGGGGGAACCGCGAGCCTTCATGCCCTCGAGGAAAGTGTTGACCGTGTCTTCATCATAGTTTGTGGTGAAGCTCGTCGTGAGCCAAAGACCGAAACTCCAGCTTGGCACCTTGCCGGCCTTGCCCGTGAGTGTGGTGTAGCGCTTCAGGATGTCCTTGGGTGTGGGGCCATAAATAAGATACCACTTGAGCCTCTGGCCTTCGACGACGGTCTGCAGGCGGTTGCAGCGCTCGCTCCCTATCTCGAGGTCGACTTTGCCGGGCGTGTCGATGAAGACGCCGTAGCCCTTGGAGCTAAGCCAGAAAGAGACGTTCTTGTACGCCTGCTCGCTGGAAGTACCGCCGTCGGCGTTCCACAGGGAGACGGACTGGCCGACCTTGTTGAAGGCACCGAATCTCTCACCGAGACCGTGGATGGTTTCACCGACGCCGAGCGTGGTCTGCGTAAACATGTAGTGCTTGAAGTTCCGCATATCCCCGGTCTGCATTGGTGTGCTTGGCGCAGGGTTGTATGCCAGGCCAACGCTTCGGCTCCCCAGGGATGTCAGCCGCTTGGAGCCGTCGGTACTGTGGAACTGTATGTCAAAATCCGGGTGAATGGTGGCGGACAGCGAACCCGAGGATAAAGTCGTGCCCTTGTCGCCTTTCTGAATCTGCGCCTCGACCTCGGGCCTGCCATCTGGGAAAAGGTCAAAATGGGGACCCTTGTTGAGAGCGCCAGCCCAGTGAGTTGCCTCGACTGAGATGACGCCGTCAAATTCGGCCTTGATATCCTGTCTTGGTCGTGAGCGTCGTCGCCGGGAGGATTCTGAAAGGATGGTTCCGGGCCGGGTGGTCAACTCACAAGCGTCACGGTGCTCGCATTCAGCGTGTGGCCTCGACTTTTGATTTTTCTCGTCGGACAAAGCAGACTGAGGCCCTTTCCACCCTCGATCTCGGTGGTGTAGTAAACTTCCTCTGCGTATTCCGTCGTGGTGCCCTCGGCGGGCAGCCACATACCATCACGGAGTCGGACCATGATGAGCAGCGTTCAACGGGGGGTATCTTGCACAACACGGACAGACGATAAACAGAGATGTTCAGGAGTTCAAGACACGATCCAGCTGGAAGGCAGAGACTGAGTGAATCTCGTCTCTTGTACGATGGTTCTGAGCCCGAGGGCTGAGAAGACTAGTTGGCGGAGAGAGGGCTCACACGGCAGAGTCCCGCCATCGGGACCTATCGCCAGCGAATCCCACGGTCGCAATCCCGCCTGGTACCCGCAATAGAGCAAGCCTCGGCCGCGAACCCGCTAATTCATGTTTAGCCATTGACATGGGCCGATTGGCTCCGGGGTGCGGCCCGATAGTGCAGGATCGCGTGTGCGCAACTGAAGCGGGTTGGAGCGAGGGACTGTTAGTAGTGCGTGTGTAAGCAGCACGGGTGGAAAGAGCCTAAGAGCAGTGGTTGGCGGGAGAAGAGGCAGAAGGTGACAGGGACGCGGAGGGGGATGGAGCGGGTGGTTTATGCGGAGATCTGAAGCCACTCCTCTCCTCCGTCCCCCCGGTCCGTTCGTGCTCGAGTTAGCAATTCAGCGTGTGGACTGGTTCACTCAAATCCACATTGCACCTCAGTCGTCCCATCGGATTTGAGCGGTTCTTCGGGCTCCGGATCAGCTGGGGCCGTCAGTCGGTTCATTGGTGGAAACTAGCCGACGTGGGACCCACTAGCCAAGTACCGGCCATTCGTTCGTCATCCGCAAGCGAGCCCCACACTTCGCAAGGATGTCGGCTCTTGCAGATCTGGAGACGGTGACGGGGAAGGGAGCTTCTCCAATTTTTTGCATCTCCAAAAACGACAACGCTCAAGGAAGTACTTCCCCCTCATGCTAACCCTCATCACCAGCTTCACAAGCGAATGTGCATAAGCATCTCCCAACACGCTGCTGAGCTTCCCAATTAGCTACCTGGCAGCTCTTGTCTGGTCTGTTAAACGGCCACTCCTCTTCTTGGTCCCAAACACCGCCACTCCTTGCGAAGCCGTGTGCAGGAACGACCAGGGATCTATGGTCTTGCGCCCAATTATGGCGAGACAAGACCGCTAGCAGGGCATATTAGCATTACATCGCGCCAGAAATTGGCTTCCCAAGGGTGCACTAGGATCATCTTAGGGACCTGCAAGTGATGCGGAGAAGCTGTTCTCCTCATTGACTCCTTGGCCCCATTGCAATTACGTCTGTCTACTTTCCTTCTCTGGCCTTGGCCATGCCCATCATGTCACCCTCAGTCGACTCGACTGGACTCGTGGGCCTGCAGATGCAAGCAATGATGTCTATCCAGGTATTAATACCCTCTGACAGCGCTTGCCATCCCGTCTCGCGCTCTCCTGTCTTGATCGACCCCCAACAGCTGAAGCCAAACGTCATCTTGTGTTCCGTTTACCAACCCCATTGACGGGATCAGGAATCATGAAGCTCTCTCTGAGTCTCGCCTCGCTGCTGGTGGCGGCTATCAATGCCCAGAACAGCAGCTGCACGCCTGTCTACAAGAATCCCAATGCCACCATTGACGACAGAGTGTCCGACCTCCTCAAGCGTATGACCATTGAGGAGAAGACGGCTCAATTGATCCAGTCCGACATCCGGGACTACCTCAACTTGACCGATGGCCGCTTCAACGAGAGCGGTCTTGTCTGGGCTGCCGAGAACAGAGCGAATTCCGTCTGGACTGGTCTCTACTCCACCGTAGACAAGATCTCGAAAGGAGCCAAGCTTGCGCAGGACTACTTTGTGCACAACACCACTCTGGGTGAGTTGAGATCCCATCAGCTGGCCCCATCTTGACATGCTGAGACCCCATAGGCATCCCGGCCTTCATCCAGAGCGAAGGTATCCACGGATTCCTCGCCCTCAACGCTACCATCTTCAACTCCCCAATTGCCCACGGTAGCTCGTGGAACCCCCTCCTGGTTGAGAAGATGGCAAACATCATTGCCATTGAGGCCAAGGCTCTCGGTGTTAACCAGATTTTTGCCCCTGTTGTCGACTTGGCTCGTGAGCTGAGATTCGGCCGTGTTGAGGAGACCTACGGCGAGGATCCGTTCCTGTGCGTGCCACAAGCACCGCCAATGTCGGCTGGCAAAGCTAACACATCACAGCGTTGGCGAGTACGGATACCACTACACCAAGGGTTTGCAGGACGAGGGTGTCTGCGCCATGGTCAAGCACTTTGCTGCCTTCGCTACCCCTGAGCAAGGTGTCAACACTGCTCCCGTACATGGAGGCCCGCGAATGCTTCGCACCACATACCTTCCTCCTTTCAAGCGTGCAATCCTCGAGGCTGATGCTTGGAGCATCATGTCATCATACAACTCCTACGATGGTATCCCGGCTGTGGCAGACCATCACTTGTTGACCGAGATTCTACGCGAGGAATGGGGCTACGAGTATTACATCATTGTAAGTTGTGTCAACGGTAGAGCCTGATGTCTTCGGGTGCTGACAATCACAGTCTGATGCTGGCGGCACTGCCCGTCTGTCCAATGCTTTCTTCGTCTGTGGAGAGACCGATGATGCTTGCATCACCACGAGTGTATGTACCCAGTCCCTTTCCATTTCTCAGAACATAATGCTAACGCAAGCCAGGCCCTGCCTGCTGGTAACGACGTCGAGATGGGCGGTGGTCGCTACAGCTTCCAATACATTCCCGAGCTGGTTGCCAACGGCTCCCTGTCCGCTGATGTCGTCGACACCGCCGTCTCCCGTGTCCTCCGTGCCAAGTTCAAGTCTGGCATCTTCGAGCACCCCTACACGGGCGTCCCTGACGACGAGGTCTTCAACTACCTCAACACGGAGGAGCACCGTAAGGTAGCCCGCGACCTCGATGCCGAGAGTATCATCTTGCTGGAGAACCACAACAACACCCTGCCTCTGAAGAAGGACGCGCATGTTGCAGTCATCGGTCCTATGGCGCATGGATACGTCAACGTAAGACAACTCCCAGACGAACGAGAGTGAAGCTGACAATCAGTTAAGTACGGCGACTACGTCATCCACACCGCCATGGAGCGTGGTGTCACTCCTCTCGATGGTCTCAGGGCCGCCAGCGAGGGCACCATTACCTATGCTCAGGGTTGCGAGCGCTGGTCCAATGACGAGTCCGGCTTCCCCGAGGCCATCGCCGCCGCCGAAGCTGCCGACGTGGCCGTCGTAGTCGTCGGAACATGGTCCCGCGACCAGGACGAGCTCTGGCAAGGCTTGAACGCCACCACTGGTGAGCACATTGACGTCCACGATTTTAAGCTCGTCGGCGCCATGGGACGCCTCGTGAGGGCCATCGTGGACACCGGCAAGCCCACTGTCGTCGTCTTCAGCTCCGGCAAGCCCATCACCGAGCCTTGGATCTCTGATGAGGCCGGTGCCCTTATCCAGATGTTCTACCAGGGTGAGGAGGGCGGTCACGCTCTGGCTGACATCCTCTACGGCGACGTCAACCCCTCTGGCAAGCTCTCCGTCGCATTCCCCCATGACGTCGGTACTACCCCCGTCTACTATGATTATCTCAACTCTGCCCGCTCGTGGCCCAACCCTGGCAAGGAGTACCCCAACGGTACCTTGGTCTTTGGCAGCAACTATGTCTTGTCTACCCCTCTGCCTTTGTACGAGGTAAGCACCCTCCGCTCCCCACGTGGGAAAATCATTCTAATCTGTTTTCAGTTCGGCTACGGCCTCTCTTACAGCACCTTTGACTACCACGACATCAGCGTCTCCTCAAAGACCCCATCCGCGACCGACACCGTTACTCTGAACGTCAAGGTAACCAACAACTCAACCCGCGACGGTGCTGAGGTCGTTCAAGTCTATGTCAAGGACCTGATTTCCTCCATCGTTGTGCCCAACAAGGAGCTTCGCGGTTTCTCTAAGGTCTTCATCAAGGCCGGCGAGACGGCCGACGTCTCTATCGACCTGCCCGTCTCCAACTGGGGTCTTTGGGACAAGAAGCTGCAGTACGTCGTTGAGCCTGGCGACTTCACCCTCTTCGTTGGCTCCTCAAGTGACGACTTCCGCGGAAATGTCACTGTGACGGTTGCTTAAGGACACTTTGCGGCGTTAATGCGTGGGACAGATGCGAGCCCAAATTTCGAGGGGAGCTCTTCTTACACCGGTCTAAGTTTACCGCTTTCTCTGTAGATATTAGATAATTTATTTGGAATGAACAGCACGATGAACGACCCATGACGAAAGCAGCGTCCACGGGAAACCTGTCTGATCTCACCTTTACAGTTTATTGTGAGCGAGACGTGGAACAAACGCCATCAATTAGCGTTACAGTTGTTTCGTAAGCCAGAAACCAAGTCCGGGTGGGCGGTAACCGCCAGAGATCGTTGTCGTGCCGCCTAGACATGTGAAGATCTTTACGGGGGCCCGATGATCTGGGCAAGTTTGGCCGGTCAGATGGCATCAAAGAACTTGGTTGTCGTGGGTGTGAGCATAAACCCCTCGAAAAGAAAGGTAGCTGGAGAATCAAAATCCCTGAGCACATCGACCTGCGCGCGTCCCGTCGCTGCGGGATCCCCCGATCTCATCCGTGCTCATGTCCCCCGCCCATCCTCTCATCCGGGGTTGGGCCAAGAGGGCTCCAAGCCAAGACCTCCGGCACCACGAGAGCTATCACACGCCCAGGAATCCTTGGCTGTGCCATCTCATGCTGCTCCAACTGCCGAGTCTGCCGCGCTGAGCTCGGGAAGGGGGATAGTTCGGGCCAAGCCGCAGCCGAGCCGGCGCTCCCTCGCGCCGGGCCCGCCGACACTCACACAGCCCTTTTCTCAAAAAGCATGCCAGAGGATTTTGAGCACTCTTGGGAGGCCAGACATGAAGAAGAACGAAAGGTTTGTGGTCTCCGCGTGCTCGGTGCAGACCATATCACCACGTCTGTTCGGGTTGAATTCTGTAAGATCCAGGCTTCTGTTATTTCACGGTGGATGAGCCATTTATCGTACCCATCTCTATTTCGTGTCTCGTTGAAGCCACAATTAGCAGAGGAGCCACGAACTTCAACGTGCCCCATGGCCGTTGTAGAGCGGTCCTAATTGTTCCTGTTCATTCCCGCGCCTACGGATCTGCATTGGACCTGTAGCCAGTACGCCTCTGCGGCGACGATTATCGTGGTATTTTGGATAGGATAGATTTTAGATGTTGCGGCCCAAACGCCAAGCAGCCTGTCCCCTTCTCATTTATGTTTCCCATCTGTTACTTTCTGGTCGCATCTTCAACGACCGCCCCCTCCCTTCTCTTTTGATTTCCTCATTTCGAGTCCCGGCCGCCCGGAATTTCTGTCTCGGTCACCCGGGCCTTGTCCTTCTTCGTCCACTGCAGCACGTCCCTCAACGTCTGCTTGGTTTTCTTCTCCTTTTCAGGAAAGGGAGACTTGTGCTCGGTGGCTACGCAGTGCTGGTCCTCCCAGTCGACGTGGACAAACGCCCTCTCGACGTCTGCGAGTCCTGCAGGATGCCGTGTTAGTCGTGCAACCACAGCCATGACACAGCCCGCCGCAACTTACCCTCCACTTTCCTTTGCAACTCCTGGGAGACATCATGAGATACTCGCAACGGGGTGGTCTCGTCCATGACGATGTCGATCTCCACGTAATATCTCTGTCCGGCATGGTACGCCCGGCACTGTTCACGGTCAGATATGGCTTCGGCAACGCTTGGCAGCGATGCGCTTACGGTGTCGACCTTGAGGATTCGGGTATCGTGGGTCATGGACATGTAAACCAATTTGGCAACGAATTCCCTTGGCGCAGACTTCCCGACAAGCAACCATACCTGGTCGAAGGCGTTGGAGACCCACGAGAACAGGATGAGCAGGGCGATGCAGATGGCACCGATGGGGTCCAGATACCACACGAATCGGTCCCCCACGACAGACATTATTAACCCGAAGCTGTTAACTGCGATGTCGTTGCGATGGTCGATCTATGCTGATGTTAGCAATTGTTACACAGATGTGCAGACGGACGGGGGTCGTCGTACGAAGAAGACATGCACCGAGGGATACTTTCGGTATGCGAAGCAATATACCATCAAGGAGCCCTTGGCGAATATGGCCACGCCGACGATGATGACGGGTACGATATGCAGTTCCTCAGAAGCCCGATGGCCCTCGCCAAGAGCACGGCCTGACTCGACCTGTACCCCCCAGGTCAGCGTCTCTCAAACGACCAAGCCGCCACAGCACCGTCGCTTGGCAGACTCACCAGCAGCTGGATGGCGACCGTGGTCATCAGGGCACAGAATAGGATTATGCCAATCGTCTCAATCCTGGTTCGTCCCTATTGTTTCCCAATGTGCCTGTCAGACCCCAGAAAAGCCCCTCGCCAAGGCGTCGCAATAACTCACCACCGGATACTTATAGACGCTCGGTCGCGCCGCCAACCTCGAGGTTACTAGCATGACAAAGGACGAGACGAGGTCCATCTGGGCATCTCTTGGTCAATTCCTGCAAAGCAATCCGCAACTGAGCGGGCGGGGAGAACGAGAGGCGGTCATCACTAACAAATGCATCGGCCGCCGTTGCAAAAAGCTGTATTCCTAAAGTCAACAAAGTCCTCGAGTCCGGGGATTTGGGGGTGTCTGTGTACCGATAAGGACCCGGTGGACACGGCAGCATAAAGTTGGATGACGAAGAGGCAGAAATTGACAGTGAAGGAAGCGTTGACGGCGAACTTGATCTTAGGACCCATCCGCGCGTCTTCCGCGATCTGTTGTCTTTCCTCGTCCTCCGCACCTAAAAACTGGTCGATGAGATCGTTCTGCCGGGTATAAAACTTTTTGAGCTTTTTCTTGTTGCCCGTGGGGTGCTCGATGGCCATCTGCTTCTTGGAGACATTGTCACGTCGGTGCCGACCGAAGTCGTAGGGATCTGGTCGGTAGAATGTGTCGATGGTGGGAGTCTCAGCCCCGTCCGGATTTGTGGTTGGTCCGTTGGATGACTTTTTGATGAACGCTTTCTGGCTGGTTGTGTCGTTGGAAGTGCAATCGAAGAGCCCTGTGGTCTCAACCTTGTCGTCCGTGCCAGAGACCGGAGCAGGCGAGATTGTGTCGTCTGCGGCGTCCTCAACGTTTCCGTTGGGCTTATCGGTGGCTTCACATTCCGGATCACTTTCAACATCACCATCAGAGTTGCCCCGAGACGAGACGACTGAGGTAGTGGTCAGCGGAGAGGGTCGATTATGAAGGAGATGAAGTAACGGCAAGAAGTGCCGATGCGAGGAGCCGCACACCTCAGAAGAGCATGTGATGAACTAGCCGCCCCGTAGAGAAGAACACAGCAAAGTGAGGCGAGCGGCAAGGCAGAGAGGGGAGGGGTGTGCTCAAGCAAGAGTCAAGAGCCGAAACAGACGTACTAGATGACGTTTGGGCGCCTTCCCGAGACTCGCGTGGAGTATGCATTTTCCGGAAGCGATAAGCTGGGTTGTTTCTAGTTGTACGGAATCACTCAAGAGAAAATGAGATGCGGAGCACCGAGAGTGGTGGTATTATAGTAGGCGACGCAGACCCATCTTCTATATGGCGTCTTCGTCCACATATGCCGTCCCAGGGCAAGCAGCCGGTTGATCTCTGACATGCTTCGCTGAGTTCACAAGAAACTCACTAAAAGAATGCCCTGCTTGCATGCAATTCTAATGGGCTAGACCTCAGGAGGGGGGGCAAACAAGAGCCCTGGACAGCAGACGCTAGTTCAATCATGTATGCCCTGAGGTCTTTCCGCCCGTTTCCTCTTGTTCCATACCACCCTCCTTCCAGTCGAAATCTGGCGATGGAGCAACAGGATCGTCGGTAAGGGGGCGTCTATTTGCGTCTTCCTTGCCATGTCAAGTTGTGCCGGGTTGACTTACAAGCGTAAGCGAAGGGGTAATCCTACACGGCAAGTGGAGTGGAGAGGGTGATAGGCCAGGTCGGGCCAAGGTCGAGTACTACTAATCGGCAAAGATAACCCTGGCTAGAACGATGGGTTCCTTTGCGGATGTGGTGCATGGCCGAACCAACATTTGGCGAGGACGATCAAGACGAGGTCCGAGCCCGTCCGGCAGCCATTGGCCAACAAGGCGTTTCACCCCCGGCGGCAGCCCCAGAAGCCGCGTGGGTGGCCCGAGACAGGGAGTGACATTCTCTTCTGCCAAGAGTTTGAGGCTGTTACAGACTGTGGGCAAAGTCATCGTGGTAGCGTAATCGAGGGTCTTCTGTTGGTTACTTGGCCGCTTCTCCTGTGTGTGCACCTCTCACTACTACGTATCGACGAGGTTTGGGGATTCCTCTTTCGGGCCTGGTTTGGGTGAAGCTGAGCCAAGCCGAGCTGAGCGCTCGGAACAAATTACACTTTTGTTTCTATTCAGAGCAGGAAGAAACGAAAAGCAAGCACAAGGGTCGACTACACCTCGACTCCATTTGTGCACCGGTCGTCTCCAACTTCCTCTTTCCCTTCCCCAGCCGCCAAAGTCTGGCTCGGATGTGAATAGTTCCATTCTTTCCAGGTCAATACCACCGACACATGGTGTATAGTAATGAGACGTCCATACGCCTCGTCTCTTCTCATCTCACATCTCAGACGCCGAGAACCCCTCTTCCCATCAATTCCTTGGCTCTCCAAGTTTTACCTGCCCTTGTTGGAAACCTCTAGTGCGGGACGATTGACGATTCCTCGGCGGCAACATGTCGTCCCGTCCCATCAATGAGCCCATTCAAAATCTTTTCAACACACAAACTTGTTCCCTCTCTGTTGCAGCCGCTAGCCTTCAGTTGGGCTGCAGCCTCGACCGTTGCGGCAACTCTTGTCTCATTGCTAGACAGAACCCATACAATAGTACTGGGCCGGCGCACGCAGGTAATACGTCCAGGGCGGAGCAGCAGCAGATACCCCAAGGAGCTCTAGCGGTGGGAGAGAAAGGCAGTGGCACAGAAGTGGCAGAGCCAAATGCAGATACACGAACAACAACTTGCGATTTTCGTGGACTCGCGGCCAAGCCGAGCTCTGCAAAAGAACGCCATCTTCCAGGATGGGAAAACGGGCACGTGTGTGTCAACGCCCTTGGCTCCTCGCTTGGCTTTCCCGTCCCCCCAAATGACTTCCCCCAAGCCTCCGCCTCCAGCCTCCCCCGCGGTCCATTGTGGCTAGCGTGAAGCCTTGCAAGAGCCAAATTCACTTAAGAATTCTCCGATACATATCAACCCTTGTTTTGAACCCTGGGAAACCCCCGTTTCTCACACCCAAAATCCTGACGTGGGAGTAATCGAACACACCCCAATCGAGGCGTCCCCATGTTTACATCCCTCCCGCTTGACCTTGCCCCGTCGAAGATCGACCTGTCTCGTTTTGGATTGTGCCATTATCAGCCTTTAGCAGTCGTATACGCCAAGCACATCAGGTTTGAAGCTCATCAACTAAGGGAGTCGAGATGACGAGACTCATCTATCGTTCCATCTATCCCATGTCACTCTTCCAAGTTGAGCCGGGCTCTCGGACTGTCTGGCCTTGCCATCACCGGCAAATCATGCTCTAACAATCCAACATTGGTCAGGCACGATAGCTACGTACTCAAGCACTGAACTGTAGCTGACTTGGCCAACAGCTCGATTCAGCCGGCTCATCAATTCCCCCATGCTTCTGCGCCTTTTTCTACGGTGAACCCTGTTCACGTTCAGGTCCTCCCGCTTCCCGCTTCCCGCGAGGCGGATGCTACAGCCACGGCCCCCCATCACGAGCCGTCCAAACACCCATGTTCAAACTGCCTCATCCTTGGTGTTGTCTTCTATTTCTGAATCAGCTGAATGGGCACAGGCCAACCTATCTCATTTTTCGACGTTTATTCTTGCCTTGACTGACCTCACGCCGGCAGCATTGCGCGGGCTGTCGTACACAAAAGCATATTAAACCGAGTCGAGCCCAGACACCTATCAAGTTTTCTCTGCTCGCCGCAAGAGCGTCTGTTGTCGCTTACTCTCACTTGACGCCCGTTGTTTTCTTCCCTGTTTTTATCTTATTTTTTTGGGTTTCCTTTTTTTTTTCCCCGCCTTGCTGTTGTTGCGTTCCTTCATCTTTTCTCTTCGCACTACGAAACTTACGACAGCAGGGACCAACCAGACCAGCATCACCGGCTGTTCTTAAACTGAAGCTGCGGGACGGCTTCCTTGTGTCCCCTTGTTTTCAGTTGCCTTCGTTTCTCTCAAATGAGTCGTTGTCAGTAGGCGGCCCTGGATATCTTCGGCTGCTCTGCCAACAATTCCTCTCAACTGTCATTCTCTTTTATTTCAGGGTTACCAATCAAGTAGTAGCCCTGTTTCTTCACATATCACTTTTAATTAAAGATGGAAGAAATGAAGGAACCTAAGCCGCAATGCGGTGGTGGTGCCAAGGGCAACACTGAATATGACGTCGGTCTCCACGTCGCCGGTCTCTGTAAGCTTGAGCCAAGGGGAACTTCATACTACCGAGCAACTGGACTAACATGGCATAGTTTTGGTCTTGGGCTTTTCGATATTTGGTATAGAGAAAAAACCCGAGGCTCTTGTGCGAACATGAAAAAACTAACAGTATGTGTTCAGGCGCTGGTTTCCCCGTGGTGGCCAAGAAGGTCAAGTGGATGAAAGTCCCCCCAAAGGTCTTCTTCGCATGCAAGCACTTTGGTACTGGTGTGCTCATCGCGACAGCATTCGTTCATGTGAGTGCCCTGGTTGAACCTGTCAACCACATAACTTACGCATCATAGCTTCTGCCAACCGCTTTCTTCAGCCTGTCCAACCCCTGCCTACCAGACCTCTTCACCGACGACTACCCACCAATTACTGGTGCCATCATGATGGCGTCCATGTTTGTTCTGTTTGTCGTCGAGATGTGGATCAACTCCAAGGTGGGCGGCCACTCTCACGGAGGCCCGACAGGAGACGTGATGCACTCGCATTCTCACGGTCCCGACCACGCTCCTTCCCGGCCGCCCCGTTACGGCCGGAACAGCTTCGACGCCGAGTCCGACAGCATCGACTTTGAAAAGAGAGTCGCTCAGCGCGCGTACGACGAAAAATCAGGATTCCCCGGCTACCAGGAGAGCACGTACGGCGCGCCACCCGCAAACAACCTGTCCGACTCGGAGATGCCTCCCTGGTTTGTCGTGTTCTACGAACAGTATGTGCGTCAGCGCATGGAGATGATGAACATGATTCGTACCACACAGGAAAAGCAGACGTCACGGACCGACGTCACGGAGGTCAAGCAGGAAGATCCGTTCTTTGACGCTGAGGGCCAAATGGTCGACCCGGCTGTGTATCGCAAAATGTCCCTCAACATCACCATGCTTGAAGGAGGTATCTTGTTCCACTCAGTGTTCGTTGGCATGACGATTTCAATCACTGTGGATGGCTTTATCGTTCTGTTGGTTGCTATCCTGTTCCATCAAATGTTTGAGGGTCTTGGTCTTGGCTCTCGCATTGCAGCCGTTCCGTACCCCAAGGGCAGCATCCGACCATGGTTGCTGGTCGTCGCTTTCGGTACAACGGCGCCCATTGGACAGGCAATCGGACTTGCTACCAGGAACACTTACGATCCTGACAGTGCTTTCGGCCTGATCATCGTCGGTGTCTTCAATGCCATGTAAGCGCTTATGGTGTTATTCGAAGGCTTTGAGGCTGATGTGACTTAGCTCTTCCGGTCTTCTCCTATACGCCGCTCTCGTCGACCTTCTGGCCGAAGATTTCCTCTCAGAGGAAGCCAACCGCATTCTCTCCAAGAAGGACAAGATCACCGCCTTCTGCTATGTTCTTGCCGGAGGTTAGTTTCTTCACGTGAAAAAAAAAAAAAAAAAAAAAAAGGCTGGCTGAACGGACTCCTGACTTTCTTTTTCAGCCGCGGGCATGTCAATTGTCGGTATCTTCGCCTAGTAACAGGCCGGGACACACCACACAACACTCTTTCGATTTTACATTTTAGTTCCTCTGCCGTCAGGGGGCTGAAGTTCAACTCCCGGTCTGGTCGAGCCGCCAACCTTCGTGTCTCGAACTCTGGATGCGGTGCCGCTCCGAAGGGTGCCACGTAACATCTTCCTATTCGACATGAACCTGGGAGAAAAGAAAATGAATGATTAGCCACATTATCAATGCTGTACGGAACTTTTTACATTCGGGTCCGTCGAGGATGTAGGATTGTTATCCAGAGCCACCGGCAGCAAACTTATCACAAAATCTACCACGCTCGTTACCTTTTATGCTATCAACACCCTCTAAAGAACCCGCTCTTTTGGGGAGAACCTGTACAACAGCAGTGATGTGCGCGCGGATTGTGAAGCAGAGGCCGCGTGGGTAGTGCATATTGACAACGGCCCGGAGCAATCTGGAACATGGTTCGGCATTTCATGGCGTACGGTGGTTTAAACACATCAAAGGGTCTTATTTAAGCGGATACCGGCATGGCATGAAAAACGTAGCATCTTGTACAGTAGTATATCACGATGGATGGCAGGAGTACACAGCATCGTCCATATCACGACCTGTTCTCACTTTTACCCTTGAGCAGCAACGGTGCATTGTCCTCATTCCGTGAAAGCTATCGCCGCCCTCTTCTCCGGCGGAACAAATCAGGGTGATCAGTAGAGCGCAGGAGACCCTTTCGTTACGGGGCCAGACAACACCGTTGTGCACTTGTCCAAGATCTGTGAGGATTGCGCAGGAAGAGGCTAGGTAGATGATGGAAGGCCCCAGCGGGGTTTCAATCCCGGGTCTCTGGTGTCTGGAAAGAAGTGCCGGGCGGGAGCTGCAGCAGCAGGGGCTCACGGGAAGCGGCAAGCAGAGACAGGACGCCAAGATGCAACCTGAAGCAGACAACGGTAACAGGGATCTCAAGGGGGGCGATGGGCGAGACTACAGAGAGGACAGGTCGCTAAGGGGAAGTGGGATGGGTCTCTGGGCCCCCAAGTGGCCATGTGTCGGGTGTTATTCGTAAGACGAGTGGGAGACCAAGAAACAGACTTCGGCTAGAGTCATATGACGCAACTCGAGCACTTGACGTGAAGCTTAAGCCTCTGATCACCCGTTCTGTAAACATAGTATTTGGGCTTACAGGCGCTCCAACAATCTACGTTGGAATAGTCAGCATCCCTGGTCGAACACTCGAGGGCTAGGCTGACAACGTTGAACCAAGCACTATACATAAGGTTATCACGCGGGCCGTGAGAAACGCTGCGTCGGCGCCTAGACGGTATGATGCGGGCAGTCTGCGAAGCTAATACTGTAGTACAAGGGGTACGCCTCTGCGTGGTTGGTAATTCTACTACAAAGCTTGCCCTATGCCAAACTATGGTCAGCTACCTTGGATTCGTGGTGGGTGGTGTGTGACTACACCGGGCTCATAATAAGCTTTGAACATTCTGAAGCGGGTGGTGAGGGTGAGGATGGGGCTCGAACTTCGGACGGAAGGCGAGGAGGAAGAGGGGGTTGTCATTTTGCGGCAGGGAGCCACAGCTGGCCGGAGATGATTACGATGAGGATGCATGTTCTTGTGCAAATTGGTTCTAGAATATTACTACCTTGGTTATCCTCGGTATCTCTTACAGCCCCCTCCTCTAGAGCCCATGATTGAGTCTGCGATCAAGGCCTTGTCGGCGAAGGCGTAATCCTGAGGTTTCTCCTTATGATTATACAAACATGTTCAAGCTTTCAAGGGGTATAAGGTATGAAGAAGAAGCACCGACAATGTAGGAAGGCAAAACAAGACGGGGGCATTGATCGTCTTGTCGGATTGACTTTTCGTGGCAGGCACAAACCATCTCACTGTATAACAATTCCTGAGTTAAATCCAGTATTTCATTACGCAGAAAAGGGCTCCAAAGTATTATGTAGGCGTATCCGCAAGATTTTCGTTCGGTTCACAAGGCAGCCTCTCGAGGGTGCTGAATAGGGGATAGGACGTATGGCCAGCTGGCTTGAGAAAGAGGAAACCGGTGCCAGTACCAGTTCTGGACAGAACAAAACTAATTGTAAACGTACAGGAGTCGACCTTCGCAGAGGGGTTTGATCGAGGATGGTGACGATGCCCGAGCGTGCGCTACGCTACGTCTGTTGTTCGGGTTGGTCGGTATTAGTCGCTACGAGGGGGGCTTGTGCGCTGCTGCCGTAGTAAACGTCCAAAACCGAGCTTCATTGCAACATGAGAGGTGCTACCACGAAAGAGATACCGAATGAGTGAGAGAAGGGGTTGAAAACGGGGCTGAAGTGTAACGAAATCCGGTGATGAGATTGTTTTCCAGCTCCTGACAAATGTCCAGTCTCGGCGCACGTTTGATGACCACCCTGATCAGCACGGAACCGCAGGTGGGCCGTATTTACATTGATTCTTGTTTACAGGATCCATTAATCGAGAAATCCAATTATCAAGTCATAGACTCAAGGGCATGGCGGCGCCAGATGATACCGGTACGGTGAAGCTGAGCAACTGCCCTGATGGAGAGAGCTTGGGTAAGGTAGCATGAAGTCGTGACTTTGTTGGGATACGCACCATCCGGCAACAGACGAACACGGCAGGTTAAACAGCTCGAGCGAAACCGTTGCGATATGAATACCATTTTCTTTTCGCGTCAAGGCTTCTGTGGCTGGTGGGTGGAAAGAAGACCTGAAGAGAAAGCCTAGCCGGGACCTCGAATCCTTGGTTTGTATGAGGTGGTAGCACGAGTTTCATTCCATCTTTTTGTACAAGTTTGACCGATACCACGTTGGAAATTTCAGACGACCGGCAACGATGCGGTTTCCAATTTTGGGAGGTGCTATCGCCACATATTTCGTCAGTTTCCGAGGCCACACTGAACACGTAATAGGTTAAGACAAGGAAGAAGAAGAAATGGTTTGTAAAAAAACAGAATTCCAAATGCTTCTGCCTTTCGAGATTAAAACTAGTGATATCATGTGTGAAACAGTGAGGCCTGCAACGCTGTATGGAGGTACAAAGATTGGTAGTGTTTTGGCGTCTGTCCTACGTATTCCTGCTGTAGGTGGCCTTCATACGCCGACATCTCCTTTCTTGAAATAGTAGTATGGCTTCAGGTGATTGATTAATCACCAATTAGACAAAAAACGACTGCAAGTTTGGGGGGCAATCGCAGGTTTTCCCCGAACAGCCCCCTTGGCCCCAAGAATGCATACCTTGCCCGGAGCAATCGGGAACATGGTACTGCCATATACTGTCAAAGCAAATCAAAACCACTGGTTGTAGTCACTAGTGATGATAATATCCACTGCCCAGTCTCGAATTGCAGGTAAAAGAGATATCAAGACACAGTTCTGGAATCCAAACTCGCCAGATTCGAAGTTCTACGAAACATCATCCAGTGACATTGAATCGCTCCTGCCACCTGATTCAGTGTCAAGCTCAGCTACTGCAATTTAACTACGGCCAGCGCCGCGGGAGGTCGATGCGGCGGGCATAGAAATCGATTTCAAATGTCCCGACGGAGCACAATACGGCGCACGCCTTGACGAAAGTTCGTGCCGGCAGACGTTGCGGCTACCCCTTTTACGATGAGAAGAACTTTCAGAGCTGAGTCTGCCGCTTTTAACCAACGTCGCCGTTGTAAATGTTTGCCGGCACTGCTGGTTGTACTAGTCGGCATTCGACCGTCGATGCCATAGAACGTTTCAAAGTTTTGAGATCGCAACACTGCAATTCAAAACCCCAAGCCTCAGCCGCCAGTGAAGGACGGTATGAGTAGGATAGCACCATATGCTTTGTCTGGGCTTCTGAGTTCGAAGATGTACCACAGGTGTAGCGCAGAGATCACTCTACGTCGACGCAGTCGAGAATCGCCATTGGCCATCATTCACACACAGGACTGACTGGGTCCTCAGCCGACAATCTTTCCGACTCGCGGGGTAGCTCTCCGTAAGAGATCTTTCCAGTTTAACTTGATTCGGGGTATCATTGTGGTATGGGGTTTAACTCAGCCATTTCTCGGCCTTATTGGGTATCAATCTCCTAAGCACATCAATCTGCCGCGCTTGCGCCTTGTGCTTCAAGTCCGTGACTCCTCGTCTGTCTGTCCTTCGCTGACCATTCGAATACACAACTGTGAAATCCGGAATCCTTTCTCCAGGCTTGACGACCGTCAGAGGCGATATCGTGCAGTTCTAAGCTGGTCAGCAATCCGCACTTGTGGAATGCAAGCATCAAACCAACCTTGCCTATCACAGCACCGTGACCGATGCGAGATCGGACCCCAACGATTGTGTCGGTCCCAATCTCTGTGCCTCCTGCTTCGACTACAGCACCGACCTCGACCGTCACATAGTCTCCAAGCGCAAGGCCTCCACTAGCATCGCCGTTGCCAACCGCACCGATGTGTGTCCGTTCGTGAATGATGCATCGGCGGCCGATGAGGACGCTGCCGTTGGTCGACTCGAGCCTTGAACGAGGATGCAACACGCTTTCCGATTGGACCGTGATAGAGTGTGTGCCCACGAGGATAGCGCTGTCGGCGACGGTAAGGGTGGAAGAGAAGTTGACTGGGGGTCGAGGGCCAGCGTTGGAGACAGCGGGCAGCATAGAATGCCGCTTGTTAGACGACATTTTGGTGCGTGTTCCTCGTTGCTGCGGGCCGAAGGAATCCCTATCCTTGAGGTGAAAGGCTCATTCTTAGCGACAACTGCGACGGACGGTATGGGGCTAATGCGAACAGCCCGACGTCTATTGCGCGTTGTCAAGGGAGAGGAGGTGATCGGTAGAGGTGAGCTTGCCGTGGGGCATCGGCGATGTTACTCCCCGTCCCGTTCAGGTCCATTCTGGAGCAGCTACCCCAGTTGCATAACCCCGTTTGATGCATTCATAATGTCACGTGAACAGAACGCTGACTAAACGGCCCGCATTGGCCAATCAACGCTGGTTGGAAATAAGCATCATCGACTTGGGTGCAGCAGAGCTTCGCCTCCACGACGACGAATTCCTCCGACCGATCACCTCCATCCACCACAACCCCCCCTCGAAACGCCAAACATGGCCACTCCACGGCGGTTGCCCGCGCAGGCCGCGCAGGCTGCGCGAAACTACGCAACAGTACGAACCTATGGCGGACTCAAGGACCAGGACCGCATTTTCCAGAACCTGTACGGCCGCTTGCCCCCGACGCTGGCCTCCGCGAAGAAGATGGGCGATTGGCACAAGACGAAGGAGATCATTCTCAAGGGTCACGACTGGATCATCAGCGAGGTCAAGGCCTCCGGTCTTCGAGGACGTGGTGGTGCTGGTTTCCCTTCCGGATTGAAATGGGTAGGTCGCCACTTTTGCGAATTGTTGGAACATTTACCGCGGCAATCAAGGGAAGGGGACGGGGGTCGGGAATTACAGGCTAACGCAATCGTGTCACTCACTGCAGTCTTTCATGAACTTCAAGGATTGGGACAAGGACACGAAGCCGAGATACCTGGTCGTCAACGCCGATGAGGGTGAGCCCGGAACATGCAAGGACCGCGAGATTATGCGAAAGGATCCCCACAAGCTCATCGAGGGATGTCTCGTTGCCGGCCGAGCCATGAACGCCACCGCTGCCTACATCTACATTCGTGGCGAGTTCGTCCACGAAGCCGCCATCCTCCAGAATGCCATCAACGAAGCCTACCAGGACGGTCTGATCGGCAAGAACGCCTGCGGCTCCGGATACGATTTCGACGTCTTCATTCACCGCGGTGCCGGTGCCTACGTTTGCGGAGAAGAGACCTCCCTTATCGAGTCCCTCGAGGGCAAGCCCGGAAAGCCCCGTCTCAAGCCTCCCTTCCCCGCCGCCGTTGGTCTCTTCGGCTGCCCCTCGACCGTTGCCAACGTCGAGACCGTCGCCGTTGCCCCCACCATCTGCAGACGCGGTGGCAACTGGTTCGCTGGCTTCGGCCGCGAGCGCAACCAGGGCACCAAGCTCTTCTGTATTTCCGGTCACGTCAACAACCCTGTCACCGTCGAGGAGGAGATGTCGATACCCCTGCGCGAGCTCATCGACAAGCACTGCGGCGGTGTCCGCGGTGGTTGGGACAACCTCCTGGCTGTCATCCCCGGTGGTTCCTCGACGCCCATTCTCCCCAAGAACATCTGCGACAACCAGCTCATGGACTTTGATGCCCTCAAGGACAGCCAGTCCGGTCTCGGCACCGCCGCCGTCATTGTCATGGACAAGAGCACCGACGTCGTCCGTGCCATTAGCCGTCTCTCTCACTTCTACGCCCACGAGTCCTGTGGACAGTGCACGCCCTGCAGAGAGGGCAGCAAGTGGACCGACCAGATCATGAAGCGATTCGAGCAAGGCCGTGGCCGGCCCCGCGAGATCGACATGCTTCAGGAGCTCACCAAGCAGGTTGAAGGCCACACCATTTGCGGTATGTATTCGTCCGTGACCGAAACGATTTCAAGCGCTAATGTGTCTCGACTAGCTCTCGGCGAGGCTTTCGCCTGGCCCCTTCAGGGTCTCATCAGGCATTTCCGCCCTGAGCTTGAGAAGAGAATGGAGGAGTTTGCCAAGCAGAACGGCGGCGCTCACGCGCTGGCCGGTGGTTGGGATCCTGATGCCCGGGCTCAGGGTAAGTTGGTTGCGCCGGGACAGTAAAAGGCTTGAGGTTTTGCATGCTTTGTAGACTGGCGCCCGAGGGCTTGTAAATATTAGTTTCGTACATTTTGGTAGAGCCCTAAATGTGCTGGAGTTCATTTGTTCGATGTCTGACGCCGGTTGAGGCTCTTTGTGAGTGATGAACGCGCGGGAATGTGATGAGTGCCGGCAATGTTTTGATCCATCGTCTTCATTGGCTGCATGTTCGTCGTGGACGTGGCGAGCAGCAGTGATGGGCTTCTCAGGGAACCTGATCCGCCCTTACCTTGTCCGTTTCCATTGCCGAGCATAGTGTTGTCCGTATCCCCCATTAACAATATCCAGCTGTCCATTTAGAGGAATAGAATTAAACCGAAATCGTGCTGGGCCACCCGCTTATCCTGCGTTGCGTTTTGGACACCCCCAGTTTACAAATCGTGAAGCAAGCATCGCAGCGGATAAATAACTTTGTCAGGGTTCCGAAAGATGAGAAAGGATTGGGCCCATTAAACAACCCTTGACGACACCCGTCATTCGTGAGAGAAACCCGCAACGGCATGGGGTTGCCGATTTGATCACTTACAGCCTCAAAGCCGCATCCAGGCATCGAGCTATTGGGCAACGGTGCAGTTATATTTGGTGGCAAGGCGACAGGCTTCTTAGAGAGAACAAGGCAATCGCTAGCCTTTTCTTACGGTGACGAGGCGCCCGCTAGAAAGTAATAGTGTTGTCCTCTAGGACTGGAAACGACCTGTCCTAACAACTTATCAGCACGGATTCGCCTGTTTCGGCGTTAAGCAACATAGAAGTCACTGTCGTCGACCGGATCCCCCTGTCCAATTGGGCGTTTGTATTTCTCAGCCGCCAGGGTCGTCTCGGCCCACAGAATGCCGGGCAATGCTCCAAACTCGGCTCGGCCGGCCTGGCTCGTAACGACCACCGAACCGACCCTTTTGACCACCCCGATCGAGCTCCCCACCTCCAGCTGGTTGGTTTGAAATCTCGTTCTCGCGGCACAGGTCTTAAGTTGTTGCGTCTGGCGGCGTTTGGTTCTCAAGCCAGTCGTGTTCAATTGGTCTGGCGGTAAGGAGTATTTTCATCATGACTTCGTTCAAGTTTGACCAGTTCGTCGCCTTCGGGTCTGACAGTGGTAAGTCTCCCTTCCCTCCACACGTGCGAGCTAGGCTTGGGACTCTGCGGTTGAACACATCATTACTGTTGAACAAATCATTACCGTCGGAAGACTTGAGAAACATATCCCATCACCCGCATCACTTGGCCTCACAGTCCTCTTGCACACCCCGCTACGCGTCCCATGCAGGGCGTCAGTTCATACCTGGGAGACTAACACCACCTAGCCGGCCTTGAACGCATCCTCCGCGGCCTTCAGGCCTTGACAGCAATCTTCACCGCGTACCCCTCCCTTCTGTCCCTATTCCTCCAAACCCCCAACCCCGCAATCCTCGAGGCCTTGGACCCCCTGAAAGGATACTTGAATCTCACCCGCCGCTCCATCCGCTTATTCTGGTTCCTCAACTCCTTCGGCTCCTCGTTTAACCTGTACACCTCCATCTCCCCCCAGACAGCGCTACCAGGTCACAAGTCCCACGCGGCGGGCCTGGAAACCTGGCTCGACATCCTGAAATTCACCCTCCTCGGCCTCTATGGCGGCCTCGAGACCGTCACCCTCCCGGACCTGATGTCGATTCCGCAGCTCGCCTTCTTCGGCCCTGAACGCACGGCGGCGCTCAACATCGAGGCGCAGCGGTTCTGGTTGCTCGCTCTCGCGTGCGGCGTGCTCGCGAACCTGACACGCATGCTCAAGGCTTTTGCGTATGCACCCGTGCCGCAGGATGGGCACGGGTACGGTACAGGCGAGAAGCCCGCTGCTGCTCAAGTGAAGGATGCGGAGGAGGAGAAGAAGAAGACGAAGAAGGATGTGGCCGAGGAGACGGAACACGGAGAAGAGAAGCTCGATTGGGAGGCTGAGCGCGCGCGTTTGCGTGCCATCGTCGTCAAGAGACGCGAGGACAGGAAGAGGTGGCGCGGTGAGATTGCGCGCAAGATTAAGACTCTGGGGCGCAAAGTCATCTCCGACTCGCTGGATTGTCTCATCCCCGGCATGGTGCTGGGATGGGTCAACGTCCAGCCGGGAACTGTGGGGGTTGCCATGCTCATCACAACTGTATTGACGGGCAGGGATATCTGGGAGAGATGTGGTGCTGAGGTCGCGGCCAAGAGGGCTGTTTGACACGGCATATACGGCATGTATGCATCGGCGTTAGAGGCTTGGGCATCAATGGATAGAGATGGGATATCATGACTAAAACGCCCGCTCAGCGGATACACATGATATGTATCATGCGTGGACATGGTAAACGCCCTGCGTGGTGGTACCAATAGATAAGCCATGCCCCTCATGAAACCCACAAACAAAACGAGTCTCTTCATGATTTCATTCAAAACGTGCTGGCAACCCTCGTTCGACACGCGCTTCCTTTGCCGTACGGCGCCGCATCGTTGACTCGCATTGGCTGTCTTCCTCGCCCCTAAACATAACGAACCCACATTTACTGGGAGACGTACGACATGGGGGCATGTTCTAATTCGGGGCTCTGCGGCAGAAGGATGCGATACTTGGGCGAAGCGAGATCGTCCTCCTCCTCATCATTCCAGGAGACCTGTATCTTGGCGCGCCTCGTGAAAAAGGTGAACGGCTGAGCGATGGCGATGATGACATCCAGGCAGCTGCTTGTGCGTCAGTAACAAGCCTCCTACTTAAGCAAGGGGAAGTAGGAAGAGTGTATGGGCGACAAGGGAACGGTAACAACTCACGCGATAACCAGGGCCACGCCCATAATAGCTCTAACCGACGACCAACGCCTTGAGTAACCGTGCCGGTCTGAAGCGCCGATACCCGTGCCAAGCATGGCGGCCGCGAAGCATAGGTCGATGATGGAAAATGGCAGCCATTGCGCTACATTCCTGATGGTCTTGTCGCCACTGTTGACGCCAACATGTTCGAACGGCATGTCGTCGTCGTTGTAGCCCCGCCTGCCAAAGATGCACTTCACGAACCCAAGGTCAATGGTGAGACCTTTCCTGCAATGGCCCCTATCACGACGCTGAATTCCTTGCAACAGAATCGAGATAATGAACCATAACAGCTGGAAGGAAACGAGAAAAATGACAAAGGCGCTGAGGCGGTTATACGGACTTCGTACCTTGGCTTCGATGACAATAAGGGCGATGGTGAAAGGTACAGCGAGGAGGCGTAGGGCAACGATTATGTTGAACGTCACTTTCGCGAAGCTACTCGGGTTCAACGCGTCAAGGCCAATGCCGCCGTGATGCGAGGAGGCAGCGGTGGATGGGGTGATGTTAGAGGGCGGGGCTAACGGCGGGTAGACCAGGCTGGGATTGAGACGCCTGTTCTCGGGGGAGAATGAGGCGGCCATGGTCTTGAAGGTGCCTAGAAACTTTGTTGAGGGCAGGTCGTAGGCCACGTCGGACTGGTCTATGTTGTTGCGAATAGACGTCAGGTTCGGCCTGTGCGAAGCGATGTGCATCGAGATGGCATTTGGCGGTGGGTGGTAAGAGGAATGGCTGTTATATACTAGGGGGCCAGAGTGCAACCCATTCCATGTTCATGCCAGGAACAAGATGATGAAAACTTAGCGAGAACGGATCTGGCCTTGCTCTGGTTCGTTCGAGAGCCAGGACTTCCGAAGTAGTAAATGCGAAAGTGAGGATATGGGTTCAGTGATTCCCCAAAAAGGGACGGTTGGGCCAAGACAAGCATGGGTCTGCTCGTCTTTCCGCCTCCCTTTCCCCAGAGTGGGCCATTCGGAAACCGTAGACGCGCCCGACTGCCCCGTATGCCAAGTTACGCGAACCTCATCCACTGATGTTGTTCAGAATTCGGGTGCCTAAAGTCTACCGCAAAACATTGGTAAGACCACCAACAACTCCAACACCCCCCTGCCAAGAGTGGGGGACCGAACGTGTCATTGGTCGGGATGTCGCGCGGTACGTGGTTGGGAATCTGGCGTAAACCGTCAAGCAGCGGGCCAAGTTGGCCAGGTAAGTAAGTCCAGAGGAAAGCTTTGCCATCGATACTAGGGTCCCGCTCGTTGTAGGCGTACCAATGTCTGCTTTGAAGTGCGCGATCCAGGTATAGTGGGAATACCGCGAGGAGGAGTTTGGCAGCACTGTTGGTCGGTAAGGTAATCCAAAAACTCCTTGTGAACTCTGGGGGAAAACGCACAACATGCCAAGAGCAGAATCCGGAAGCCAAGCGCCATTAGATGTGGTTATCTGAATCCGAACCAGCGATGCTACTTCCTTTCGCCTCCTATCGCCATGGTAACCTCAGTGTTTGCATCCGTCAGAAAGTACCGTAGTTCCCGCGTGTAGATCATCCTCCAAACATCATCTGTCCAACAAATCAACGCAATGTAGTCCCAAAGCCGTCCTGCCCCGTGACGTTCATTGCTCGTGGCCATCCTAAATCTGTCCGGTCGTTTTTGATGCAGTACGTTAAACCATTTCATGCCTCCTATTCGCTGAAACCGCTCGCGTCCCGGGAACGGCTATGCAGGTTTTAGGGCATTCGTCGATGCTGCTGCCTGGCCGAAGATGTCTCCAAGAGCCTCGGTGCGAAGCCCCACCATGGAGCACTGGCGCAGACGAGCCGTGTTTTATGAAATGTCCATCCACTTCCAGCCAGATTACCGTCGGCCTGTCACCCGGTAACTGCCAGTTCCTACAGAAACTTTCCATCCGTCATTGATGAGCGCAGCGATAATACCTTGTCTCAGGCGCGAAACGCCTCCGGCACTATGGAGGCCCCGGCCCGTGACAATCGTAAAGCCTTCTTGAGCCTTCCTCGCTCGGTACTCGCCGAGGCTGTTCCACCATTCCCAGACACGCTCTCGTGTGATTCTCACACCATCAGCAACCTCGACACCGTGGAGGTCAATCTCGTTTGCGGTACTTGTGCTGGCGACGTGCATATCGGCGGCTACGCTCTTGGCCATTGCATAGTTGCGTGCCTCCTCCCGTCCGCGCTCAGCAAAGAATCCTGCTGCCTGCCGATACAAGTGTCCTTTTTTATAAACCTGCCCTGCGGTGCTGAAGGAATGGTTGCTGGCGTCGCGATACAGGCCGGCGGTGTCCATGGCTTGCCGGTAAGAACGGGGTGCGAATGACGGGCTGTTGAGCGTCCGCCCTGTCGCAGACAAGACTGATGTCTTGGGCGACGCCATCTTTTGCCATCCTTCTGAAGAGCCTTCTAATTCCTCATTCGCTAGAGGCGTGAGCCTATAGTTGATCTCCAAACGCTTCGCCGGCAGTTTACCGAAATAGCGGTTCAGCAGGGCAGCGACCTCCTCCATCCACTGATGGTCACTGCGCGTGACTTCAACGAGGGGTGATAAATACTGCTCAGGGATGTGTCGGTATTGCTTCTTCAGCTCATGAATACGCTGCTTCCCATAGTCGCTGCCTGAGTTGCCGACAACGACTCCTTGCTTGATGTAGCGATCCAGGAATTCAATGATGGTTCGTTCAGTGGAGCCTCCCTGGGCTTCAAAGACCTCAGTGACTTCGTCAAATGGCAGATCTAACTTCTCTACAATAAAGAGAATCTTGTCGACCCCTAGGAAATGTTAGCTGAGCAACGCTCTGGGTCGGTAAGTTTGCTTACGTTCATTGTCTTCGTTCGCAGGCGAACTCTCGTTGATGCTGCTAGAGCTTGATGAGACATCGCTAAGCAAGTCCTTTCGTTTTTTCCCTTTAGATTTGCCTTTCTTTTTGCCAGATGGCTTCTCAGGCTGAAAGAAGCCATCGAGTCCTTTGGGCCTCTCGCCCGTCGATTCGAGAAATTGTATGTTTAGCAAAGTCTCTAACGCAGTCTGAAAATCGCCCTGAGCTTTCTTCAGTGCGAAGCTCACATCATGAGGCTTCAAGTCGGAGAACATTTCCTGAAGCTGTAGGAGCTTCTCTTGGTCCGAGTCTCCGTCAAAGGTGTTGATGCGCGGAACATTGTACTCGGGGTCTTCCGGAGGCGGGGGGCTCGTGAGTCTGGTCCCTGAAGAGTCCGAATCTCTCACGTTTAAACCTTCAGACACATTCGTCGAGCTGTCTCGAGTGTCTGTGCCTCCATCGGCAGTGCTGATGGTATCGGGTACACCGCTGGCATTGAAACCGCTCGCCTCTTCAGCAAGTACATTCTGGGCCAGGCTCTGAAGCATATCCTGAACAGCACTGAGCTGCTCAGGGTCCTTCAGATCAAGCTCACTGGCGATCGCGATGACGACTGTGGGGTCCAAGAGTGGGAACTCAGCCTGGCCAACGTTGTCAGTAACATGAGATCGTGACCAGGTTTGCAATCAACTGCATCTCTAATGTTATGCAGATGGGCGACGAGAGGGGCATGGACTCACCACCAAATCGTCAAGTGTTGTTAATGAAGTCATTGGACGGTTCAATAATTTCAGGGTTCGAGATATTGTCGGGTAGTAATCCAGAAGAGAGCATACATCATACTGAAAGAAAAAATGACACCAAGAGGACTTGCGCAAGTTACTGATCGTTCAGAAACCAGTGGATGAGCACCGTCACGGTCAAATCTATGATAGACTGACGACGATGCAAATGCGACGGATCGAGACTCGGTAGCCTCAGCCGAGCACACGGGATGAGGTTGTTTGGACTCTCGACAAACAGAGAGTCACCGTTTGTTGGTGTGGTGATTAATGACGCGGGCTGCGGGGCTCGTTTGGCGATTTGATTTCCGCCCAGGGGTTGATGAGATTTTTCAGGGGGTTGTCGGCACTAAGATACGACAGTCGAGCGTGCGATCTGGTGTGCGGTTGATGATTCATGTACGTTGGGAGTCTTGTTTGATATGCGCGATATCTTCCTTGTCTGGTGTACGCAAAGGTATTTTAGTTGGCAGCTCTCCTTCCGGCTCTAATCCTGCTTGCTTGCAGAACGTCTGACTGACCGTCATTCGCCTGTCTTTCGTCATTAAAAGAAATCCAACGCCACGGACGTTTCCCACTCCAAGGTGGCTTGACAAGGTACACTGCTAGGTATAGTGCACGGCCAAGCTCAAGGCACGTGCACTTGTGTGGCTTGACCGTGGCTGGTAGTTGTCTCGGGAGAAAGACCGGAGGGGTTATGTGGCTGGCGTATCGCAGAAACGTCCGGACACTTGCATGCCTTAGAGTGCAGCGAACATCCCGACACGTGCTACCACCAATGACTTCATCCCCTCCCAGCGTCACTTCTGCCATTCGAACCGTGGCACGACATCAGTGGCCCACCTCGTAGGGACGCATAAGCTCGCCGTCGCCACTACTACGGTATGAGGCTTGCTGGAGCTACGTACTGCGTAGCAGTCTTCTGGCATGGTACTTACAGTCAGTAAAATCACACAGCACAGCCTACTACTAATTAAAATGCACCTGAAGCATTTGTCTAATTTTTCCGAGACAGTGCTATTTGGCAGCTTCGGGAGACGCAACTAAACAGCAAACCAGAAGCTCAAAAATATCCAAAGAGATGTAGAAACACACCATCTTTTGCTCCCGCTGAAAGATGATGCATTTCGAGCCTCCGCTGGCGAATGGCGGGACTGAGGAGAATTTTGATGTTCCCGGCTTGTTCACGTCGTTTCACCACCAGCCTGGGCGACGAGAAGCACTTGTCACATCAGCATCCAACTCTGCAAGGTCTGCAAGGTCTGCAAGCACCACGGTCAGGGAGCACCAAGACACATTCGTCAGCGGCTGTGAATTCCTAGTTGGGGAAGAGGCTCGGCCGTTTTATTCATTCCATCACCTGGTAACTACTTCAACCTGCATCACTGCGAGCATACCATGTATAAGCAACCTCCTCACCTGATCTGCATCCGGTAAGGCGAAGGTGCGGAAGCGCAGGATTGCACGGCCTGTGGCAGGGATGAGCAGCTTCGGTCGACCGAGGATCCCGACGACAACCATCAAAAAGCCCAGCACGACCAGTTCCGCACCGACTCGTATCCAGAAGCTTCAAGACTCACGCAAGTCGCATTGCTCTGAACGACCGCGGTCTTGATCGGTTTCAATTCAGACTTTAGCCTTTTTCAGGATCGCGATTGGACACGACCACCCTCAGATAACTCTTCTCCGCCCTTTGTGAAGTAGCTCCTCCCGTCCATTCGGCGACGACAGTGCGGCTCGAAGCTCAAGAGTCCAGGCGCAAACCTGTTGCATGGTCCTGCCCGGCATACTCGTACGAGGGAGGTCCTGGCGGCTGCATCCCAGCGCATCAACTTTACTTTGTGGCATCCGACGCAGAAGTTGACGCATACCTATATAAGCTTGTCCCAAATCCCAACTTCGCGCCAGTTTTAACATGATGACACCCCCAACGGCACCCACTACCCCGGATTGCAGACATCAACCAGATATAGAATCGAGACTCGAATCTGGGATCGGACTGGGATCCGCTTCACCTCCTCGCACTATACAGAGACGGCCCATCATGAGCTCTGAAACCCGCAAGAAGTTCATCAACTACCCTGTTCCTGTGGCTGGGTAAGTCTTCTGTCTTAAGCTTTACTTCCTTTGACCACGCGTTCGTCCGCGATGCACACGCCATCCAACTGTCCGCCTACGCACGATGAAGAAATGACTACGAACGGACGGCTTACTGACTCGGTCAGACCACCAATTCCGTATACAAATGCGAGAAAAAGCAATCCGCCTCTGAGAGGCTGGATGCTGGTTGTATCCGCATGGCTGTAAGGTCTCCAGCTCGTTTACTCTGGAGTATTTAAATAAATTAACAAGCCGCAGGATGGAGTGCTTTTGGTTTGTACGCTCCTTCATATGGAGCAATGCTGGCTTCGGAAGTGTGAGAAAAATAAGGAAACAAATAGAAGACGTCGAGCCGCGTTACGATCCAACCGTACTACCATTCCCTTTGGACGAGGCCAAAGACCCGGCGGTTCTTCACCGTGAAAGCGCGGTCACGTCGAAGCCACGCCCATTCAAGTACTACTCCGTTGCCGACTATCATGAGATGTATCTATCGGGCGAGGTCACGCCGTTGGCCGTGGCCCGAGCTATTCTGCCACTGATCCGCCGCGACACAAACCCACCAGGCGAGCACTCCATCGCATGGTTCGACACAAAGGCTGCGCAGGTTCTACGGGCCGCGGAGGCATCAACGAAAAGATACAAGGATGGTCATCCACTGGGCCCCCTCGATGGCGTGCCAACAGCCGTCAAGGACGAGTACGAGATAGACGGGTATAGAACGTGCCTTGGATCCAGGAATGACTACACAACGGAGGCTGAGCCCGGCCAGTCCATCACCAGCTGGTGCGTGAAGAAGCTAGAAGATGCAGGTGCCATGGTGTTGGGGAAGCTGTCAATGCACGAATTTGGACTAGGTAAGCTTGGCGCATCGAACTGATGGCAAACAATAAGACTTACGATTTACAGACACAACAGGAAATAATCCGATTTACGGGACACCTCGAAACCCCTACAACCACGGATACTACACCGGCGGCAGCTCTTCGGGAGCTGGTTACGCAGTGGCAACTGGACTCGTCCCCGTAGCCTTGGGCAGCGATGGCGGTGGCAGCATTCGTATTCCCTCCTCACTTTGCGGTGTTTATGGTCTTAAACCCACCCATGGACGCGTCTCGTTCCATCCTTGTGCGAACCACAGCAACAGTTGCGCCGTTAACGGCCCTATCGCCGCAGATATTGAGTCCCTCGCTACCTACTTCGAGGTCATCGGTGCACCGCATCCGGACTCCAACTTCATCCAGGCGTCGCCCTTCGTTCTCTCCCCCAGCGAGAAGCGCGGTAAGGTTCTCGGCGTCCCTGAGGCATGGTTTGCGCAGGCCGACCCGGCCATCCAGCGCATGTGTCGGTCCATGATTGCGAAGCTCGTCACGCAACACGGGTACACCACTGTCCCGATTGAAATTCCTTTTCTAGTAGAGGGCCAGTTCGCACACGCCATGACGGTCCTCACCGATGCGGCCGCCTTACTCCCGGAGACGCAGAACCTCACGCACGCCAACCGCATCCTCTTAGCCATTGGCCGCGTCACGTCTGCAATCGATTACCTCTTGGCCCAGAAACTTCGTGGCATGCTAATGCAGCACCTCGCGCACCTTTGGCGCATGTATCCAGGTATGATTATCGTCACTCCCACGACTGCCTGCGCAGGCTGGCCAATCATGAACGAGGGGGAGTTGGCCTACGGCATCAGCGACGGCGACCGCACAATCAGGTCGATGGAGTATGTCTGGATGGGCAACTTCTGCGGTGTCCCCGGCGTTACTGTTCCCGCGGGTTACGTCGTGCCCCACGATCAACCCGGAGCTGGCAGCGAAGCCGGGCCTGACACCATGGGTAAGATCCCTATCGGACTGATGGGCATGGGCGAGTGGACAGACGAGCATAGTCTACTCGAGTTCGGTCTCGACGCCGAGGAACTCTTCGCGAAGGAGAGGTGTAGGCCACCCAACTGGATCGACGTCATTCAGCGGGCAAAGGACGAGATGGCCAAGATAGGGGAGGGGACTTTGATAAACATTTAGAGGCGATGTCTACACAGCGGGCGAAATATCTGAAACAGGAGAGGGGGGGTTTTCCCAAAGCAAGAGATTTAGAGTCTACCTTGGGCAGGGGTTTTTCTCTGTTCGTGAACCGTAACGACACACCCAAATGGCTAATTCCCCGCGCGATGAGCCAAGAGGGATGCGTTGTCGCTGATTTGATTCAGGGGTACTCCCTGGCGGCGTTGGAGACCGTCCCGACTGCGTCACACTTCCCCTGCGCAGATCAATGCGAGCTGAACTCAGCCAGGGCCCGAGTCGGCGGACATCGAGCTCTGAAAGACCAAGGCGGAATTAGAGAGTCCAGACGAGCCCGAGGGGCCGGGTCTTTTGATTTATTTCTTAGTTTTTGTGTTTATGTGAATAACATGAGAAAATATACAGTACAAGAGTGTGCATGGTTCGATCCCCACCTGATACGTGATGAGCATGCTCCTTGGGTATAATAGGGTTTGGAGCTTCAACATTCAGTCTTCGCGAAAGTGCGATGTGCGCTGGTGTATTTTCTAGCATGCTAATCACCTTCTTTCCGCCCACAGTAGGTTGATCCCGCCCTTGTACGGACAAAGTCTAGACTTCGATGTATTCATGCCACCTCTTGCTGTGCTTGAATGCCGACGATCGGACGCATAAGCGCATAAGCGGAGGAGGAACGACCTCGAACAGGCGAACCGCATAGACAACCTACCATTACAACGTGTGTTGAGGTCGGGGGGATCTGGACTGATAAAGCGATGCTCGTGCGCATCTTCTCATCTCAGCCTAGCCCTAATACATGGCTTCTTCTGGCCACTATGAGTCTTGATGGGTCCCGGTTCGACTCATACTCGAAGTGGCTCTGAATCCCAGCACTCTTTGCCAACCGCGCTTCATGATAAGGACTGTCTGTATGTGCAGAATGGTGATGTATCGTTTATGGCAATACCTTCTCTGCGGGTAGCTCTAGGTACCAACGGCCATGTTGACAGAGAAAGCATAGAACTGTATCCAGATTCAAATGCTCTTTCGGGTGTGGCTATCGAGGTGCTCCGACCCGTCCGGGGAACCCAATTCGGGTGATGAGCGAGGCTTCACCCGGTATGACTTGAAGTGCTGGCTTTTGCTGTACACTTAGTTGATCGATGTTTACAACCATGATAAGCTGAGCCAACGGTCAGTAGTTGCGTGGCCAATGTGCGACTCCGAGACAACCCGATGATGCCAGATTCCCAGTGTCCAGCTGCGGCTGCCGGCGTCGCATCTTGATCCGAATGCCAACGGTAATCGACCAGAGATTCTCGAAATCACTGCAGTCTTCAAATGGCCCCTCTCATAACATGGCTCCCGGCCAACCAGACTAGTGGGGTGAGGAGATGGCGTCCTCGTTTTCTTTTCTAGAGTGCCGATCATTGTCCTGCATTTTCCGATGAACCGGATGTGAGTATATCGAAGAATTTGTATGCTAACGTGATATATTTTGGTCAACCCACGTCAACGACTTAGAATGTCATGCCGCTGCCCATCACGCCAAATCGCTTCAAGCAGGTCCTCATCTTCGACAAGTGCTGCTCAACTGCATAAGGTTGGACCTCCATATCGAACCTTTCAGATGGTTTTACTGCCTAAATAATGCAACGGGGTGGGACGCCGAAATTGGTAGCCATGAAGGCTGCCCCTGGACGCCAAGATTCATGCGTTAGCATGTTCTAATCAGTCAAACTATGTTTTATACAACGTGCAAGGAACTCTTTTTGAGAATCCGTTGTTCCCAGGCCATTGATAGAACCAATAAGCATTGCGATTCCAATGTCCCTGTTCGGTTGCATATTCAGTTACCTACCGGCGTTTAGGTATGGTGACTGAAGTTTGTGGATGTTCAACGAACATGAGAACGTAGTCTAATGATGATGTCAAGAACGCCAAAACTTTCGTAAGGGTGTGAAAGACGTCCTCATAACACCACCAAAGCTCAGAAAAAAGGTGTCCATTAACATGAGACCTATTTAGACAGAGAACTTGTCCTATCCGTTGTTACTTTCCCCTGGGCCACGTGACTAGCTTGTTCAGTAACACGCCCTCGAGAAGTAACGGTTTTCCATCAATTCAGCCTGGAAAATCCATCTCACCAGTCGATAGGTAACTACATAATCTGACAGCCTAATTCAGGCCACGACTAAGTGCCCTAAGAGCGGGCCTCCGTTAAGAACTTCTGCTTCTTCTCTGATAGATCTAACCTTACCGGAACGAAGCTGGGCGGTCAACGGACTGGAAGATGTAGGATTTTCTTCCAGCCATGTGTGCCTCCCTGAAACTTGACGGCGACTTGAATAAAAAATGACGATCTCAGTCTTGTTCGCCTCATACCAAAAGGAACTGAGAGAAACACCCGTCCCCAAGCTGCTATGAATGTATAACGTAGGCAGCCACGATTCGACCGTACAGAATGCAACGGTATCATGGGAAATCCAGGTTGCGCTATCCCTACCTGCTTGAAGGAGAGCACAAGGAAGCAAGTTGGGCGCCATCACAAAAGCTAGTAGCTGCTTAAGTAACCGCTGCACAGTATGATGACAGTGATAGCTTCAACATGGACGTTAGTGTCAAGTTTGCCAGTCGCACGCGAGTACTAGTTACGTCAGGTAAAGCCCCTACGCATCTTGGCTTTTGTAACTTGTGGCGTCTTCCGTGCTGCAGCAGGCGTAGTACGTCGAATCTAGTGACTGCATCGCCCCCTCGGTCTGCAGAGAATGTCTGCGACCTGTAAGACAGCCCAGCACAGCACAGACTGAAGACATTGGACTGACGCAAAGTTGACCGTCATCCAATCAGGTGCTGGGCCGTTGACAGACACGGCCGAGGACGATTTTCAACCGGGCTCATGTTCTGTAGTCCGAGGTTAACCACGGTCGAGTCGACGTCCGTCGCCGGGCATGCGGAAGTTGATGATATTGCTTGTTTTTGGTATCGGGCGCAGCTCTCGTTGGTCCAACTAGCAAGTTACTATAGCGTAAACATCCTTTAGCCACCTCGACTGATGAAGTCGGCCTGTTACGTCCAGACCAAAGTCCCAACAAAATGCAAGAATGCAACGGTTGAGATGAGGGGTCAGTTCGGATTGAAGTGGTGGTGGTGGTGGTGGTGGTGGTGGTTACTCCAATTATTAGTGCATAGAGCACCTCCTTTGTCATTCAGCAGTTGCTCCCGCCGAGTCTTTCATGGTGCTTGGGCCAGATGTGGTGTCACTCCGCCCCAGTGAATGTGACGGTAACACAGCTGTGGGTGAGCTTCAGCTTCTGCGGTCCCCCCCCCTTCTGTCAAGAAGCTCCCCCGCACTGCGTTAACTTGGCTGCTGTGTAATTATAGCTGGCGTTTAGCACAATTAAGCGATAGAACAACCCAAAGATCTACACGGATGCCTTGCGTAATATTTTACGGATCAACCTTCGAATCTCACGCGAGGTTACGCCTGAATTTGTTGCCAACACGTGCGTGGCTTGTCTCAGAAGAAGCAAGCCGAAGAGAGCAGAAAAGATAAGAAGCACGAGTGGGAAGGTGGAAAGTTTTCATCTCCATCTGGAGAAGGTGGGAGAAGAAAAAGAAGATTAGACAAGGGGCGTCTGGGGAGACACACACCAACAACAACCACCACACTCAATTCAACTGGCTCCTCACCTCACTCTTCGCTGTCGCGGTCTTGGCCGACACCCAGTGGATACCCACCTTCCCCCGGTTGGCGCATTCCATCCGCATTGGAGGCCACATCCCTCCCATTCTTTTTTTGGCCCAGTCAAATCACCTTCCTCCCAGCTTGCTCTTCCCTTTCGCCATCTTCTCGTCAGTCGCATCACCAGAGGCGCCAGACTGCATTGCCTCGTCGCCGTTACCTTCTTCACTTTCGTTTCCGAACTTCCCTCCTGGCCGTTCATTTTCCTGTGGCTACGCAAGAATCCGAAAAGCCCACCAGCCCTCGCGCGCCCTTCAGCACCCACAGCCAGTTGCTGTCACGCCCACCAAGGATGAAAGTCTAAGGGAGTGGCGCATTAGGTACCCCGAGAGAGTTGGAGAGAAATTTCGTCCGGCCTCCCGTCAAATCACTCACCCGAACATCGCATTCGATATCGACCATGCCGGACCACGCTGGCACAGCGGCCACTGCGCCGCCGCAAAGCGAGGCCAATCCGACCCCTCCCAAGGAGCTCTACCCCATGGTCAATTGGAAGTATGACCTCTTCCTCTGGGTCTTGGGTGTCCTCGTCGACCTCTTCTTCCGTGAGGTCCATCCTCGAGGCTCCTGGAAGGTCCCTACCACCGGACCTGTCCTCTTCGTCGCCGCTCCTCATGCCAACCAGGTCAGTTCTGGCATCCTTCGTCTTCCCCCCCTGCCCAGCACCCCCTGTCGTATTCACATGCAATATTCACATGCTAACCGAACACTTTGCAGTTCGTTGATGCTCTCATCCTTCAACGCACCCTTCGACACGAAGCCGGTCGCCGAGTCTCTCTCCTCATTGCTCAAAAGTCTGTGCATGGTTTTATCGGATGGGGCTCGCGCCAGGTCGGCTCCGTGCCTGTCGGCCGCGCCCAGGACGCTGCCAAGCCCGCCACTGGCCTAATTTACCTCCCTGATCCTATCAACGACCCTACGCTCATTCGCGGCGTCGGCACCAAGTTTGGCGTCGGAGAGGGCGAGGTTCATGGCATGCTCTTCCTTCCGTCGGCCAAGAAGCAGACCGGCGCCAGCGTTGATATTGCTCAGATCCTGGGACCCGAAGAAATCCGCATCAAGCGCCCTTTTAAGAGCAAGCTGGCGCTGGAACAGCTCACCGGACGCGATGACATTGACGAGAACGGTAACTTCACCAACAAGGACGTCAAGGGATGCAAGGAGGGTTTCCAAGGAACCAAATTCAAGCTTGCACCTCACATCGACCAAACCAAGGTGTATGAGGCTGTCTTCGACCGCCTGAAGTCCGGTGGCTGCGTCGGAATTTTCCCCGAGGGCGGTAGCCACGATCGCACCGAGTTGTTGCCCCTGAAGGCTGGTGTTGCTATTATGGCCCTCGGTGCTCTTGCCGAATCCCCCAACTGTGGATTGAAGATTGTGCCGGTCGGCATGAATTATTTCCACGCCCACAAGTTCCGCAGCCGCGCCGTGGTTGAGTTCGGCCCGCCCTTCGAAGTCCCCCCCCATCTGGTCGAAATGTACAAGAACAACCAACGACGCGAGGCCATTGGCCAACTTCTCGACACTGTGTACCAGGCCCTCAGTGCTGTCACTGTTTCTACCCCCGACTACGACACATTGATGATGCTTCAAGCTGCTCGACGCCTTTACAACCCCACCGGAAAGAAGCTTCCTCTGCCTGTAGTTGTTGAGCTCAACCGCAGACTGGCCATGGGATACGAGCGGTACAAAGATGACGAGCGCATCGTCGACGTGATTAAGGCGGTCAAGCAGTACAACAAGCAGCTGCGTTACGTCAACCTTCGTGACCACCAGGTTCAGTACGCCAAGATGTCCATCCCCAAGGTTATTTTCTTGTTGCTCTACCGCGTTACTAAACTCCTCGTCCTCTTGTGCGGGGTCCTTCCTGGTCTGATTCTGTTTGGGCCCGTCTTTGTCGCATCGAAAGCCATAAGCGTTCGTAAGGCGAAACAGGCACTGGCTGCTTCGACGGTCAAGATCCAGGGACGCGACGTGATGGCCACGTGGAAACTGTTGGTGGCTATCTTTCTCGCACCCACACTGTATCATTTCTACTCCGCCATTGTCACTTACAAGGTTTGGAAAGACCACCTCTGGGGTTATGTTCCTCAGTGGGTACCCTGGTGGACGACATATCTCGTCATGTGGCCACTGATGGTGGGCATCACGTTCGCCGCCCTACGGTTTGGTGAGGTCGGCATGGACATCTTCAAGTCGCTGCGGCCTCTCGTCTTGTGCTTGAACCCCGCATCCAGTTACAACATTCAGCAACTCCGGGCAAGGCGAGCTGAGCTCAGCGCACAAGTGACCGATCTCATCAACACTCTGGGACCCGAGATGTTTCCCGATTTCGAGAGGACGCGCTTGGTCGCTGACCCCTACAAGGCCGACGGCTACTCCCGACCCCGGACTCCGACTGCTCGCCGGGACAGCGATGCTTCCAGCGCTTACGAGGCGCAGACGCCGCCCTCCATCTCCAGAAGGGCAACCACTCAGTCAAGCCGTGGTCTTCCTCGCAACGAGTCATACAGCAACATCGGTGGCGTTGGCATCTTTTCTACGCGGCCTCCTTCTCGGTCTAGAAGCCGGAGCAGCAGTAGCGGAGGCGGTCTCGGATCCGGCGGGTTCCCGATCAGTGGTTTCACTACTCTGGACTCTGCGGGTGGGTTCGACGAGGCCAGCAAGAAAATCCGCGAGGCTATGAAGCTTCGCCGTAGGAAGAGCGGAGATAACAGGATGGAGCTGGGCGGTGGTGACGACAGTGAAGACGAAGAATACAATGAGGCGCGCAAGAAGAACACTTGAATGATGTTACAGGTAACGGTTTGCGAAAGAGGCATTGATAGTTGGGTTAGCGGAAGTAGGTGAACAAAACGGCCCAGTTCACAGTGTATAGCCATGAGGGACGATAATACCATTTTTTCCCCGTAGGACTGCAACATGGAGACAAACAAGCACTCTAAAAATGTACGACTCGATGGTTTGAGGGGTTATAAATATTCCCAAAAGACTCGGCTACACCTGCGCTTGCGGCCGTTGTTTAGGTCTCCGACGTCCGGCCCGGTGATTTCACACCACACTGACTCAAAGCTAGGTGGGGTCCGTGACCGATTCGGCGTTTCGAAGGGATTCCTCTCCTTTCGAACTGTTGATGTGAGATGTTACGGATAAGTATGAAGTCGAACTTTGAGCTTTCTGCCACCACGATGAAGTTGAGAAAGACATTGCAGACTCTCAACGCTCTAACATCAGCAAGATACGCCTAGTAGCCCGGGACAGACAAATGGGGATGATGAAAGTATTCACTTATGATAGAGTCATGGACAGGTAGCGAAGTGCGAAGCACATGCGGGTCGCGTCAGCCTGTGGGGCGATGCGCAGCCAATGGCAACGATCAAAGAGTGGACACCAAACACCTTACTCTACCTATCTCCGTCGACTGGCAGGATCTGATAAGCGGAAAGGTCACGGCCCGGTGGTCGACTACGGACCTGACGGTGACGCTATATGAGACGAGTCGCACGCGTGAGGCTAACCCGGCATGTCTTGCCGGTAGGCAGCCGTAGTCCTAATTCCTACCCGTAGATTACGCACTGCTCCTTCCAACGGAAAGTCCGAGCTGCTCGGTGATACGAGCTCGTCATGGCTGTACGTGGGGCTATTAATCAGGAAGCGCGCGGAACTGACTAGCAGCAAGCCAGAGAGGAATTCACATACATAGTATCGCTGGTTGACCATCGTTTCGTTTCTTGTTTGACGGGTGACCACCATCTCGCAAAGCAAGCGATTGTATTGGTTCGGCCCACCGAGCTCTCTCGGCGCTTGTTGAGATCTTGTCCCATTTCTGCATCACCCATCATTACCCCGTCACCTTTGATCGAGAAAAAAAGTCCCCGATACCCCACATCCCGCCACCATTCCGACACCCTTCCGACGGGGTACGCCGATCGACGCCGCCTTGCGTCCGGACCCTCCTCCTCTCCTTAAAGATACTGCCCCTCCACGTCCCTTCCCCCCTTTTTCTCTTGTTGCACGAAAGGGGCCTTGGCCGAATTATTGGGGAAAGAGACTCTTGGCTCCAGCACAGCAAAAAGCCACCATGTTCAAGTCAATCATCTCCGGTGCCAAGAAGCTTGCCCGTGGCGAGGGCGACAAGTCGGCGCTCGACCTGTTCCCCAAGACGGACCCCGCCGTCGACGGTGATGCCTGCGAGCACGATTGCGAGAGCTGTCACGTCAAGTACCCCAAGGGCTTCAAGATCGATGAGGAGGATAAATTGTACGGCCACATCAAGGGATGGAGCACCCATGCACTTGTCGCAACTGGCAAGACCGACTGGGTCCGCGACGTTGCGGACGAAAAGGGCAGCGTAATGGAGGCGATTGGCAAAGCCGCGGCGCCGAGTAATGGGGTAAGCATTGCGGTTACTCGACGGACCGGGAGAATACATTGCTGATTGACCCACCAGAAATTGATGCTCTCAGCGTCCAATATTCCCACTCCAACACATTCAAGCGACTACTCGCAACCCACAACGGTCCTTCTCCTCCCAGCATTCGTTATAATCGATCACGTCACTCCTTCTCGCGTCCCGGAGCTCATCACTGAGTTCGTCGACAAGTCACCTACCAACACGTCCCCGCTCGCGCCGCTTGCACTACCGGCCTCCGTCCCCGCGACCACGAGCGACGCACCTAGCATACCCCCCCAACTCTCCCGCCGCCCGTGCCCCCACAGCGTGCTCATCCTCCTCTGCTCACAGAAGACCCGTGATGCACGCTGCGGACAGTCGGCACCGCTGCTGCGTAAGGAGCTGGAACGCCATCTGCGGCCACTAGGCCTCTTCCGCGACCTCGACGACGAGCGGCCCGGAGGCGTGGGTATCTACTTCATCTCGCACGTCGGCGGCCACAAGTACAGCGCCAACGTGATGGTATACCGCCGGCCGGACGCGTTCGGTCTCGATGCCGTGGAAAGGACCAAGGAGACGGAGGAGCTGAAGCCGAAGGCCAGAACGGTGCCGGAGGAGGAGGATGTGGGTGCCGCACAATGCATCTGGCTGGCGAGGATTAAGCCCGAGGATTGCGAAAACTTGGTTAGGTATACGATTCTCCAAGGCAAGGTTGTGAAACCCGAGACGCAGCTGCGAGGCGGGTTTGACCGATCGAAGGGTTTGATGAGTTGGTGAACTGGCTCACATTGTTGCTGGGTGAAGGGCCATATAAACAAACATTGGGCGTATGTGACAAGGTCGGGTCATTGGCCTGCGGATTTGGGCGTTGCGGGATATTAGGTACGCAAAGGGGGACACTATTTGAGTAGACGTAGAACTTGCTTCAACGTGCAGGAAGCGGCCCAATAGACGCCAACTTATTGATGTGTCTTGTGTCGGTGTACAAACCCGTGGAAATTCTGCAACTGTCTGCGCAGTGACGCGGACTGTTGTCTTCATTTGCAGGCTGCTTTTATTTTGTACTTCTCCGCACGATGACCGAGTTGGCCGAAGTGCGACCCCATACTTTACCTAGTGTACCGGCCCGCCCCGCACTCTCCAACCAAGGGAAAAAAAAAAATAAAAAATACACCCAGTGACGACGCACTAGCCCCAAGCTGCAGACGCGTTAACTGATAAGATAAAGAACCGCGGTGTGACGGTGCGCGACAATGACAGGCAGTCAGCAACCTTAGCATGTTGACCCACAGTTGTCACCTAGACAACGCAGCTAGCATAAACAATCTCCACGACTGCTCCTTACGTCCTTGGTGCACCACTCTCAGCTCACCGACTCGACCATCCATCCCAGCCCCCAAAACACGCTGTCACTACGAAAGGAAGGAAACAGGAACAAGAGAAGAACCGCTTTTTTGCAACGGGACGTAGCCTGGCCTCGAGCCATTCTCCCCAGCTTGCTTTCGACTCTTACATTTCCCTAATGATGGTGTGAAACAACCAATAAGGGGAAAAAAAAGTCTAAGCTGTCGGGAGAGCACGTCTTCATTCATCAACAAAGCATTGGAATTACGTATTTTTGTTTATCCCTCCAGAGCGCCTTTCGTCTTTTCTGGGTCAGCATTCCACCTGGCTATTGTTTATCAGTCAACGCAACAAGCAGAACCCTGTCTCGACTCGCCGTCCCTCTCGACAATGGGCTCCGCCGCCGAAGGAGATAACAATGGAGGAGGCCGCCCAAAGTCATCGGTTCTTAGGAGCTTCATCCACCGCCGTAACCAGTCCGAAGGTTCTGCGCTGTTCACATCCTCCCCGTCTATCCAGGTCACCACTACGCCCGCACAACATATCCAAGCCACCTACGCCCAGCTCGAGGGCAGGATGCCGCCCCCTCCCGTCCGTACCGAGGGCCTCGGGGCTCTGGGCGAGCTAAATCAGAACTCTCAGCAGGACCCCATCCTCCGATCGCCGCGGAAACAGGACGAAACCCGCGACCGATCCCGCTCCCCGACCAAGTCCGCCTTCGGGACGCTCTCTCTCAAGTCGATCGCAAAAGAAGCCGCCCGCAAGTCCCGCGAGATTTCTCCCGAGAAGCCCAAGAAGACAAAGTCGAGCACGAACCTGGCAGGCTTTCTCTCGCGCCCCAAATCGACCATATCTCTTAACAAGGCATCGAAGGAGGAGGAAGAGCGTCGACTTGCTAAGGACAAGGAGAATCGTACGCCCCCGAGCTCAACGTCGAGCGCTGATATGTCGGGCCCGGCGCCGCCCATCTACGCCCAGTTCTGCAGCCAGGATCTCGGAAGTCCGGGGTTACGGGGGAAGGCTTCGTTTGACGTCGGCAGCGGTCGATACGGGAGCGACGTTTCAAGCGATGCCGCGAAGAAACAGAGGCCGAAATCCTACCACCCAACCACGGCGATATCCGAACACAAGTCCACGCAGGACCTGCGCAGAAGACCAGAAATAAATGGTCGAGAGCCTTCTGCGTCCGAGAGAATCAAGAGCAAGGTGCAGCGCCCGAAGCTATTTACAGCCTTCTCCGCTGTTGGATACAAGACAAATTCCAAGGCGACCGAGCCGACGGAACGGCATATCGACCCGAAGGAGATTGATGTCCATCTGGAAGCTATGCTCGACAGGCGCAATATTCCAGAGAATCAGCGTTACAAGATGCGTAACCTAGCTGACACGATTAAGATGGAGTTCATCCGACAGGACTGGGCCGAGATGGCGGCCAAGGAGCAAGCGGGCGCCAACGATAACAACGAGCCAAGTTCCGCCGTCACTACGGGGGGTTCCGATCAGGACGAATCTCAGTCCAAGCGCTCACGGGGAAGGAGCTTCACTCTCTCGCGGAAAAAGGATTCATCGTCTGCGACTAAGAAGTCCAAGGGGGATACCTCGATCGGCCGCCACTTCAGGAGCAAGTCTTCGGAGAGCGTGGCGAGCGAGAGGCCATCCTCGGCTGGCTCTACGGCGAGCAATGGCATTCTGTCCAAAATCAAGTTTGGGCAAGGGCCCGGCGACTACGTCTCATACCTCCGCAAGGTGCAGAAGCCGGAACTCGTCGAAGTCGGGAAGCTGCACAAGCTGAGGCTACTGCTGCGTAATGAGACGGTGTCGTGGACCGAAGACTTTATCCGACAGGGTGGCATGGAACAGATTGTCGGGTTGCTGAACCGTATTCTGGAGGTCGAATGGAGGTATGCTTACTTCTGACATCTGATTCAATAAAAGTACTGACTTGCAACAGAGAGGAACACGAAGATGCTCTGCTTCATGAGAATCTGTTGTGCCTGAAGGCCTTATGCACGACGGCATTGGCTCTGCAATATCTTCACTCCATCCACGAGGAACTCTTCACGAAGCTCCTTCACATGTTATTCGACCCCGAGAAGAAAGGTCCAAGCGAATTCACCACACGCAACATCATCACATCAGTACTCTTCACTTATATCGAAACAGCTGCACCGGCGGAGCGCGTCGTTCGTGCCAAGTCGGTGCTCGGGTTTCTGCGCAACCCACAACCCAAGGAGGAAGAGAAGCCTGTTGGCTTCGTGTTGGAGATGCGAAAAGAGCGGCCCTACACCGTGTGGAATAAAGAGGTGGTTAGCGTCACCAAGGAGGTGTTTTGGATCTTCTTGCACCACCTCAACGTCATCGCCTTGCCTTCTGAGATGTCGACAAAAGGTGGTGCGCCACTCAGCGGTATTGCCAATGGCACGCAGGAACCTTACGGCTACATGCATAGACATTTCCCCTCAGAGCGTCCACCGGTGCCCGCGGCACCGTACGTCGGCGGGGTGGAGTGGGACGCGACCAACTACCTCGCGTCGCACCTCGACCTCATGAACGCCATCATTGCGTGCACGCCCACGACTGCACAGCGTAATGCCCTTCGCTCTGACCTGCGTATCTCGGGCTTTGAAAAGTGCCTCGGCGGCAGCCTCCGGCTATGTAAAGAAAAGTTCTACGGCTGCGTGCATGAGGCGCTGCGGTGCTGGGTTGCAGCTGCCACGGAGGACGGGTGGGACGCGCGCGACGTGCGGTACGGCCCGCCGCCCGAGTCCCGAAGCGTTAGTCCCGCGAAAAAGAGCAACAGTCCTCAGAAGGACAAGAAGGCCGATGCACCTCCCAAGATTGAGATACCCAAACTGGATTTTGGGCTTGACCACCATCGCACCCCAGTCAAGGAGAGGGACGGTTGGCTGGATAACCGTTCCCCAGTCAAGGAGAGAGACAGATGGTTGGATAACCGGTCTCCGGCCAAGGAGAGGGACGAATGGTTGGATCACCGCTCCCCGACCAAGGAGAAGGACGCTTGGCTGGAAAACAGTCGGACCCCCGTCAAAGAGAGGGAAGGATGGTTGGACAACCGTCGATCACCGGCCAAGGAGAAGGACGCTTGGTTGGATTACCATCGATCCCCGACCAAAGAAAAGGACGCCTGGCTGTCATGAAGAGGAAGCAGAACGGCGCTTTGGGCCTATCTTGTCGACCAAAGCGGGCAAAGTCAGAGAGAAGAGCCACTTGTACATCACGTCCCAGCGGAGAAGAATGGGATATAAAAACAGGAATGGGGGAGTCGGCGTCATCAAAAGCCTCCCTCAGTGTCAGGACCACCTCGAGATTGTCAACGCACAACAGGCGAAGTGTCTTGCTTGTATCATCTCACTCTTGGAGAGACTCAGGAGGATGCTTTGTTCTATTTCTCGAGTTAGAGGGGGGGATGGAGTAGGAGTAGTCTGTCTTATTGTCCTTTCGTTGTCTTTGTATTTTTCTTCCTTTCTCCTTCTGATTCCTCTCTCTCGTCTCGCGTGGGGTTGGGATTCGCACGGGGGAGAATTGTTTTCCTGTCCTTTTTATTATACATCCAAGCTGCCTAATGCTTCTCATGAAGGGCACGTTTATGAATTGATGATCATCATACATAGAAAGAATTTTGTCTTTTTGTTTTTTTTTTGTTTTTAGTTTCTGGTGTGCCGTTCGCTATGTGTCCGTAATGGTCAAAAATCTCGATGGCTCTTTGAAAGCCTCTTCCCCCCTGTCGTACTTGGCTCCTTGTCGACGACTTATTCAAGGGAGGGAGAGGGAAGGAAGACCGGAAGAAGTACGGATACCGGGAGGGCTGAATCACAGATCCGTACCCGACGTCCCCAGAAGGGAGATAGAAGACACCGTCGCGGATGAGAAGGGAGTGGACATAAGCAAATGGTAGGGTGAGTTTCGGTGCGGTCAGTCGAACCCTCTCCCGAGAGCGCGGATGCTGAATGATCCGCAGGGGGCCATGCCAAAGCAAAGTCTCCTTGAGGGCATGGCAGTGAGACCACTGACTTGGTTTTTTTTTTTTTTTTCCTTTCCTTCTTTTCTTCAGGGTAATGATTAGAATGCGGTGCATGATTCGCGAACAAGCAAGGGTTAGTAGTCTTGAAGGGAGGTTGGGAGGGATTAAAATCTGTCCCCCCCTTCCCACTCTTCCTCTACCAGGTGCCTTGGCTTGGTCATTTTGTTTAGTGGAGATTTTCATGACGGAAACGAACGGGTTGTATATTTGGATTGGTGCCAACATAAAACCTTCCTTTCCAAACGCTCGATTGGTAGTGACCGAAATCGCACGAATCCGCTCGTAGGAGCATAAACAGCTGAGCGGGATACCAAAGGGCAAAGGTGGCGGCTGCCGGTAGGCACCTGTAGCTGCCATTATTGCCCTCCCTTCTGATTCGCCTACACGAATACACGATCGTCCAATTCTCTATGTCGTCTCCATGGCAGGCGAAACAGCACGGGAAACAAGCAGAAGTTTAGGCTTAGAGATTGCTCCGATGGGCCTTGAAAGCGTCATGGACGCTCGTGCCTTTCAGCACATCCTCCTTGACCTTGTCGTCTGCCGCCGTCAGTCTAGGGAGAAGCTCCAGGATCGCGTCGATCTTGTCCTTCGGGATAGCAACGACCCCGTTGACTGGGTCAGCGAAGACGAGGTCGCCAGGGTTAATGACAGCACCGTCGATGTTGATAGGCACTTGGACTGCCCAGGGCGTGCTCTCTGCCCCCGCGCCAACGGTGGATAGTCCTCGCGTCCAGATCTGCGTTGGTTCAGCATGCTGTCGGTCAGCGAGGGGGCTTGGAGGAGTTGGGCCGACTAACGGGCAGACCGGTACTCGTAAGTTCGATAAGGTCCCTAGCACGACCCACGACGACCACCGCCTTCGCTTGGCGAACCTTCATTCTGACGGCCATTATGCCTCCGCAGACGGCGTTCTTTTGCCCGTCGGGTTGTCTGATGATGACAACTGTGCCCGGCTGGGTAAGATCAGCCCAGTGGGTGTCCTTGGGGATGTTGGCGGGAGGCGAGTCCAACGTCTCCCCCTTGCGAGCGAATAAGACGGTTGACGCTGGTGCTATGGTGATGGGGGCGTCGACGGATTTCTGTTGGCCCAGCGGCTGCAGATCAGGCAAGAACCCCCCGGCGGGGACTCTGAGCTTCACGAGGGCATCTGAAATATCACAGGCAGTGTATTTGTGGAGGGCTGCGATGCGTGCATCCTCCGTGGTTGCCATTGTGATGCAAATTGGTCAACGGGCGAACTCGCTGTGCGGATAGGTTGAATGTAAGAAGACAAGATTGAGGCACGGATGAAGCCGAAAAGGCGACCAGTTCCAGGACCCTGGATACGTCAGATAGAACCAGAACAAGATCATGCAGCGATCGATGCGAACTACAATGCCAGCGTCAACTGGCGTAGGCTTGGGTCGTCGTCTCTGCCGTGGCCGGGTTACCGGGATTTGGGGGATGCTGGAGGCTCGGAAGACGCCGAGGAAGAAGACGCCCAATCAGACGAGGTTATAGGACGGATGTGGGCGAATTGATGCTGTGATGGAATGCAAATGCGAGGCTTATGCGTCGTGGTGCTAGTGCTGGGTTACGCAACATGATGGGATGAATGCGGCGCCACCTTGGCGTCCCAGCCAAGGTGTGGTTTGAGCGGTTTGTTCCCGGTCCCTGCGAACACGAGGGAAATGTTGCTTGAAGTGGCGATATCGACGGTTCAGTACGGCCAGAAAGGGATGTGAAGTTTTAGATTATTTCTTGGTGGTTCACTTGGTGATGCAGCCCAAATTGGACAGCCCGTCTACCGGGTCAAGGGAACGACGACATGTGAACAAAAAGGGCGGGTGTGGAAACCTGAAAGTGACCGTGGTAGTGGAGTTAAGGTACAGAAGCAAGCGTTGCTCGCTAGGCGGTACAGTGTCTTGCCACAAATATCCAGGCGAACGATAGTGTTTTGGCTTCTCAACCCCTCGAAATGAGAAGTCCTTTGATCGCGATAGTGTCTGTGTCTACTACCAGAACTCCTTGAGACCTTGAGATCGTGCGCCCGCTTCTCGTGTGAGCCTTGGCCGATGACGATGACGCGCAACTTCTTGGACATCCAGGACTTTACGTAGAGATAGAAGTGGGAAAAAAGTTGGGCGGGACAGGGAAGTAAACAGGGTAAGTTCTGTCTGAGATATAGCGATGTAGTCTTGGGGATGGGTCAACTGCAGGTAAAGTAATTATTACTCCAGATGTGTTCGTCAGAAAGTCGGAGTGGAGGAGTTCCTGAATGACAAAGTACCTAGCCAGCGAAGCATACTAATTACTCGATATCGGCTAGATTGGAAACGCTGTATCCGCTATCCGCGATGCGTATTACATGGAGCGAGTGTGCCGAAGGAGAAGTTCAACGCAGTCCCAGTCTAAGGTAAGGTAGTCATGGTCGAGACAAAACTTGGAAGAGTACAACTGACTGAGCCGCATTGGATTTACTGTCCTAGACTTTAGCGGAAAGAATGCTCCTCACATCGGAGACCAGAACAACTATTGGCAGGTGTAAAAGAAGCACGGAGGAAAGAGAGGCGCAACTGCGTCTCATTGTTACTTTGCATAACGTTGACATTGTAAAATGAAGGAAGGAGTGCATCCCTCTGACCTATGCTTGCCAGACGGCGTACGGATACAGTAAGTAGACTCGCGAAGATGAGAAACGGCAGCAGGTGGAAGGATCAGAGGTACGGATACATGACCCCGATTAACGCTGTCTTCATCTTTCGTCGCCGACTGGATGTCTATCTCAAGCAATTGGCCGCAAGGGATGCGGGCCACAGTAGGGTTCGAGGTCAGTAGTGCACTGGCAAAGAAGCAAACAGGTTGTCTGAGTGGTACTCAATGTAATGCGATGCGGTGCAATGCACTATGATGCGGACGCCATCTGGCCGTGCCTCAGTGTACCTAACGTACACGTAGGAACGATGGTCCGTTCGACGGGGTGCTGCTGTGGAATTTCCGGTTACATGGAGGAGAATCACAGTCGAAACCCAATCCCGGCTGGGACGGGGCGCCGGTGGAGGTCGCAAAGGCAATGTCTAATGCCATGGCATGTCCCGGCCCGCTGAAGATCATTCAAAATGTGCCTCGATGGGGAGACAAAAGCTCGCTCGAGATGATTTCTGTTGGGTATGCGACGAGCAGCTGTATGAAGCCCATCTCAGGACTGTACTCACCGCGCTTGACCCGGCGACCCGGCAACTTGATGGCTCGACAGCTTTTCTGCTTTTTCCCTCTCTTTTTTTTTTTTTTTTTTCTCTATGGTGGCGAGACATGCGAGGCCTTTTATGTACATGTCGACGCCCTCGCCCGCCCGAGACATTGCCGCGCCATGCGTTGGGTCGACTTTAGGGGCGTTCGATAGTGGAAGCATCCAGGGTTCCCTAGTGTAACCGCACCTTGCTGTGTGCAGGGTAGAGCCAACCAAGAAGTCAAAGGTATCCGTACGGATGGCTCATGGCTGACCTTGATGCGTAATGTGGCAGCCTTCAGGCACCAAGACATGACTTGTGATTAGGTGCCTTACCGGGTTCATCGCCATCCTTCATTACTCTTTCTAGTAACCAACCAACTTAGAAAACGAGCTGGGCATGGCGAGCTTGTCCAGCGGCATTGGTGAGATTGTGGATGCAGTCCTAGGTGAAGCTCACGAAGGGAGCGGCCAGGGCCCGGATCATCCAAACCTATCCGACTGGTAGAGACTGACATGGCAAGGGCTCAGGGTTGCTGGCTTGACTTAAGCATTGGAGCATCTGAGCATCTGCACATGTCCATCCTAAGGTGCTCCTGCGGTTACCTGGAGCTGAGCCTCCGTTGCCGGTCACCGGCTACCTTACATCCTGATCCCGGTAGCGGTCTTTTCGCAGTCCTATTCGAGAGAGCAAACCCCATCATCAATGTTTACTCTCCCAAACAGAATCCGTTTCCGTATCTCATATACCGTGCTTGAAGGGTGCCATCACTCCCCAGCACAAGGCAAGGGGTAACTTGAGCCCCCTTTCCCCCTTGCCCTGGCTGACAGATAAACCCAGGCCGGATCGGATCAGGCACAGAACGGCGAACTTCTGGATTAGATCAACTGCAGGTGGTTTGCGGTACAAAGACATCGTCTCAAGCCCCGCGTCCCACATCTCGCAGACCTGCATCAACGGCGCGGGTCCTTGACTCTGTCGCGGCTTCATCCACCCGTCATCATACACCAACCATAGACCATGAGCGGGTCACACAGCGCCGGCCCAGCTCACTGTAACCCAGTGGTCTAGGCCAGCCAAGCGCTGAGATGACCCATCATTCGTCTAGACTCTCTTTCCTCTAGGCTGCAGTATTAGTGGAGGATAGTTCTGCACAGCAGGGTCTGTCCGGCTGCAACTGGAGATGGACTCTCTGTGAGTGAGTTGCGCGCGCCATATCCGTGGGCTGTAGCATATTTGAGACAGGTCAGCAAGTGGGCGAACCGGAAACCCTTTCCCTCACAATGGAAGGTAGAGGTATCTTGATATAAGGTACCTTAGGTAGGTAATCAGGTCGTAGCCTCAAGAGACGGGCACGAGTCTGGTGCACTTTGTTCGCACATAGGTATTCGAGGAACAAACGTTAGCCGCTGAGTCAAGATACTCGGAATAAACAGGAACAGAGAGCATCAATTCGTCTACCCTCGTGCTTGAATAGTTGCAGCAAGCTCTTTTTTTTTTTTTGTCACTATCGCTATTGTTATTTGCTATTACTTTTCTAAAGGACGTATACCTAAGCTAAGGTCAGGTAGGACACAGCTTGCGTCAACTATCAGTCATGACTGTTTGTCCACAGTCGAATCAAACTAGTCAGTCGGCCCCGAGTCATCAGTTGGAGAACAGACTTCTCCAATTCCCTTCAAGCAGCCCTCAGCAGCATTTCTCGATCACCTGGCGCGTTACCATCTCTCATTGGATCCCCCGCTCTCACACGCACTCACACGCCCCCCCAATAGTCTACCTATTTTTCGGTACCTCTTTACGACGTCCGCCTTGCCTTGCCCGACCAACTTACCTCCTCTATCCGTCTACACACGCCCATCTCACCTCGGTTTTATTGAGAACCATACCCCGTACATGCTGTTGTTGCTATTGCTCTGGCTCCTGACCTTCCGCGAACTGCGTACCCCAAGGTATCACCAGCTGCCCGGTCATCTCAGCCAAACACATCCCATCACATCACACCATTGCGCGTTTGGCCGTCACGGAACCCCTCCCCCCACACACCCCTCATTACCTATCCAGTAATGGTACTTACCAGCTTTCTCACCTGCCTTACACATCCGAACTTCCCCAGCCACCATTGTCTAACTAAGGCCGGTTGAACGTTCGTTCTCCAAGGTACCTAGCTATCGCCCTCATCTGCCCGAGGTAGGTAGGTATCTCGGTGTCTGTTTGGCCCGTCCTAGCCCTGCTCACCCTACATCCATCACCTTGCCTTACCGTCCTGAACCGTCCGTATTTCTCACTCTATCCGTACATTCACGTACCAATCCATATCCTTGCCTCATTCCCTTTCTTTTTGCCTGGCCTCACCTTACCTCACTTATCCGCCCAGCTACCCGGCGCTATCGGTCTCTGCGTCCTCTCCACCTTTGGCGCCTTCCCTCCTCTTGTCGCATCGACCTGTATCAGACACGACGAGCAGCAGCCTTCAACCACCAGACCCGCCAACACCGACGCCGCCCTCTCCGCCGCCGCTGCCCAGAACGCGACTTGACGCCCTCCCAGCTTCCCACACACTCACATTCACGCTCGCCCTCGCTCTCACTCTCACACGCTCACTCTCGACAAAGTACCTCCCCTGCGCCTGTGCCTGTGCCAGGGATCCACTCCACCACAAGCATCCAGATCTCCGAAGCTTCTCTCTGCAAGCCCTGCCGCTACCGACCACGCCCACTCCCACGCAACCCTCGACTCGCTGAGACGAACTAGGAACTTGTGCGCTGCAGCTGCTCGCGCGCCTTTTCCTTCAAAATGTCAATAAAGTACGTCCCTCGTCTACTTGATCCCTTTCGCTCTGCCTCTCCTGTACCTTACTCCCCTCTTCCGCCTACCCGACAATCCTCTCCGCTCAAGCCGCTCCCTCGCCATCACGGAGCCATCCCGGCCACTGTCCGCGGTGCCCCGCCGACCTCGACCGTTCTCTTCACTCCTCCCCTCCTGTTCTTTTCCCTCTATCACACACTCTCCTTGCCGTCCAACATGACAGATCAATACCTGCAAGAGCAACATGCTCTCACTATTGCCCGCACCGTCCAGAGACAACGACAGCTTGCCCAGGCCCGCCTAGATTCTGACCATGGCGACAGTTGGGTTATGATCACCCAGACGGGCGAGATCGAGCCCCTGCCACACGAACACATCAGGCATAGGACCAATGCCAAAGTCAGCTTCGAGTTATCAGTGCCCAAGTCCCTGCAGCAAGGGAGGACGCCATTTACGCAAAAAAGCGACAACGGCACAGCCTACGTCACCACGCAAAGGGTATGCCACCCTGCCTTACGCGATGCCCCTTGGTTGCAAGACCCGGCGTCCGAGCACTTGGCTGACTGCTACCATCCAGGTCATATTCGTTCCCGCAAAACCAACCCCCGAGCTCAAGTCGTTTCACGTACCCATTCTGAACTGCGCAGATTCATACGTAAACTCGACCTTTTTCGGCCCTTGGTTCTGGGTCTCAACTGTTACACCTGTTGCTGGGGGTGGCGTGCCCAGCGACATACCAAGGCTGGAGATGAAGCTGACCTTCAAGGATGGCGGGCATAGTGAATTCAGGCAAAGGTTTGAGGAATTGAAGGAACGGCTGGAGCACGTCAGACGTTTGCAGCAGGAGACGGGGCAAATGGTCAACATCCCGGACGAGCCTCTGCCGGCGTACGAGGCAACCGAGGGAGGCGGAAGCGCATCTAACAATCTTGCTCCGCAGCAGCCGATCGACCGACCGGCCAGCTCTGGAAGTCAGAACCGACGTCCGGACGAACCTCCGCCGGATTACGATGAGGCACAGGCCCAGACGCTCAGCATGCGGCTCGAGGATCATATTCGGGATGAGTCGAATAGATCATGATGACCAACCCTGGTTCAGCACGGCTTATGACACAAACACGTTTCTACATCGATACCTTTCTTACATTTCACTATTCAACATGTGTCCTTGCTTTTCTTTTCTCTTTTGGATGGACATCCATGACCAGCGACGGGCGGAATCTGTGTTTACGACAAACATCCAGATCAGGTAGAGATTGAGGGGAACGCCTGACTGTGCTTTTTTCTCCCCGAGACGACGATTGCATACATGGCATATCTATGGTAATTGTTTTACGATAAGGTGACGGTTCTTGAAATGATACTAGACAGCAACTGAGAATGAGGTGCTTTTTTTCACCAAAGGCTGTTTGCACGCAACACAAGAGACCCACAAGGAATTTCCGTTTGCTGATTGCTGAAATGCAATGATTCAAGTAATCGTAAAAGTTTATATGTCAGGTTACTTGCAACTTCCCTACGACGGATTTAAGCCTTCTTCTGTCCCAAGGTGTGATTGGTGTATCGACGAGGAGAGAAGGGGAGAAAAAAAAAAGGTGAAGAGAAGGCAATCCTGGTGAACACTTAGCGGCGTTCTTCCAAGTCCAGATCATGTTCCCATATGCTTAGTCATCAGGTTTTTCGTTACAGCCAATCAAAAGCGACCAATTGGGAATAACTTACGACCGATTCAGACACCCAGTTTTCGTCTTCAACCTGCCGAAAGCTCCCGAAAGCCCTTCCGCATCACCATTCACGACATCACGTCAAGCCATTGAGAGCACGCACCTCCGTCACAATGGGTTTCTGGGATACCATCACGGACCTCGCTGAGGCCGCCATGCCGTGGGCCACCGTCGAGGCCGAGGCTCCTGCCGCCGAGGAGAAGGTAAGCTTGCGCAATTTGTTATGGTCATGGTCTGAGGTCGACGGGGTGAATGCCGTCCGAGCCACTTCACCGCGACGACTCGAATAAGACGTTTCGCCATGGTCAATTCTTCTCGCATCATTCGGCGATCGAAAAGCCTGAGGACATCCGCTGACTTCCGTTGCAGGAGGAGGAGACCCCCGCCGAGGAGACCACCAAGGAGGAGCCCCAGGCTGAGGCCGAGGCTGAGACCGAGGAGGAGGCAGAGGAGGAGGAAGAGGAGGAGGAAGAGGAGGAGGAAGACGATGAGGAGGAGATCGTCGACCCCAAGGAGCAGATCGAGGAAGGTCGGTTACCCCGAACACGATACCCACGCGATGCTCCAGGCTGGCGGCGTTCGATGGCACGCACCATGAGCAGTTTTGCAAACCCACGTCCGACCGAACATCATTCCTCGTCAGCTATCCACAAGATGCTGCAAGGTCATAGAAGAATCGTAAGACAGAGACGCTGACATTCGGATTACAGACTGCAAGAACTCCAAGGCTTGCGCACCGGCCAAGCACCACTACGATGAGTGTGTCGAGCGTGTCACGGCCGCCGCCGACAGCGAGGAGGGTGCCAAGGAGGACTGCGTTGAGGAGTGTAAGTCACGTCACCGCTCTTTTTTAGGATATGTCGCACATTCGGCGAATACGACCTGCCCGCTGTTAGAAGGCAAACCGCTTACCGCATTTTAGTCTTCCACCTCGCCCACTGCGCCACCCAGTGCGCCGCCCCCAAGCTCTGGGCCAAGCTCAAGTAAAGCTTCCCTCGATTTGAACAGCGGCGCTGGTGGATTTTCTCCAGACCCCGATTGCGGCGGCCTCCCGGTGTAGAACACATTGGGAGGAAGCGACCGCGGGAGAGACGCCGGATGCCCGTGACGGAGCAGCACGAACCGTCTAGCACGGGTCCCGTAAGGGACCAAACCTTGTACCGCAAGAGTTGTCTGTCAAGCCGGGTCTGCTCAGCGATGGGCGCCGTCTGGCTTGCGGCACCATGAACTCTGTCTTTTGTACCATAGGCATCGCCCGCAATAGATTCCTCTATGATTTATTCCCCAAACCCTCAGAGGCAACGCTCGGTGCTTGATATAACCCCTTGTGAAATGTGGACTGAGTTGGGTTGATTACGGCTTACACATACTTGAACAGATCTCTAAGCCCAGTCGTTATCGTTCTGAGGTAATTTCGCACAGAGGCCACCGAAACTCAGCTGTAAACAAGAGTGAAAGGTAGTCCTGTCGACTATCAGAGACGCTACCGAGCTGCGTGACGATGGGACGGCAGCCCTCTAGGTGAAGACGGAGGACGGTTAATTAGAAATAAACTGCGTTTCTTGCTGAGCATGAAGGTCGGAAGTTCTGTATCCTGCCCTTTCAAAGAACCGGCCTTTTCATGTTTTTCTCTCTTCCCTTTTATTCTTTTCTCTTTTGTTTCCCCCTTCTTTTGCCATAATCTGTATAATTCCGAGCACGGACATGATTTCTACGTACAAAACCTACGTACGCATAGCCTCCACGATCAAGTCTCAATGAAGATTTTGAGCACCCTTCGACAATTACAGACTGCCCCATGTCGAAATCCTGATAGCGTTGACCATGTCTGTCGGCTGTAACGCAAAGGTAGGTGGGGAAGAGTGCGAACTGGTCCGTAGACTTGGCCGGGCTGGGTGGCTCAATGCGGAGAATCCGGCCGAGGTCCGGGCCAATGGCCGGTGAGGATGCCTCCACCCATTCCGTCGATAGGGCCTATCCCCTTGTGGTATTGTGGGCGCGTGAGATGCCTTCCGTCCAGCCAACGGTGTTTGTTCTCGCGACACCATCTTCATGTTTCTTCCCCAGTGTGGATGGGTTGTGGTAGATGCAGATGCAGATGCGCCCATCTCCAAGTTTTGACCATGAGGGCGCATTATCTCTGCCTATGAGGAGGCGAAGGGCGAAGACGAGTTTGTTATCTCGGCAGAGCATGTGAGAGGGGTGCGTATTCTACCCCTACATCAAGTGAGAGTATGTGAGGGAAAGAGTCACCTACATGAGAATCAGACTTTCCAGATACCCAGCCATCATTCATGCAGCCAGCAGTTCATGCAAAGGGACCGTACGAATAAGTGGCTGCAACGACGTGGTTGGCCTCTCGAACCACTTGCCCCAAGCCGTTTCAACTCACTTCGTATCCCCATCCTCGGAATGCTACACGCAACAGCTTCTGGTCATCTCGACGACTAGCAATGCCCCGTTAGCCCTGACTTCAAAGATGCTTTGAGAGGTGTTTGATGATATGCTCTCTGCTTTCCACGATGTCTTAATATGAGAAAGATACGTCTTCGGATGTACTCCAAATCGACGATGTGCGGACCTCGTACGCCTGGGCTGGGAAGAGAGGTGGAGAAGAAGAGATGGGAGGGGGCAACAATCTTCCTTTCATGGCTGCTGTTCCACACAACGTAGATCACCAGTACTGGTTCCAGAACCCGTCGACACGACCTCTCGGTCAGCTGCATGTCTACGTTCCTCGGACCTTCATAGCACAGAGCAATTAGATCGAGTTTCCGAACTGCAAGGTAGGTCAGGTAGGATCACACGCTGCGCCCTCGGTTGGCCAACAAATTGGATCTTTTTGACCCCATCCCACCTTGCCTATTCCATAAGGTTATCAATACCTTCTTCCGAACCTGATGCGACGCGCAAAACAAGCAACGTGCAGGGGAATGAATGGGAGGCACAGGCACAGCGACATGGGACCCTCGAATCCTCCTTCCCTCCCTCGTCCCCTGTCGGTCCCAAGTTCGTTTCCCTCCGTTGGTGGTCTTAATCCCGTCTTTCCCACGTTCCCCCATCTGTCGATTTGTATCTTTCCTTCAACCCATTCCCCGGCTCACATCTTGGGTGTTGCTGCTGCGTTTACTTTAGGGCGGGAGTATCCGTCCTCTGAGATCCTTGGATTCCTTGAGAGAGACAAACGAACGAACGAACGAACCCCTCAAGACGTCCGTCCCCCTCCATCGCATTCCGCAAGCTCTCTTCCCTTTGTCAGAAGGCCAGGAGCTCCCTGCCAAGACGACGCCTAGGTCAATCTCCCGAACCCGCTGTTCCACACCGAAAACGCACTACCCTGAGCTGCGTCTTAGAAGGGAGGACCCATCTCCAGTTTCAGCCCGGACGTCTCAGGCTTGGAGACCAGACCTGTTTTTTCGCCTTCCCCCAATAAGGTTCTTCTGGAACAGAGGAACAAAATGCCCTTCTCCCGCCGTCCCAAGAGTAAGGAGATCTCACTCACCGATAACCCCAACACCACTACCACAACCGCAACCACACCCCCCGACGACCACGTCGACGACGGCAACTCCTCCGAGAAGAAGGCCGCCGACGACGACCCCATGCCCACCTCCACGCGCGGCGGCCCCGGCTTTGGCAAGCTTGGCGACGAAGAGTACGAGCTGCGCGATGTGGACACGAGCGGATCGCGCGACGACCCCGGTGGTTTGCCCCGCGTCGCCGGTGGTGTTGAAGGAGGAAGACGTTTCAACGCCACCAACGGCAGCGTACTGGAGGGGACCGCGACGGAGTACCGCACGTACAAGCGCCGTTGGTTTGGACTAGCGCAGTTGACACTTCTCAACGTAATAGTATCATGGGATGTAAGTTCTCGAAATGTTTCATTGCCAATTCTTTTCTTTTTTCCCGCACTTTTGCACTTTTGCTTCGCGGCAAAAAATGACGTCGGGCCTATGGCAACACCGTCGCGTACCTGCATCAGCAAGCCACGATTCTGCAATCAACAATCAGGCGACGAATGAAACTCTCGAAACTTAACCACACCCCCCATATGAATGCACATCTCAACGATAATGACGACCTCGAGGCCGCTAGCTGACAAGAAAACCGTACTCAGTGGCTCACCTTCGCCCCTGTCGCGTCCAATGCCGCGGCCTACTATAACGTCTCCGAATCTGCCATCAACTGGCTCTCGACCGCCTTCCTCTTCGCATTTGTCGCAATCTTCCCCGTCACTATCCGCATCCTCCACTGGGGTCCCAAGCCCTCCTTCATGACCGCCGCTGCCCTCCTCCTCATCGGCAACTGGGTCCGTTATGCCGGGTCCCACTCCCGCTCCGGCGGAAACTACGCCGTTGTCATGTTCGGCCAGATCCTCACCGGCCTCGCCCAGCCCTTTGTGCTGGCCGCCCCGACCCGCTACTCGGACCTCTGGTTCACCAACCGCGGCCGTGTCGCCGCCACCGCCCTCACCTCTCTCGCCAACCCCCTCGGCGCCGCCCTCGGCCAGCTCATCGTCCCGTTCTGGGTGTCCACCCCGTCCGACATGTCCCCCGGCGTCCTCTACGTCTCCATCATCTCCACGGTCGCCTCGCTCCCGGCCTTCTTCATCCCCGCCCGGCCCCCGTCCCCCGTCGCCCCCTCCTCCGAGACCCTCAAGCTCGGCATCCGCGAGTCCTTCTCCATCGTTTCTCGCTCCCTCGAGCTCTGGCTCCTCCTCGTCCCCTACGCCTTTTACGTCGGCTTCTTCAACTCAATCTCCTCCCTCCTGAACCAGATGATGAACCCTTATGGCTTCTCCGACGAGGAAGCCGGCATCGCGGGCGCCCTCCTCATCGTCGTCGGCCTCGTCGCCTCCGCAATCACCTCCCCGGTCCTCGACCGCACCAAGAAATTCCTGCTGGCGGTCAAGGCCGCCGTCCCGGTTATCGGCCTGTGCTACCTCGTCTTCGTCTGGATGCCCGAGACGCGGAACATCGCTGGCCCATACGTCGTCCTCGCCGTCCTCGGCGCGTCGTCCTTCTCTCTCGTCCCCGTCGCCCTCGAGCTGCTCATCGAGCTGAGCCACCCCGTCAGCCCCGAGGTCACGAGCACCATCGCCTGGGCGGGCGGGCAGCTGCTGGGCGCCCTCTTCATCATCATCTCCGACGCCCTGCAGGCCGGCGACGCCGCGAACCCGCCCCGTAACATGAAGAACGCCCTCATCTTCCAGGCCGTCATAGCCGTTGCCATCGTGCCACTGCCCATGCTCCTCGGTCTGTTCGGTCGCAGCGACAGGGTGAGCCTGCGGCGCGTCAGGTCCGACCAGCAGGGAACGGCGCAGACGGGCCCGTAAAGGGGAGGCGTGCAGACTCTTCGATTTAACGTGCTAACGCGATGTAATGAAAAAGAAAAAGTCCTGTTCTGGGTGGTGGGGGGGATAGTAATTAGGCATTATTTTGTGCTATCTTGTTAACGTGTAATAATTCAGATACCCTTTTGTGCTTTTGAGAATGATTTTCGCTCTTTCCTGTCCTGCGACTTGCTTCCCTGCCCATCAGCCAGATTTCCCAGTCCCGTTGGTCGTGTCATCGCCGTTCGCCACTGATGTGCCACGGAGGTTCAGGTACTCCTCCCACTGCCTCCTCAACCTCTCCATCTCGGCCCAGACCTTGGCCCCGAGCGCCTCGAAATCGACCAGCTGCTCCGTGCTCAGGTCCTTTGCGCCCGGCGCCCGTCCGGTCATCTTGCGCAGGACGCCCGTCGCCGGGTCCCGCGCGAGCGAGTCCCGGTCCTCGACGGCGCCCTCCCAACCCCACCCCTCGACCTCGGTCTTCTTGACCTCCTGCCTGCCCGCGAAGGACGTGGCGGAGCCCCATTTGATCTTCTTGGCGTCGAGCTCGGCGAGCGTCTCGTCGTCTTGCAGAGCCACCCAGACCGGAGCCACGGCGCCGTTGTAGCCCGTGACGGGGTGCCATGGCGAGCCGAGCCAGCGGGCGAGGTAGAGGGCGAATTTGTAGGCCCAGACGAGGATGAAGGGGAAGGGTACGGGGAAGAGGCTCGAGGCGACGACGCCCGGGTGCGTGAGGTAGAAGGCGGGGCGGACGGGGAGGGCACGGGCGACGGCCGGGTCCTCAGGTGTGAAGTAGGATTCAGAGACCTTCTGGGTAGAGGGGAGGTGGGATGTCAGGGCGAGGACGTCAGTGAGGCGCTTGGAGCTCTCGTAGGGGCCTTCGGTATGGATGCCCTGGAAGTCGTCGAGGTGGAGGTGGCGGGCCTGGGGCTCGATGCTGCTCGTCCAGATGATGCGGCCGGGGGTCTCATCGGGGGAGGCCCGGCTTAGCAGGGGCAGGAGCTCGTGAGCAAAGACGTAGTGGCCGAAAACGTTTGCACAAAAGACCTCCCCTAAGACGGGAGAGGAGGGCTTGGTGTCCTGGGCGGAGCCGAGGGACAGGGGGTTGTCGAGAGAGTCGGTGGGTACCAGGTCGGAACGGACAGGGCGCTGGTTCAGGACGGCACCGGGGCGGGCGAGCTTGAAGGCGGGCCAGGTGACGATAGAGATGATGCCCTTCATGAAGAGATCCTTCAAGAGGAGAGGCCAGTCCAGGCCTGTCCATCCGCCGAAGCCGGCGTTAAACACGACAGAGTCGAGGCGGGCAATCTTGTAGGGTGTGGAGTCTGCATCGGTCGGGTCGGTGATGGTACCGTGGACGAGGTTGGCGGCGCAGGCGTGAATGGAGGGGATGTCGCAAAGATCGATCTGGGTGGAGAGGAGGTGTACGCGGGCGAGGGTGTCTTCGGGGTTGTAGGAGGGGCCCGTACGGGAACGGAGGGCGGGCGAGGAGGTCGCGGTATGGCGGAGGTGGAGGCGGAGGGAGTCGATCGTTTCGCGGGACTTGCGGACTGACCGGGTGGTAGGTATGAGGATGAGGTGGGAGGAGAGGGGGCGGGTCGCGAGGAACTCGTCGATGAGACGCTGGCAGATGCCGAGGCCGACTCCGCTGAGTTCATGCGTCAGAGGTGGGTGGGCGGAGAGGTCGGCGCGTGTGAATCTTTGGCGGTGGGAACTTTGGCTGGGGAAAGGGAGGCTGTTTCTCTCACCTGTTTGCGCCGGTGACAAGCACGAAGAGCTGTTCGCGGGGAGAAACCTTATCCCAAGGCGCTGCCATTTTCTTGTTCGCTGGAGAAATTGAACGATAGGGGAAACGAATTAGAATAATATGAGGAACAGATTATCGTCGGGTCGGCGTAGGACACCAAAAGGAGCGGCACAGAACTGAAAAGTAGTATCGTGAGGGAGAGGCGGCGTTTTTTGGGCGGTGGGGTGTAGTTTGTTACTTCTTTAAATGTTGGAATTTCAGAGTCAGGGGAGGCAGTGGAGGGGGTGATGCAGTGGCAGAAAGCTTTGGTCAGGTCACTGCCCCTTTGGGCAAAAAACTTAACGGGTTCCCGCGTTTTAGGCGGGTCTGCGGAAAGCTTTGGCTCGGGGTTTGGGGGGGGGTTACGTAGTGTCCCTAGCCCCGTGGAGGACCGTTCTCTGGTACGTGCTCGCTGGGGCGGGCGCCGGGTCCTGTCGATCCGCATCGTTCGACGGGTCCGGGTGCTGTCGGGGTTGTCGACGCTGGTTCGCGGCGATGCGGGCCGAAGCTCAATTCCGAGGCATCGGGAAGACAGGAGCCCGCATCAGCTGATTGATTGGACCCTTGCTGGGCGCGAGAACCTGGCCGAGCTGAACAAACTTCCATCTGTACAACAAAAGCCCTACAGATCAATTGCTTTAAAAGGATTGTGAGGGGCGCCGTCTCGGTCAGCCTCACAGGTGACTGGTGGACGGCTTCTCCATTATCGGTTCGTTCTCATTGGTTTCGAGGTATCCGTACGATTCACAGATATTCGGATCATAACCCGAATACGAGTTCGAGTTGGTATAAGCATTCAGCAGCAAATGAAGATAGGAGGGATAGGCTGGTTTGGCGTTGACTATGTGAAGGCTGTGAGGCGCCTGAAAATGTGGAAATTTATATTGGTAGGAAGCTCTTACATTTAGTACGGGCAGTTGCAGGTAATATTAATCAATTCACAGTAGCGGAACTCGAATAGCTTGCTTCCTGATGACCCACGAGCGCTGTGATGGAAGATACAGCTCACAAATTGCCTCATTTAGCCGCCAAGGAACCCGACAGTATACAGCTGCGAGACTCAACGTTTTGTGTTAAATTACTTCTCATTAGATTATGAAGACACTCCCCAAGCCTCTGTGAGCCTTTATCACGCAGTTCTGCAAAGACGACCATCATGTTTAACTTCCCAGTCATCACTTCCGACAGCCGTGAGGGCGTAAAAGGTGCTTGAAGGGTCGTAGATCTTCTTGATAGATTTGAGCTTGGCGTAGTTGTCGCCGTAGAAGACGCTCTGGAAACCCGGCTGGTTGCGGTCGGCCTCATTGAGGTATGCCCCGCCGCCGGGTGTGAGGGCCTCGAGCTTGGGAAGGAGAGTCTCCGTCACGACGGCTTGACCGTCAACGAGGGTGGAGAAGTCGGTACGGCTGTAGGTGCTGCGTTCAGTGTTAGCGGGTAACCGTGCTGTGAGATGCTGAGGGACGCTTACGTTCCGACAACGGCGGAAAAGAGGGTGTCGCGCCACGCAGGGTTCACTGCGTTGGGAACGGCGTTGGCGCCTCGAGCGACGTTGATGGTGAGGCCGGAGATGACGCCGCCGGCTTGCCCGATGGACCGGAGGGCCTCCAGGAGGTTATCCGTCGTGGCCTCGTCGGCAACGAGAGAGCGAGGAATAAGACGACCGCCGAGGTTAAACTCAGTGACGGTGGGCTCCGGGTTCATGTCGTTGTAGCTGTCCAAGTAAGTGGCATACTGGCCGATGTTGAAGTCTGCTCCTCATTAGTAGGCTTTTGGCTGTTTTGGTTGACGGTTGACTCACCGTATGCAATTCCAACGGCATCCAACGCGTTCAGCGTCGGCTGGAGCAGGGCCTGTAATTCCTCCTTGGTCTTGTTTGGAAGAGTGGTGGGCTGCATCATGAAAACACCAGGGGTCAGCAGCCAGATGCTGACAGCTCCGGCGTCGACGATGTCAGGCAGAGTCTTGATGTAAGTCTTGACAGCGCCGTAGAACACATCGTCGGTGACACCGGCGTTGGTAAAGGTCAGGTTGGCAGAAGAAACAAATGTGTCAGGGAAAGCCTTGACGGTTACGGACAGCACAGCCGCGTAAGTGCCACCACCGCCGCCGGAGAGGGCCCAATACAGGTCAGAGTACTGCGTTGGGGTCGCCACGACCTTCTGGCCGCCCGAAGTGACAACTTCCCACTCAAGGACCTGATCGGCAGCAAGGCCGTACTTGGAAACGAGAGGCCCGTGGCCACCACCCTGAGTGTAGCCGCCCGCGATACCGACGGTGGGGCTGTTGCCGCCGACAACCACAAGACCCTGAGCATGTGCGACGCCTTGGGCTTCGCCAACCTGGACTCCGGCCCCGAGCTTGAGCGCCTTGCCCATGTAGCCCGCCGACTTGTAGTCAAGGACGTTGATGTCCTTGAGATGATGCGTCCACAGGGCCAAGGCACCAGCGCCGGAGGACTTTCCGAGGTAGTCATGACCGGTGTTGCGGATGACGAAGCGGATGTTCTTGTCCTGAGCAAACTTGATCGTCTTGGCGTAGTCATCGGCGCCGGTGGCCTTGACGGCGTACTGGACATAGCTGCCGACGACGCAACGGTCACTGCGGTCGACGAAGGGGTCGCAGCTCTGGTTGGCGAAAAAGGCAGCCATCACCGAGGATGAGGTCTGAATGTGCGTGCCCGCCTCGGCCCAGTTGTTCCTCAGCTCTGTGCACTTTGCCTCATCGTAGGCACCGAAGGCACTATCGTGGCAGACGGCGCCAATGGGAACGGTGGCGATGAGCCTTCCGCCCACCGTCTGGTTGAAGGCATCCCACTCGGCCGCCGTCGGCCAGCAAGCATCGCCGGGGAAGCAGCGGCATGAATCATTTCCTTGAAAGAGGTTGCGGCCAAAGTACCGATCAGGTCGGACTTGGCCAATGGACAGGGCCGAGACCACCGTAGGGGCGAGGGCAAAGACCTTCAGCAATGCCACCATCTTGAAACGAATGTGAGTCCGTCACGGAGACTTCTGGAAAGAATAAGGAAGGAATGAGGGAAGGGGCGGAGGGTGAGTAGAGAAGATCTTTCACGATGCTACTCCGGACTCCAACACTACGTACTTAAGGAGCAACCACTTCCAGGTCCTATCACCGTTTCACAGCTCTCGGCTTAAGCCGTGAGGGGACCGACGATGTTTTGATTAGCACCCATGCTAATATTGGCTTCTATGGCCCACGGAAGTCGCATATTCCAGAGGTCATGGAATGAAACTTTCAAACTATTGGAAAAGACGGTGGTCCAGCCCGGCATTCTCCTGACTCTTTTCCCTGCGAGACTTCATGTAAGATAGGCGAAATGTGAATGGTTATCGGGTACCCGAGCTGTGAGAACCAGCACGTATGGCAGACGCCGAACATGAAAGGAGAGGAACATCAACCTTCCGGGAAAACATTGGAAGCCATCACGCGGCTCTCTTCTCCACATACGTAGACTTGCTGGAGGACCTTGAAGGCCAAGATCATGCCTAAACATCTCACAACGTCTCATACAAGCCATTCTAGGCAGGTAGCATCCCGGCACTGCCATCAAGGGGTTCTCCTGATACGCGCGTATTCGAAGAGCAAGGATGGCGACCTATCCTTCCAGAGTTGGCAATGTAATGGACATACTCCGTTACGCAGGGAACTCGTGGGGCGTCCTGCATGCCTACAAGTGTTACCAAGGTTGACCACCTGCAGAGGACCAACCTGAAAATGCTTGTCGACTGTTCATCCAACTTCTGTAATCATGTGGTACATGGTACTGTGAGGCAATGCATTATGCAGCAACTTGGTCGGTAGCACCGCATGGGGGGATTGACCCCAGGTCTCTCCGGAGTGACATGCGGCATCCGCAACCACCAACAGACGAGTGGGTCCACCGGACGGATCCCCGAGTATAAACGCCTTCTTTCGACTTATACGGACGCTAGCAAGAGGAGGTGAGCTAAATGATCCTTCCCCTAAGCAGCAGCATCGGGGCGTTCGTCTTGTCGCCGAGCCGAGCACATGTCTAAACCGGCGCTTCCCCCGTTGATTTGAATTCTTGGTCTATGAAATTACCAAATAAAGACCGCATAGCTGCCCTCACAGCCCTGTCCCTCTGCGGCCCGCTCCATGCTACCACTTGACTCGTTATCCCTGCCAGCCCAGCTCACGTACGTCAACCTTCTCACCAACGATCCCCGACCCATTTTCCGGCCCTTACCCGGCCGCTTGTAATCTATCTCCCCGTCCCCTCATGACTCGTACGGCCGACTGGTTCCCCTATGAGTTCCAGCCAACTGCATCTCATGGTAAATCACCTTCCTCTATTCTTCACACGTGCGCCAACGACACGAAGCCGTCACCGACGAGCGGCAGGGAATATAGACATACTGTCCACAGACACCACATCTTCCATGCCTGCGCGTCCGTTTCCGGGCTCTGCGTCCGAAGCACCCCGACGACAACCAGGGCTCCAGATAGTATGGGCAACAGGGCGACCCACAAGTGGACATGCCAGATGTAGACGCACACGCAGGACCAGCACGGCACCAACGCCGTGAGAGACAACCGTGAGGCCCTGTCGCCGAAGAACAGCGGTATTGTCGCCCGCCCTCTTCCGCGGTCGCCTTCCTGGTCCTTGAGGTCCTGGACCTGCATGGTTGTGAGTATGACGGCGCTGACGATGGTGGCCCAGACGTAGCCTTCGAGGGATATTGAGACATCAGCGTCACCACCGATAGCGATCTTGAGTGACGCAGCGTTGAAGAGGCCGTAGGCAATAGCGATGAGGACGTCTCGGATGAGCTCGTCGCCGCCGCGGAGGTCATTGTACAGCCAAGTGATGATGAGGATGAAGGCCCCCTCTCGCCATACGTCGAGGGCATAGTTGAATACAAGCGCCGCGGGAATGGCGAAGAGCATCGCCTTACGCGTCTGCTCGGGTGTGACCTTGCCGGCGGGTATGGGGCGCCAAGGCTTGTTGACCAGGTCTTCGGCTACGGACTCGGGGGCTTTCTGGTTGGCCAGGTCAAAGACGAGGACACTATACCAGTTGAAGGCAATGACTAGAGGAAAGCGTTGAAGGACAGAGAGCGCCGTGGCCAGTCCCACGGTCAGAGGCGGTCCGGTGAGGGCACATAGGAGGCCGAAGGCTGTGTTGGGAAGGACGAAAGTGGCGAAGTTGCTCTCGGTAAAGTCCCATATCAGAAGAGGTACTCTCAGAAGTCTCATGATGCTGGATGATTTATCGCTCAACACTGGACTATCTTCAAACAAGCTTTGTTTGGGAGCCTTCTCCCTGAGACTTGGTGTAGATATCATTTCCCAGAGGCGCGGTCGTCCGTCGTTGAGGGGGGATGCGTCTGAACGAGAGGAAGTTTCGATGATATCGGTCAGCTGAGTCGGAGAAGAATGGTCCTTTTGGCCTCCTGATCTCGAAAGTGGCGCTCATCGGCCGTAAATAAAACCCCTGAAATGTAGACATCGTCGGATTCGAAGGGAATGCACATGGCGAGAGCGTCCACCGCTTCCTCCACCTTGTCCCAGCACATGAACTCGGCGATTCATGTTTCTCTATCGTCAGAAGTCGAATTGTTAAGCGGTACATCGGCGCGCTTTTCTCCTCAATCTGGCTCTTGTGAAGGCATCCACAGACTAGAGAACTGCGACATTTGCGGTAGGTACTACCTTTATGCTGAATGCAAGGATCCCTGAGCGGTCACACCGATGGTCGCAAGATCATGGACAAGAAACGTTGTTCATTATAGACCAGAACCGCGGTACGGCCTCCAAATCCTACCTTACCATGGACCACTTTGGTAAACGTCCATTGAAGCGGTTTCCATTTGAGAGTTCCGTGGAGCCTTCGGGAGTATTGCACAACTAGAGGCTTCGTGGCCCTTGCTTTTGCACTCCGCAAGCCCTTCTGTCGTATTGCCAACCTCGCAGAATCCTTGACGGTTGATATGCGGGTGCTTCTCTATTTCGCCAAACTTCCGGAGGACTTAATGTTTACGACGTCGTAGTAAAGTTAGAATTTGCCCTAGGACCCGTTATGGGCAATATGAGCATATGACGCGATGAAAACATGGTGGGGAACTGCTCGCATTGTTTCGATAAGGTTATGACCATGGTTGTGGAGATCCTCCTAAGGTGCTGGTTCATATTCTTGGACCGTGTTCAAAAACGTGTTCACGAAACCCCTCGACCGTGGTCCTTATTTCCCTGGATTTATCCGAGCTCTTGGCTCAGTGTGTGTTTCCGGTGATGCCTCCAAGGTTCCATCAAGCATCCTACCCAAAGAAGCTCTTTGGCGTCCGGCGGTAGAATGTTGCAAGACGCGGCACAGAGGTGGCCCTGGACCGTGGTTTCGGGCTGTGCCAGCCTCCATCCTCGTCAGCATCTTATTCCATGACTTTCCATATTTTTGGGAATGAGAATGTTTCTGGTGAACCGAAACTGATTCGTGCAGTATGTGGCGGATGAACGACTAGAACCGAGGTTTTGCAGGTGGTATGGGGAGCATTCGAGCGGCACAAATCTCTTGTAGCTCTGGCCGCGATAGTGAAAGGGCGATTTTAAGATATGCTGTGATTATGAGTGTTATAATGAATTTGAAAACAAAGAAAAGGACCTGTGTTTCTCTGACGGTCGTGCAGAGAATTGTAATGCCAAAGTACAATATAATTGAATCAAACCGAGCACAAACGTCTCGTTTGGAGAAACCCACCCCTTCAATTTCTACTCAAACATTCAGTCTCAGACCTGTGTCCCTCGCCTCCAAGTCTCCTGCGACGCAATGTCTTGGTGAACGTAGATGACGGACCGGTTATCCCGAGGCGCCTCAGCGCCTGGCGAAAACTGGCATTTGGTCGTTACCGCCACATCCACAGTGCGGCTCTTGGAGCGCTCGAGATCAGCATATGATGAAGTATCGTCCAGCTTGCCGTATATCTTGCGGGGGCTGGACATGTTCTTGAGATGGATCTGTCCAGAATCGGTCGAAGGGTTTGTCAGTTTGGAGCCAATCTTGGAGACGGCCGGCTTGACATATGTCTTGAGCAGGGGTCCGAGGGTCGGTAAGCATGCGATAATGATGCCGATCCAAAGCTCTAGAAGACTGACAAGGCCGATGTCGTGGAGGTTCCAGACGAAATCGGGGTCACCAATCGTCGTAACGGTGTTGATGAGACGCCAGACCATGATGGCGATGGTTCTGTTCGAGTTAGTCGCCATGTAAGTCAAAAGGTGCGTCAAGGAAGACTTACGTAACTCCCATCCCGAACATGGCGCTGACGGCGATCTTGTTTCTGAGAGGCATCTGGAGACCCCAGAGAGCAGGCATTGGCAAGGCAGTCATGGCGACGTCGACAATGATGTTGATAGTCACGGAGACAATCTGGTCGATGGTGATGTCGCGACAGTGGCCACCCTCGACGGGGGCCCACTGTTGCGACATAGGCGTGCATCTACTCATGAAGAGGATGAGAAAGGCAACACCGTAAGCGCCTGTCACGCCCATGAGGATACGAGACCATCGCTTGAACTGAGTAGTAGCGAAGATTCTCGTGTACATCCACAAAATGGCGAACTTGATAAAAATGGTTCCCAGGAGCCAGGTGACGCCGCTGGCGAGGATGAGCTGCGACTGTTAGGTAGAGTTCAGACAAGGAAGGCCGTCGAACGTACCTTGAACTGAACCGAGTACTCGTATGGAGTCAATTCATTGGTATGCTTGCCTAGGCCGTTGTAGATGGCCCAGATTACTACGCCTTGTAAAGCAATGATATTCGACTGCCAGAGTAAGCATAATTCTAAATAAAGAAATGGAGCGTCACGACTAACAAAAGCAAATATGATCATTCCGTCGTCCCAGTAGAACGACCTTCTCATGACCCGTGCGGCCCAGAATCGCAGGCACAGGAAGCAGAAGTCAACGATGGTAAAGACGATGATCCATACCAGGAGCTGAATGCCCCTCTCACCGGCGCCGGGCATGCTGGGCAAGGCTTCTGCTCGGATCAGGCTCTAGACAAGTGATGCTAACGAAAGGCACGCGTCTGATGGGATCTGGTTCGTTGCCCAGTCGAGACCAAACACAAAAATAGGAACAGATGCTCGACTTACAGCCACCATAACACACTCCGGACACCGGACACCGGAGGGCGGAGGGAATCTTCTCACCTCTTTATGGGTGATGTGGGAGCGGCGCTCATCCTGTCGAAAGACCACAAAGCGCGCAACTCTTTGTTCGAAACGTGGTTCCGCGACAATTCTATCACATCAGGGGGCAACAGCCGAGAAACCAAGACGAAGTGGGAAGTGGATGAATGTCGCCCGACGACGAGACGCAACTCGATGTGACCCCGTTCGAGATGGGTTTCCGGATTCGCTAGCCTTGCTGGTTAGTATGAGCCGAGGACGCACCTGTTCGCCGTACCACCTTCGTTAATCTCTTTCTTGACCGAGCTAGCAAGCTCGTCTGATCTAAGACGATGGGATGGCACGTATCATTGCCATCGTAGGGGTAACTGCAATTGCATGACACTGCATTCATCGCTCTCCACACAAACATATCGGTCGGAGAGAAACATTGTAAGGTGCAAGGATCTCAAGGTTGTCTATTGAGGACCAACCACCCGTCTGCCGTTGCGGCACGTGTGGGCATCGTTGATATGGGTGTGCTCATCTATATTCACCTGAGCGACCTTCCCCTTCTCTCCATATGACTGCAACAGAATCGAGCTTTACTTTGTACGTGATAAGATGAGGGGGGGGGGNTCCGCTTTGGCCATTTGATTGTTGCAAGGACTCACTGGTTCCGCAAGTCTCTCGAGTTTCAAAGTGGGGAGGACGAAATAGATTCAGTGTGGAGTTGCTGTGCCATTGCAAGTCGATATATCAAGGTTTCCCCCTGACCCTTGTCTAACAGACTTGCATGGCGCCAGTCCCCAGACAGGCCAGAGTCCCACACACAAGCCAGTGCTATGTACTACGTTGTACGTATTAGGACCATGTGAGTGTCTTCAGCGGCTCGGAAACATTGCTGTGCATATATAGACGTTCCAAGTCTAGCTCGACCGCGGTAAACCTTCCAATAGAAGAAATGCCCCCATAACTCTCCGGCGATGGTATTGTTACACCGCGGTTGCCGGTATCTCTTCGGTAATTATGCAAGGCCCAAGAGTCACCTCTCACCATCCTCTACCAGCGATGTTGCCCTCCCAGATCCGTTTTGTCATTAGGCCGGAAAGTCGAGGCCTGGTGGTGGGGTTCGGGCGCCGTCCGCTCGCACATGCTTGCGGCGAGGAAGTAGTGACTACCCCGTCTGCTGGGCATGCCACACCCAACAACACCGTCCGCATTGCGCCAGCACTTCCTATTGCTTTGTAAACATGCCCAGACTTGAAATCGGGTCCGCCGTTGATAAAGACAAGCCCAGCGCGCAAGAGTTTGCCCAATTGCAGTAACTTCCACTTCCCAATCCATCTCTCCTACCTGAGCCTCTGCCCCTTTCCAGATTACAACGCTTCCTCTTCAGGACGCCGACAGATAAGATGCAACCTCCTCTGCCCTCCATCACGCCGACATGGCACAACGATAGCTACGATGCCATCTCCCCTGCCCGTCCAGAGTTGAGCGCGGCGGGGAAGACTGTGGTTGTGGTCGGTGCGGTAGGTCCAGTCCTTCCCCCACCAATGAGTGCTTCAGCGTTCTCCGAGACTGGGAGCTGAAGTCTCTGCCCCTCACAACTCTAAACCGTGCTGGATGATCCCGATCTTGATTCTAACCCGTTTGCTTATGAAAGGGGAGTGGGATTGGCCGAGAGACTGCCCTAGCGTTCGCAGACGCCGGGGCGGCCCGAGTCATTCTCCTTGGTCGCACCGAGGCAGCCATAGCCGAGACGGCCGCATCGCTGCCGCAGACCGTCAACAGCGATGTCTTTGCTGCTGACATCACGAGCGAAGAATCTCTCGTCAAGGTGGCAGCTACGATCGGTCAGTGGGACATCCTCGTCCTTACGGCCGGCTATGTGTCCACCCCGTCGCCCATCGTGGGGTCCTCCACCGATGAGTGGTGGCAGAGCTTTGAGGTGAAACAATCAATAACCATGGATATCCACTGACAGGGGGGCGGGAGCACTTACATCTGAGAATAGACGAACACCAAGGGAACCTATCTTGTGACCAAAGCGTTTCTTCCAACAGCCAACCCCTCTCATGCCGCTGTGATTGCCCTCACAACCGGAACCACGGCATTACCGGCTGCAGCTGTCCTTGGCCTCTCTGCGTATATGGCATCTAAGCTGGCGCAAACTAAAATCATCGAGTTCCTGGCGGCAGAGAACCCCAACCTATTTGCCGTTACTCTCCACCCGGGCATGGTCGAGACCGATATCTTCAAGAAAAGCGGCGCCAAAGCCGAGGCTCTCCCGATGGACAAAGGTGAGTGCTAGCCCTGTCTCCGCCCCAGATCCTCTATGCCTGTTCTGGACCGTCAAGGTGCTGATACCCAATGCCTCCAGCCCGACTGCCTGCGCACTTCGCTGTCTGGCTGTCCAGCCCCGAGGCGGAATTCTTGAATGGACGTACCGTCTGGGCAAACTGGGATGTCGAAGAACTCAAGAGCAGCGCTCAGGCTACCCAATCTGGTCAGCTTCTGACGAGTGGAATCAATGGCTGGCCTTACTCGAATCTGGTTTGATGGGTAGAGTGATGGACAAACTCTATGTAAACAGCCCAGACTTAGACAGCTTTTGTGACAATATCATGTGGCGTATTCATCATGGAAAACGAATTCTATCCGAGCCCCAGTGCTTCTCTTGGCCCAAAGTAAAAGAAATAAGACTGAGCCCCATAATACATGATCTGTTCACCTTAACTCAAAACACAAAGACAAGGGGCCAGGGTTGGATGTGAACTGGTCCTTGACCTCCTCAAAAACGCGTTTACCCGTTTCTCCCGGTGCAAGACGGATACGGTACTTCTTGAGAAGTCTCGCAACAACGAATCTCATGGTGTCCGTAGCAAGGAACCGACCAAGACAGCTATGATGCCCTACAGAAACTGCGTCAGCTTCTGATTCTGGAAAAATTGACCTGACCTTCACCATACCTGTCCCGAATGGCGCAAAGGCTGCGGCATTGCGGACCATCTCCGGCCTTGTAGTCCACCTCTCGGGGATGAATTCATTGGGCCGCTCGAAGCAATCATCTCCTGCAAGCAAATGTGAGTTGAGATATGACAGAGAGTGGGTCGGTGACTAACGCCTGGATATGACATGGCGGGGTGCGATGATGGTCGTGTACGGTGGAATGAAGGTATCCCCAATCCTTGCCCCATTCTCAGTCGTCTTTCTTGCCCCACCGGTGAGGAGGGCTGGGTACAAGCGGAGGCCTTCGTTAATCACGGCGTTCAGGTGCGGAAGCCTTGTAAGTGCCTTCAAATCGGTCACTTCGACGTCTGCCAACTCCTCGAATATCATGTCGACATGGTTGGGATGCTTTGCTATCTCACAAAAGATGCCAATGAGAGCGGCAGCAGTAGGCTCGCTGCGAATATCAGCATGGAACAAAAAGCTGGATGTTTCCATTGCATACCTGCCAGCTACAATCGCAAGTAGACTGTCACCAAAAAGCCATGGCAAACGGTCTTCTTGTTCAGGTTGGCCGTCTTCAAGCTCCATAAGATAATGGGCTAGATCAGGTACAGCCGGCTTGGGAGTTCCGTCATCAAGTCTGACGCGCATCTGTCGTTCACACCAGGCAACCATGTCAAACCAGTCCCTGAGAACGCTCACTCGAGGACATAGCTTGAAGCCAACCTGTATCAGCCAGGGAGCTGGGCTGAACGGTCCAAGGAGCGACAAAGCACGCTGCAGGCGCACAATGATATGGTGCCACTGTTTCTGATGCAACATTTCGAAGGACTTGCTGAAGACAAAGTCGCCCATGACATCAAAGCCAAACCAGAAGAAGAGGTTTCGTACTTCGGAGGCAATATTGGCTTTTGCATCGGCCTCGATGCACATATCCAGCTGCTCGATATACTTGAGGATTTTGGCTTCGTGCTGTACGAGGGCTGTGTGCTCATTAGAGACGGCTTTGCGTTAAAAACGACTATTGAGGCCATACCGTGCGCCGAAAAGCCGCGGTTCCATTCGCGACGCCTTGCAGCATGAATAGGCTTGGCGCGTGTGGTGACAAGTGCTCTGTCGGGATGCAGGATGTCATACCATTCTGCCTTGATGCATTCTGACCGCGGTCCGTCTACTGCCATGAAGACTCCAGGATGAAAGACTGTGATTTCACTGGGTCCTGTTTCGAAGTCAGTGTTAGAGCCTGTATCAGCATCATGTACTGACGCATACCTGTTCTCACGAAATCGCCGTATTGTTCATGCAACTTCTCCAACACCAAGTGGTTTTTGCAGTCTCTGGCAGCCCAGACGTGCCAAAGCTTGGTTATGCGGGCATACCAGGGGCCTCTGAAGCCAGACGTCGTGAGGCGGTGGTAGAATACTCTGTATATGGTGATGCTGCCTAGAAGACCAGGAAGATAGCCACAAAATAGGATCAGCAGCGAGTAACTAAGGTCTCCCAAGACCGTGCCCTTGTAGTAACTGCTTAAAGCTGCAAAGCAGGAGAAGAACCACAAGTGGTCCAGCAAGATTTGGGGTGCCTGTACATGCCATTCTCCGTGAATGAAGAAACCCAGGTGAACTGCGGAACCGCATAGCAGCCCCAAGGCGCAAAGAATGAGTTCTTGGTGAAACTTGCAAAACGCACTCATAATGAAGGTCATGTTGAGTTTGTTCAACAGGCAGAGGCAATGTCGAAGTGCGGCAGCCAGATGTCACCAAGGCTTCCCTATAAGTCTATGTATGGCTTACACTAATCACTTAAGCAACCATTCGAGCCGAGCGCCGTTCTTGGTATTGTCACGACTGGGTCTGGCCCCTCAAACCGATGGTTTCCTGCAAAGCGCCTCGAGGGTAGGAGGGCATCATGGATAATGACTAGTGTCCAATGGTTGAGACGCATAATGGCACGATGCGCAATGCTTATAGTACCGCAAAGAAACCTGTACTGGTTGTTAATCGAGTACATGCTTCGTATGCCTTGGTGATGGCTCACTCCGATAACCCTATACCCGGATATCTGCCGGGTTCGGCCACGTCAATCATCGACCGGGGGGTCCCGGGAGGGCCGACCAGGCCCACCCTTCTTCTTGCAGAAACACAGTTGTATGGATTGTGGATGCAGCTCTGCAGGGGAACTTGCTTCAACGGTACCAAAAGCAGTTGGTTGGCGGCGTAGCATCTTGGTGTAATACGGTCGACAAAGCGGACACCTTCCAGGAGCCGAAGAAAGCGCGGCCCCTGTCAAGTGCTTGAGAAGGAAATTGGCTAGAGCTTTGGTCAACTAAGGGTGTGGTGGCATAGAGTCCCAGGGCAGCTGATGTAAGTCAGGATCCCTTCGGCATGATGCCAGGAGCTTTGCCGCAATCCTACGAGTCTCGGCAAACTTACCATTATTTATTTAACATGACCGAAATCCACATGCAAAGCGCCCTGACTCTGGCACTGCAAAATTGTTTTTCCACGTCACTTTAAGCTGAAACCAGATCTCCTTTTGAAATGTCTTCTCGTTACGACTTTGTCATCGTGGGTGGGGGCGTTGCTGGCTTGGTGGTAGCGGCACGTCTTTCCGAGATTCCTGACATTGAAGTGTTGGTACTCGAAGCAGGGGAAGACCAAACGGCAGACCCTCGAGTTAGTATACCCGCACTGGGACTTAGTCTCGTCAACTCGCCTTCTGACTGGCGTTTCCGAACAGTGCCCCAGGTGAGTCGTGAATTCCAACGGTAGCAGAATCCGAGAATTAGGCTTGCTGATAAGTGACATGAAGGACGGCCTCGACGGCCGAGAAAATGCCATTCCACAGGGTCGTCTGCTTGGCGGCTCAGGCGCCCTGAACGGCCTCTCCTTTACGATCACTACGCGGTCTAACATCGGGGCGTGGGCTAGTTTGGGTAACCCCGGCTGGGACTGGTCTTCTTTCAACGACGCGTCCAAAAAGGCCTACTCCATCACGTCTGGCGAGGGGGAAGGTCCACTTAAGCTGTCTCTGCCGGATAACGCAGAGTCCTTCTGGCCTAAGACATGGCAAGACACCATACGCGGACTGGGTTTTCCGAGCGCTTGTGACCCCCTGAGTGGCGAGGGGGTGGGAAGCAGCCTAACGCCTGATACCGTTGACCCCGAAACAAGACAAAGATCATATGCTGCCAGCGCGTATCTGCAGTCAGCAAAGTCTAGAACGAACTTAACCGTCATAACCGGTGCACTCGTTGAAAAAATCGTCTTCAGGACAGATGCTGGGGAGATCGTCGCTGAAGCAGTCCGATACAACAAGGACGGCGAGACGAAGACTGTGAAAGCGCAGAAAGAGGTTGTATTGACGGCTGGCACGTTCAACTCGGCACGCCTGCTCGAGCTGTCGGGCGTTGGTGACGCAGAGCTTCTTCATAGACTCGGTATTGATGTTGTGCTGGACAACCCGCACGTCGGCGAGAATCTGCAGAACCATCTTATGGTCGGTGCCAGTTTTGAAGTTCTCCCAGAACTCGACACTATGGATAGCATCGTTCGTCAGGAACCCGCAGCGGTTGGAGCGGCCATGGAGGCATACGGCAAAGGCAGCGGCCCATTCACTAGAAGCGGGACTTCGGCAACCGCACAACTGCCTCTACCGGCTACCGATGATATCAGTCAGCTTCTCGACAAATTGAGCCCCCCAAAAACAACTGCGACGCCAGCCTTCACCAAGGCTCATGAGACGTATGTGCGGTCTGTCCTTGCATCGTCTTCGGAGCCATCGGCCTACTATCTTTCGTTCCCTGGGTTCGCGCTGTTCAGCAAAGACGGAGCCATGGCGCCGCCGCCGGCTGGCGACGAAAAGTTCTTTACCATAGGCGCACTGCTCGCGCATCCCCTGTCGCGCGGTTCGAGCCACATAACCTCGGAGTCTCTGGATTCGGCAGCATTAGCCATCAACCCCGCCTATCTCTCGCATCCTCTTGATGTCGAGGTTTTGGCGAGACACGTCCAACAGATTGAGAAGATTGCGGCTAGCGAGCCGCTTCGAAGCCAGCTGAAGCCGGACGGTCGACGCTACCCGGCTACCAGCTTGACTGACATCGAGCAAGCCAAGAACTTTGTGCGCCGCACGGCAGTTGGCGCTCACCACTTTACGGGTACATGTTCGATGATGCCTCGTGAACTTGGAGGAGTGGTTGATGAGAAACTTCGGGTGCATGGGATCCGCGGCTTGCGTGTTGCTGATGCAAGTGTTGTGCCCATCACGGTGCGTGCTAATCCGCAGGCGACTGTGTATGCTATTGCGGAGCGGGCTGCCGATCTCGTCAAGTCAAGTCTTTGAGCAACGGGTAAACTGAGGCGATATGGCAAGTTTTGCACTAATGGCCTCGTGATGAAAAGATTGATGTCGATGGCCTCTTCGGAGCTTGGGTATGTTCGACAGGGCCCACCCAGCATTTTAATCGCAATGATAGGAAGAAGAAGAATTTTACAAGAAAAAAAGAACCAACTCAATTGATGTCCTCTGAAGTCGTATTAAGGTTGTCTCTACGTTAAAGTGTCACAGCAGCGCGAACGCTGACGTATCAAGGTTGATTGTGTGCCTTCAGGGATACCTGATTAGATCCAATCTGCTTTAGAGATCGCTGGGGGGGACGCGTTCGTCGTGTTTAATTGAATTAAGTAGAGGTACCTTGTCCGCCACACTGCTATCCACTGACTTGGAAGTACATTGAACATCATGTGACGGCGAGCTGACCTCGCGTCCTCCCCCGGGCCGCGTCTCGCTAACAAACTCGCGTCCAAAAATCGCCTCCAGGCCAAACTAAACCAAACAATCACGTCTGCCGAAACGAAACTCCATTTCACCGGCGCAAACAACCTCGACTCGCCACATATTGCGCGTTAACGCATGCCTTGATTTACCAGCCTCGAAATCGAACGGCTTTTCAGCTCCCAGTTGCATGCCTTATCCAACCTTCCATCATGACTGACCAAGCTAAGGGCTTGTTTTCAGAATGTACCTTCGCCTTCCTCCCGAGCGCTTCGCTGGCCCCTAAGGAGACCAGCGAACTTGCAGAGATCGTAACGGGACGTGGCGCAACTGTCCTCGAACCTCGGCGCGATGGCTCAATCAACCTCGAGACCGTCTCACACATCATATCCAATACCATCGACTTTCCTCAGTTCACAGAGACCCAAGCCTACATGATCCCCGTTGTCACTCCCGGTTGGATCAAGGCCTCCATCCAGAAGAACAAGCAGGCGCAGGTCCGACCCTACTCTCCCGATCCACGTATGTTCTTCTCCAAGGTCACGCTCACTTGCGCCGACCTGCCCGAGATCGACAAGGAAACCATCATCGGCGCGACAATGGCTATGGGTGGCATGGAAAGTGCCGACGTCACAAGGCAAACTAGTCACATCTGTGCCCTCAGTATGGATCACCCGAAGTGTAAGACTGCTGTGGAAAAAGGCCTCAAGTGCAAAATTGTTCTGCCGCACTGGTATGTTCCATAACTTCCAAATCTGTTCTCTAAGCCCCGTCTAACATATCCTAGGTTCGAAGACTGCTTCAAGCTCGGTAGACGAATTGACGAAGGGCCTTACACCCTCCCCGACCCTGAAATACTACGAAGGACAGAGGATCAGGCCGAAGTCCAGGTTCCGCACAACGAAGACATCCAAGGAGCAACGTCCACCATCCCAAATTACATAGCAGAAAGCAGCCGCAGAGCGGCCACCATCTTCCAAGGGAAAGGGGTTATGTTTTCGTGGGATCTTAGTATTACACCGCGATCACTCGATATCGTCAAGCAGCTCGTTGTGAACGGCGGTGGACGAGTCGTCCAAGATGTCGATGACTGCGACTACTTCGTTTGCCAATACCGAGACGGGGAGCAGTACGTCCAGGCAGCCCAGTCGGGAAAGGATGTTGGAAATCTTTCATGGCTCTACTATCTCATCACGCACAACGAGTGGACGTCACCGCTCCGTCGATTGCTTCACTACCCTGTCCCTAGAGACGGCATCCCGGGATTCAAGGGTCTCAAGATTTGCTTGTCCAATTACGGCGGCGATGCTCGCATTTATCTCGAGAATCTGATCAAAGCGGCGGGCGCGACGTATACCAAGACGATGAAGGCCGAGAACTCTCACCTCATCACAGCGCGGAGTAGCAGCGAAAAGTACGAGGCGGCTAAGGACTGGAACATTGAAACCGTCAACCATCTGTGGATCGAAGAAAGCTACGCAAAGTGTGAGATGCAAAGGGTCACAGTCCCAAAATACTCCCACTTCCCAGTCCGTACCAACCTAGGTGAGATCATCGGTCAGACCTTTTTCGACGAGTCTAGGTTGCGCGAAACGTATTACCCCGGAGGAGACGAACACCTGTCGCCGCGGGCTAAGAGGAAGCGCAAGATCCTTGAGGCCGCACAAGAGAACTCATACAACCACGGCCCCGCTGAGGGCGTCGTTATCGGTAGGCAGGAGGAGAAGAACGATGAAGAGACAGTTGACGACAGCTTTATGACACCCGTGCGTCCTAAAAAGGGCGGCCGCGGTAAGGAGAATGACACACCATCGGTTACGTCAACCGGTAGTCGAAGCGCGAAAAGCAAGGCTTTGACGAACTTGCAACGAATTGCCCCAGACATCGCACTGTACGAGAAGGAGAAGAAGCGTGGCAAGGACGGGCATGGCCCGTGGGGCGGTAAGCGTGCTGCCGATCAAATCGACAGGGAACGAGGACGGACATCTAGCCCAGCCCAGGCTGCTGCCGATGATGACGAGGATGAGCAAAGGCCAGCCAAGAAGCGGAGAGCATCACGCCCAGATGTCGAGATGAGGATCATCTTGACTGGCTTCACCAGATGGATCAACACGAAGCACAAGGAGGATGTGGAAAGGGTGAGTCTTTTGATGTTACGTACCATTGCTCTACTGACTTTCTTGCAGAGAAAGCTCCGCGACATGGGAATCCTCATCGTCCAAGATACTCAACCGTGCGACTACCTCGCCGCCCCTCATATGGTACGGACCGTCAAGTTTCTAAAGACTCTGGCCAAAGGACCGACTATTCTCTCGTCCTCTTTCATCGACGAGGCCCTCGACAAGGGCGAGGTCCCCAACCCAGAAGATTTCCTTTTGAAGGATGCCGAAAACGAGAAGAGGTTCGGCGTCACGATCGAGACGGCAGTTGCCCGCGCGCGGGCTCACCTTGGGAAGCTCTTGTGGACCGTCCCTATATACTGTACGGCCAACATTTGTAACGGACCTGATAGCTACCAGGCCATTGCCGAAGCAAACGGTGCCATGTTCAAACTGTACCGCGCTCGCAGCGGCACTACCATCAAGCCGACAACGCCGGAGGAGGACGGTGGCGCGCCGCCTGAGCCTGTCTATCTCCTCAGCTCCAATAGCGCCGATGAGCGCGCCCTCTGGCCCAAGTTTGAGCAGATGGCGCGCAAGGGCAACATGGAGCCACGCATTGTGGCAGCTGACTGGCTGCTAGACGTGGCCATGACGCAGCAGGTTTCATTTGATGAGAAGTACCTTGCCAAGAACTTCTTCAAGGAAAACGCATAAGTGTCCGTTGACAACCGATGCGGCGCTTGGCTTTACGACTTTTGTGCTTATTTCTGGTTTGTGCCTGTGTATGCAAGCTGGCTTGGAGTTGGGAGATGGTGTTTCATTCGAAGGGGAAAAGACCGGAGAAGGGAAAGTCGAAGCGAAAGTCGTTGTCCATCGCTACGATTGCTGTTTTAGGGGATAATGTATGAACGTGATTACGTCCGGTTAGAGAGAAAGATTCGCATGCGCCAATCATGTCTCGTCGTCATTCATCATCATCATAAGAGAAACAAGGAGGAAGAATTTAGAAGAACTTGACGCCCTGGGAGTCCTCCTGTCCGAAGATTTGCGCCTTGCCCCGCTTGACCAGGATTTGCAGCGCTTTCTGTAGGAGATCGGGGTCAAGGCCGTGGAATTCTGTTCAAAGTCGGCTCGTTAGCCGAATCATTCACGGTGTCAAGGAAAGGAAGAGTGCATTCTCACCTGTGCCTCGGGTGCCTTCGCCCTCGGTAAGCTCATAGAGCGTCAAGACGACTCCTTTTTGCGCCGTCTCATCGATCCAGCCCTCTATGGCGGCAGCCCATTCATCCGGCGTGCGCCAGTATATCCAAAATACGTCTGTCGACGCAGGAAGCGGCTCCGCGCGGCCGTCCTTGCGCATGAACTCGAGGACCTCGCGCGCGTCGGCTAGAGAGAGGCGCTTGTTGAGCGTCTTGTTGTGGAAGAGCTCCTCAGGAGCGGCGGCGGCGGAGGGAGTCGCGGTCGCAGCGGAGAACGTTGTCGGTTCGTTCGCGGGGGAGGTTGATGTATTATTTGGGAGAGGATGAGGCAGTGAGCTAGCCGGGGCGGTGGGGATGGCAGCACCAAGAGAGAGCTTGAAGATGCGGTTGTGGCGCGAGTACGCCAGGATTAGGTCCGACCATTTTACGAGCTGGGCGTGGTGGGTTGTGAGGTTTGTTTGACGAGTAAAGAAAGGCGGAAATGAGTATTCCCGTGGGAAAGGAAAGGGGGATGTCGTCGTCGCCATCTTGTGTAATGTTGGTAGTTGGGATGTTTTGCATACGGAGGAGCTGCACGAGCTTGGGGAGGACGTCACTCGAGGAACTTTGAGTGACAGGTATGCACCGAGGGGTTGGTGGGGCTGGTCGCTAGCGTTGGTCCGTGGACCAAATCTGCGGTCGGCACGGATAATTAGTGGGGCCCTTCGGCCCAATGACACCGGCCCGCCCGCTAGCGGTCGCTCACTCTGCAGACAACATCACCGCATCTAAGCTACAAGGCGTGGAGAAGAAAAGGGCTACCTTCTCCGATTAATTCAATGGGTACATACGTCGTGGTTCGGAAACAGGATTGTCTTGAATTTTCGAGATACGAAGACAGGAAAACCAGAGATCTTCTTTCATGTGCCCCCACCGCTTTTCCTAGCCCTGGCACTAGAATAAGCACGCTATTTCCGTTTGACGAAGAACGCGGGAGGAACAGGCTTTTTTCAACCTTCTATATGAGACCAAATGATACATGAGCAGTGTATATGGGCCAGGGAAGGAAGGACCATACCCTATGACCCTTGCCAGACGCAAGCATTTCCGACGTAGAAGGTCAGAAAGAAAGAGAAGAGATACTACGGAACGAACCGCGTCTCACGGTTAAGCATTATCCGTAAGACACAAAAACGCATAGTTTCCGACGACAGCATATACAGATATCTACGACTACGGCCGTGAGAGCATGTTCGAACCAACCCTCCAACGACCACCACGGTCGTAGGGGGACCGAGCCGCTACTGAACATAGCCGCAACTCCACACTGCGATGCGGCTTGAAGACCAAGGAAAAGATAACAAGAGAAGGTTCCAGGTGTTCACTTGCAGTGCGTCTCTTCATCTCTTTTTAAGTTATTTGCTTTGTTTTCAGTTCCGTCCCTTCTTCGTGTTTGTTCGTCCTTGCTTCGGTACACACCAAACAACTCGAGAGCAAACGGTGCCCGAGACTCGACCATCTGTGGCAATTACCCGCGGAAAGAAACGAGAGTCTCGAGCCCTCTTCCGATTCATCTTCCTCAGTAAGTATTTCAACAATTGCAATCTACTTTCTTTACAATCTGGGGTTTGAATTTTCCCCGGCACGATTACCACAAGCAAGACGCCTAACACTCCCTGCCGGCAGCTCAGGATCACGAGAGCGAGCTTGGCTCGACTCAGCTTCCTACTCAAAGTAATTTTCGTGGTCAAGGCAGCATAGAACTTCACCTTCGCTTCTGCTTCTCAGCTTAATCGTAGGCATTCTTGCCACCAGAATCTGGCTCCGTGAGAGATTGGTTGCTGAAACTCACTAGCGCAACTCACTTGACAGAGACTGCCGTCTGCTGCTGAAAGCCCCGGCTCTATTTCTTCCTACTTGGACTCACCCTTTCAAGACTCTCACCTTTTTGGTTTGCAATCTCGAAAGGTTTAGAAGTGGATCTTCATCAGGGCGAATCGTGCGGATAACGTGGAGACTTCTCCGTGACGGAAGCAACTGAACTTGCACAAATCTTGTTCCGGCCACCGGCGAGCGTTGCGACAGCTTCATCGATTCAGATTCTTAGAAATCTACCTCGGACCGCCACTTAAAACAGAAGCATGCATACAGCCCCCAAGAAATTGGGAGACCCCGGATCCCCCAAGTTCATCTCCCAGCCGTTCTCCACGGCGGCCACTCAACCAGCCGGCAGACTTGCTCCTGAGGTCCAGACAGCTTCCATGGAATCTTCGTCTCACTCAATTTCCAGTCATTCGTTGACTCACGACGAAGCTCATAAGAACGCTTCTGCCGCCGGAAATGGTACTCGTACCCAAAAGGACCATCAATCCTCATTCAAGTCGGCCTCAACTCCTACGACGAAGCCAGTCGCTTCGACTCATTCACACGCCCCTCTCCCGATTGTCCGTAGGGACGCCCATGAGTTCCGGCCGACGTGGAAGTTTAGTGTTGGACGGGTTAGCAAGCCAGTTCCTGCTCCGTCTTCTGCGCCGATGGTTCGCGCTTCGGCCGCTCTATTGATGCGCCCGGATACAGAGCCCAGCCAGCCGGGCCAACGAAAGAATTCCGCATCGTCCGCGGACACCAACCAGGCGAGCGAGAGCCCAAATCAGGCTCACACTTCTACTGCTCACACTGGCTTACCTTTGCTTCCGCCGAACGTTCCCACGCCTGCTCCGGTGGTCGAAAATAATCCTCGGGTGCCAGTGACAGCAAAGTCTCTTGACTTCTGGTCAGTGTGCCATTCCGGCGTCGTCAAGGAGGCGCCCAAGTTGGCCGGCTGCGGTGCATGGGAACTCCCCCTGCCACTCAATATGTCGGTTAAGACTCACGTTGAGGCCCACGTCGACAGACTCAGAGAGCTTCTCGGCGTGCACATCACCGCACGCAGATTCCCACCCACCATCAAGGTTGATCTACACCCCACTCAGCGCGCGGCCCAGGAAGTCCACGAGCACCTGGTCACCGAGAATCTATGTCGCAGATGGAAGGCATGGGTGGCGCTCTTCAGCTGGGTTCGGCACTTGGAGATTCACGGCGCAAACCCGTCCTTCCCGCCCCAGGGCGTGGTCGAATTCATCAGAAACCAGCTTACCTGCGAGGGCAGAAACGCGCATCTCCGGGCGTTGATGGCGATGGAAGAGATGCAAGGCCGTGTCCTCTTCCCGACTCTGAACCACGGCAACTGGCAGATGCCCCCGGTCAGACGCAACGTCAACTCGGCGGCACCGCAACCCCGACAAGCACTCCAGCCCGCGCCCCAAGCCCAGCCCCAGCCCCAGCCGCAGCGGGCCGTTTTGCTGCCGGCGAACGGACCGGGCCGAAATCAGGCGCACAGCAGCAGCTCGCAGGACGAGAGAGACAACAAGTCCGAGGGGACGGCGGACAGATCCTTGGCCAAGCGTGGCCACCAGTCCTTCTGGGACTCGGAGGATGAGCCCCTCAGCGTCGGCCAACGTCGCCGTCTTGGTTGAATACGAGGAACAATACCTGCATGTGATGGAACGACGATGGGAGTGAAATCGGATGAGACTGATATGGCGCGGCATGGTGTACGAGTACGGAGTTGCGATACCCAAGGATTGTAGGATAGCATTTGTTGCAGTATTCAAACCTTATCAAACCGATACGACCATCACTGACATGACAGTGTGAATCTTGGAAACCGTCCAACTACTCCAGGCCAAACCCTTCGCCCTCTTGTTTTGATGCTGACGGCTCTTGTCTGGCTCGGCCGCAGTACCAACATGATTTCACAACTATAGGACATTAGACAACGAGGAAGAGATGGGAACAAGATAGGACCCCGCGCCGGCTGCTGTCTGTGGCGAAGACGAAGAAGTCCTGGCCGGTCCCTGTCAACTGTTGATGTGTCCAGTAGCAGTTATGGGCTGAATGTTTTCTTTTGCCGTCATGGCCTAAGTGAAGCTTCAAGCTAGCGAGGAACGAAGCGGCCAGAGGATGGCGCTGCTTCATCGTCCTGTCCTTCTGGCAAAGGAACTTGGCTCTCGGCAGATTCGATTCAACTCTGATTCATGCCACGTGGGGCTAGTAGGAATAACACTGAGTTCCACCACATTAATAAATTTATGAACAACAACGTAAGAGCAGAGAATTATCGCAGATCACATATCTGGAGAGCAAGGAGAAAATTTGGTGATGTGACGTCGTTGTAGAGGTGTCCACGGAGGCTTACTTGTGTCGTTGAGGGAAACCGCCAATCAGCGAGTGGAAGACCCACATATCCGAGCCTCCCGTCCGCTGCCTGCCCAAAAGTGAAGCAGCAGCGCCGAAACGCCATGGGAGGTGGGAGGGGCCGCGCCTTAGTGATTGACATTGCCATCCATGCCCAAAAGTGACCGATACCAAAAGTCCTGGATTCGGGATATTCCTCTTCATCCCGACTCACCGGATATGAGATCAGTAGGAATGAAAGCATAGAATTCCACCACATCCTGCCAGAAAAATTGGAACTTTGCTATTGAATACCCGCGTGAGATGAGACCCCGCATCAAACCTCTCAAGCGCCGTCCCAAAGTCACCTTCATCAAGCGCGCAGCAGCAGCAGCAACACCACCACCACCATTCTCACCAACCATGGCTTCCTCGGCTCAGGCCGGGTCGCCGTCTGCTGCATCGCCTCCGCCGCGTTCCGAGAGCGATGTGGACGAGGACTTCGTCGACTTCGCCAGCGACACCTCCTCCGCCGACGGTCCTATCCCCATAATCTCCAACGCCAACCCCGTCGTCCCATCTCTCTTCACCCACGCGCCCCCCGTCCGCGATGCCCTCGCGACGCCAACCTCCCATGTGCAAGATGAGACTGTTCGCGAGTGCGTGCCTCTCCTCGCCGCGACAGACCCTTCCATCGGCCACAACGACCACGGCGTCCCTTCGCTCCTACGCGACAACCACGTCCGCTTCCTGCAGAAGCAGCTCGGCAGGTTCCCTGCCCCCTACGTCGCTGCCGACGCCAGCCGCCCATGGTTTCTGTACTGGTCCCTCAACGCTCTCGCCCTCCTCGGCTTTGACACTGCTGCCTACCGCGCCGGCCTGGTCGAGACGGTGCGCACAATGCAGAACCCCTCCGGCGGCATCGGCGGCGGCCACGGGCAGAACTCTCACCTTGCTACGACATATGCCGTCGTGCTTGCGCTCGCCATCGTCGGCGGCGAGGATGCGTACGATATCATTGACCGTAGGTCCATGTGGAAATGGCTCTGTTCTCTCAAGCAGCCAAACGGAGGGATCCAGATGACACTAGGAGGAGAAGTGGACGTTAGGTCGGTTACAGCACACAGATCCTTTTGATTTAGCTCATCCCCACTCTCTCTTTGATACGTCTGTTTCCCTGTCAAAAGTCTGACAAGTTCTCTAGGGGAGCCTACTGCGCGGCCGTTATTGCGACCCTCCTGAACCTTCCCTTGGAACTGTCTCCCGACTCCCCGGCCTGGACGCCTGAGCATCCCACGCTCTTTACTGGATTGGCGGATTATGTACGCAAATGTAAGTCATGCCTTAGCCCGGCTGCCTTGTTCGCCGCGTCCGCCGGCGCTCGCAGCCCATGAATACCTTGCTCACCACCCAACAAAAATTCCACAGGCCAGACGTTCGAGGGAGGCATTTCGGGAAAGCCGGACGGAGAAGCGCATGGGGCTTATGCCTTTTGCGCGTTGGGCTGCCTCTCGATCCTCGATACTCCGCATCGCGTCATTCCAAAGTACGTGGATTTCTCCCTTCCTTCTTTCTCCCTGCCCCTAAGCCGGCACTATTTTGAAAGGGGAGACGGGGTAGCGTAGGTTAGGGTGCCCAGAACGATGGAGGGGAGGGGGAGTCCGCCGTCCACTGAGCGGTTGACATGAAAGCATCGCATGAACTGACATTGCTGTTTCCGTCCGCTGACAGATACCTTGACGTACCACGGCTCATCTCTTGGCTCTCATCACGGCAGTACGCTCCGGAGGGTGGCTTCAGTGGCCGAACGAACAAGCTCGTCGACGGGTGTTACAGCCATTGGGTGGGTGGGTGCTGGCCGTTGATTGACGCCGTGCTGAAAGGTGCAAGCGAGCTCGAGGATGATCCCGCCGGTGGTCGATCCGCACCTTACAATGGCAGTTTGTATAGTCGAGAAGGACTGATTCGATACATTCTATGCTGCGGCCAGGACCGCTCCAAACGCGGCGGCCTCCGCGACAAGCCCAGCAGGTGAGTCGGGTTAAGAAACAAAGTCTCTGGAGAGTGAAGCCAGCAGTGTTTCCCTCCTTTGGCTTGTGTCTCTTCTTGTGCGCGTCGCTGACTGTTACAAACGAATTCAGACCGTCGGACGCGTACCACACCTGCTACGTCCTCTCCGGTCTGAGCTCTGCGCAGCACCAGTGGGATCTCACATATGTCAACGAAGATGACACGATCCTACCGGAACCCAGATGGGTAGTGTCACCCTGCGCCGATGGACCACAGATATTCGATGAGGAAGATCGCGTCGGGACGATCCACCCCGTCTACACCATCCCACAGGAGAGCGTCGACGATATGAAGGCCTATTTTGCTTCCAAACAGGGCTTCTGAAGACCGCTACTCTGAGGGTCGCCTGGAAGGCGACCGCCCCTCCTATGTACTAATCGTGAGGGTGCCTTCGGACTCTTGTGTCACGTGTGGATCTATCGAAAAGAGGTGTTGGGTGACCCATGACGGAGACCCTCCGTGATTGAAACCGGTCGTCAAAAACACCTCCGCACTTCTAGTAATGGCGCGCCGAGGTGGGGTAAAGGTGGAAAATCGCGGAGCGAACACGACGGGTTCTGCAGCTTCTCGAGACCCCGCGGCGTAGAGATTTTTTTTGCAAGGATTGTATGTGCAGTGGCTTGGACAACTCATCACGGCGATGTAGCGGCGGACAGGAGATTCTTGGTCGTTGTATCTCGGTGCCGCCCAAAAGGTCGATTTGCATTGGGCCAGCTGCAGCGCGCGCATCGACATGCGATGGTGGCAAGCAACGGGGTGAGCCCAAACAGGTCTTATGCCAGGCAATACACTCAACAACATTCCAGCCCAATTTTAACATTCCGGATGGGTAGATCCTAGGTCGGCATGTGCCATCCACCACCGTTCAAGCTCATCAATCCCTCGGGTCATCAGCGTCTGGGTTGCACACGAAGTGAAGGGAGGGGTCCTTCGACAGCTCGTTCAGGCAGTCGACGCCAGGAAGTGGTGGCGGCAAATGCACAACATCGCCCTAGACCGGGCCAATCTGGCGGCTTAAGACCCTGCAACACGCCACTTTCTGATTTCTTTGCCGTGCGGTTCTCTTGTGGCCGCCCGCTCAAGCGTGTGTGTGCCCGGCCGTTGACAGCCACGGACGACCTGTATCCTTGTCTTGTGGCTGGCAAATCCAAGACGCACAAGCAGACCCGTCCAGCCTCAGGGACGCCGCAGAGAAGCAGAAACTCGATCGAAGAACCTTTGGCGTGTATACTATGATGTGTGTGCGTATGCGTGTGCATGTATGTGTTTTTTTTCTACGTCTAGCATGTTGAGGAGGGGGAGGTTTGCTGCAAGCGCGGTGGATGATCCCCAGAGGCACTTTGCCTATGATGGCCACGCGAGGTTCGGTTGGCGCATCTTGCCTTGCAGGGACGCGCAGGGCTTGGGCGCAGACGTCTTTGTTGTCGCACATGAGCAGGACGCGGTTGCCCCCTCTTTTTCAATCTCAATTGATATCAGAGGGAATCGGGATTCGTGTCATGGCCGCCAGAACTGGCCGCATAACTCTCGCAGAGCGTCAATGTCTCCCACTTGTCATCGACAAGGACAGGTCGTTGCCGTTGTCTAACGGAAGAGGATTCAAGAGGACGGCCAGACTGGATCGGCCAAGATGGATGGACGGTGCGTAGAATGTACCTCGCGTGAGGCAGTTGGCGGGGCAGGGAGCAGACCAAAGCTAGAGAAGCAGATGGCGTGTTATGGCTTCTGTAGTCGGAACGGCAGAACGGCGGTCTGGTCTGTGGTGCGACCTCAGTCCTAACGAGGGGTTGAGTAAGTTTGAAAGTTCGGGGTTGGATTCTTCTCCTCTTTCATGAACCCGTCCGGTAACAACTTGTGTGCTGATACTCTGGACGCTGATGACGTTGAAAGAAGGCCAGAAATGTTACTTCTTCGGGCGAGGATGTGTATGTGATCGCGTGGGGATGTATCAAAAGACTAACTTGAGGGGCTCCGATGTCCCTTTTTCCCCTTCCTCTTCAGCCCCTCACACAACTCATCGACCGACAACGGGCTATCTTGGCCTGCAAGGTTGATTATTCCGGACGTGGTGCGGTTCGTCGGGTGCGTGACACACAAGAGGGACGCCGGCGTAATCACAGACTTGTATTCCCGAGCCGCCGGGTCCCGCAGGCTCTGGGAACAGAAGTTATTATAGGTGTGGATACCATATCACAGTGATGACGAGGGCCGTGTGGCGCAAGCGGAATGGTGAAGGCAGCGGACGATGGTAGTGAGGGGGAGCAACAGCGCGAGGCCTCAATATGCCTCAGCACGCCAGGAGTAAGTGGTTCAGCACCGGACGAAGAGCCGCGGTTGGAGCCCGGTTCCGATTTCGATACATCAGACAAGACTGCTGCTGGCCTGAGGAAGAATGCTAACGGGTATTAGGCCAGACGTTGGATGGAAAGAGGAAACACTGTCTCGGGAGAGGTCCCGAGTGTGGTGAGGGTCTCCCCCCCAATGTTAAGGCACCGAGGGTCAGGATCCCATGAACAACGCAGTCAACAGTCCACTTTGCGAACGGCCGTGCCCTCGGGGTTGTGAATGATGGATCACGAGATGTTGGTTGACGGGATCGATGCGGGATGCTTGGTGGTGCTCCAGTAGTGTGCACCTTTGAACGCATCAACCTGGGAACTATATCGTACCTCTCTTACATTATGTGGAGAAAGGAGACCGAGAGTGAGGTGCGATACGCAAGGTACCTAAGGAAGTGACCAAAGTCTGGGAAGGAGGGTAGGGAAGCCAGGCCCATGTCGATTGAGCAGGAGGGAACGTGGAAGGAGTAAGACAGGGTTCCAGAAAGAAGCCAATTGTCGAATCAGAGGGCAGGAAGGTGTTTACAGCGCGCGCTAAATCACGGAACGTACCGCAAGATAGGTGATGGGGCAAGGGAGTGCTCTTTAGGGGGGTAAGGGACCAGGTACGCTATAGGAACTTGGGAAAGAAAGGTACCATCTGTGCTTCCCTAGCTTCCAACCTCGTACCTACCGAAGGTGAGTAAGTACCTTAGTTTTGAGTTTCGAGATGGACGGACTTGAAAGGAGAATGACGGAAGTGAGTAGGTGGACAGTTGTGCTATTGCGTTTCTTCACCAAGGCATGGGCCTTTATCTCACCTGTCGTCTCATCGGTACTTACATTGGAAATGAGACGAGTCTCGTTTAGCGCCGCCTTTCGCTCATCAAATTCCAAGGCACCTCATCACCTCCAGAAGTACGACGTCGTCCGTACGTTGTTCATGTACTTACTCGCTCGGGCTCTATTCCTTTTGGTACGGAAAGCATGGGCTGGGCGATTCGCTGACCGATTGTTCCCTGCAACCGAGGCTCTCCCCTCTGCTCTTTTATTCGTACAACGTAAGGTACGGATACCTTAGTTGTTATACCTTGAGCACCGGCAAAGAAAGAACAGTTCCCCGGCGGCAACACAATACAGACATGATCAAACTCGGCGCCTAAGACCGGCCCTTTTGCCTTACGTACGCGGACATCTCAAATGCCTTTAGGAAGCAGCTGCGCGTCCAAACAAAAGACACGCGAGGTGAGAATGAATCCGTGAATGGCATGTATCAGTTAGCCCCCCCCAAAAAGAATAAACAAGTATATGCCGCTCTCATATGCGTTCTGCACGCGCGGGCGACGGCAACGAAAAGTGAGGTCAACTGTTGAACTACGTTTCAGGCAATGCAACTCCAGAGGGGACAACGGCCTTGATGAGCCGGCGAAAGGCACGGTTCCTTGGCCACCACCAGAGAAGCACCGTACCCGTACGTCCACCAGCATTGCCAGCTCATCATTGCATGGTATGCACCTCGAGGCCTGCGCTTCGTCGCCTGCTTTACCCTAGTGTCCGACTTCGCGCGCACCTGCCAATTGTTGGGTTCCATCTGGCTGTTGCTGCTGAGGGACACGGGCTAAGTACCAACCGCCTATTTCTGGCGGGCGTCCTCACAGATCCCTTGAGGGTAACGTGGAAAGGTGCCTACCAACCTACAAAGTACCTAGCAAGGTAGGCTTCGCTTGGCCGAGGTCACGGCCGTTTCCCCACGCCCTTCTCCCCTTCCCCCCTCTTCCCTCCTCCTCCGCCCCCTCTTCTCCTTCAACGTCAGTCACAATTAACCCCAGCCTCGACGCATTCCAGACGAGTACCATAGCCTTCTAACCAGCCATCTATTTTTGTGCCACCTAGAGTAGAGGGAGTAAAAAAAAAAAAAAAAAAAAAAAAAAAAGGGGACTTCACCATCTCTGGCTTCTCGGCTCTGGTTCTGGTCGTTCTCACACCCCCTCTCGGCCCTTTTGTCGTCATTGTCCTGTCCTCGTCGTTCAACGGTGTCTTCGCGTGGCTTTAGGCGTCTCCGCTCTTTCTTTGTGCCCTCCATCGTCGACTCGACACTCTGGGTCGTCGTCTCACGATGCCTTACATATTGATGAATACAAACTTCTGTCCGGCCTCGCACCAACGGAGGCCTTCTCTGTCGGCATGTCTAACTGACCTACCTGATTTTGCCTCTCCGATTCCCAGCCATAGAATAGAGCAATCGTACCCCTCCTCCCATCTCATCGATCCCACTTGAAGCAGTAGAGCTCCTTCTCGAGCTTTCCCCATTTTACAGCAATGCATTGCATCTCGCCCCCGTCAAACCCACTTCTAGCAGCTTTTGCATCTCTCGGCGCTGGAACTGTTCATGCACGTCGTTCATGTCCCTCGCAGCGACAAGACCTGAGAAATGACCCCTTCACCGACCTTGCAATCTTGTTCGCGGGGAACTCTGCCGCCAGCTGGGGGTTGGGTAGGATCGGAATCTCTGGACCTAAGCCAAATGGTGGTTGGACATCGAAAGGTCGTCATTCGTTTTCTCATTTGCTATCAAGTTCAAATTTCCATCCAAATCAAGATCTTGGAACTGGCAGCAACAAACACTAGGGAGGACCTGGCGTCACGCCTCCAGTCCACCTTGCTTTCGAACGCTCACGTTCGCATCCTTCTCTCTCCCACTCTCCCTCTGTGATTCTCCACTCTTACATTCTGTGCTGGGCTCTGTTTTAATAATACCGCGGTTTTTCCTATGTTCCGAGCCAACGAACTGCTAGTCGGCTAGCAAACGCTGATTCGCTGCTTCCTCACCACAAGAATTCTGCACCCGCCTGCAGACGGGTCCTTCACATTGAAGCCTCACCTCACCTACCGGAAAATTCTCCGTTTCCTCTGCCGTTGGTTTGTCTGCTTTTCGAATCACTATCTTGAGCCTGGCTTGTTCTGACTGGATATAGTCCTTGCGCTGCGCTGACCTACAACATCTAAGCCTGTGAACGACCAACGACAGGCTACTAGGTGATTTTTGACTTTAATGATGTACAAATCGCCCGCCGTTGCTGCACATCATTAGAGCCACCGGATGATCCCAAACGTGGCTCTGGCGCCTGGCCTGGTGCTGTCCCTGTCCTGGCCAAGTCCCCAGCTAACACAGCATTGCACATTTTGGCCAGTCTTAGCTTGGCCAGCCCTTTTTTTTTTTTTTTTTCCCTTCTCCGAATGACAACCCACGGCTTCCTCCCCCCTTTTGACATGCCACCACGTAGCACAGACAAGGCGGTCCTTGGGCTGGCGAGCTGCCTGCCGAATTTTTGGCTTCTTGGTTTTTCTCTGTTGGTCTCACAATGTCACCTTCCAACTTGCCGCCCGTTCCAGTCCCTCAACCTCGGGTCCCGCAACACCAGCACCCAATGTGATAAGTGGACGGGGAGCAACAAGGGGATTTGATCTCGACGTGCCTGGGTGGGCTTCTTTTCGGTGCTGTAAGCTGTTCGACACTAAGTCCGAGTCCACCGCACATACGTCGCTGCCCCCGCAGCAACAATCTTTCAACCGCAAACAGTGCCTATGGTATCAATACATATATACATACACACACAAAAGACCAGCGAAGCGGCGGGACATGGCCTCATGCTTACATGGCATGACGATGGCGGATAAGTGGAATCAACAGCACAATAATGCTCGGCCCGTGACGATGTTTAGCCGGCACCGACAACTGGCGGTGGACGAAGATAAGCAACATTGTCAATAGCATGGACTAGGCGAGAGAGCGCGCGTTTTCCATCTAGACCAACTAAATTAACAGTTCGCGAGTTGTCTCCCAACTTGTAAAACGGCGCTTTGGTCGTTAGCTGATTGCAGGTGCGTTAGACAGTCAGTCACCGCTAACGTATCTACCTGGGTTACCTTTCAACCGATGGCTGATTTTCCTCGACACTCAGAGGCTTTCAAATCGTTCGTTCCCAAAAGGGTCTGCTAAATCTAACGAAGCACATCACTGCTCAAGAAATCATTAGATACAACATAATGCTCTGGCATTTAAACTTATCATGCGCCCGAAACATTGCAAAAGACCAAACAAGTCTTGGCCCGTGTCTCCAACACATCCTTACGTGAGTCCATGGTTTGTCCTGGAGTACACGAGGCAGAACGAAGGACTAGAACAAACCAATTTCGGACGGGCCCTCTACAATCCAACCCCCAGTGTAGGCCTCCCTTTTTTTTTTTTTTTTTTTCTTAAATAATAAACAGTCTCTTCTCCATGGCCACGGGCTTCGCATGCTCGGAGCCACGCCATTCTTTCTGAGTTTTCCTGTTTCCATGTCACCATCTATTTCCTTTCCTCACCTCCTGCGATCCCCGAGAGGATGGCTAAGGCAGCCAGCCTGTTGTGCGACCCAGCGGGCCACATGGCCGGGGAGACTTCATCCAAAGTGTCGACCATGTATGTACGCATGTACTTCTCTGGCAGAGGCGCGCGCCTTTGCTTGTGACGATGATGTCGTCGGCAAATCCACAAGCCAAGACCAGAACAGGATAAAGCCTACAGTAAGATGTCCGTTAAGTGGCCGGTGGCATGACTGGCAACAGCACAGATTACAACGTGCAGTTCGGAAGCAGTGGCAAGATCAGCAAGATTAGCATGACCAGGGCCAGCAGTATCCACGAGCACGTCGAGCATCACAACTCAATGTTGGCTTCCGTACTTAGCAACATTATCAAGACTGGTACAGTTGTTCAATTCACCGGCCATTGGGGACACAGTATCCGTACCCCATCACCTATATACGCACCAGAAGACATGACGATATGGGAGCTACCAGAAGGTGAGCGGTGGCAGGGTACCTCTCAGCAGAGACAGATCTTCACTCTAGGCCGTGGTGGTGGTGGCCCTGGTCGTGGTCCCTCGCCCTAGCCCAGCGATGATGCTGGTACACGCCCCCCTCCCTTCTTCCCCTCCTCAATGTGTTGCGGTGGGGTTGCCTAGTCTCGAGTAATTTTTATTAACTGGCAACGAGACGAGCCAACGCATCAAGGCATGGGTCACACTCTTTCGAGAGCCGCATCGCCGCTTGCATCTCGAACCAGAAACTAAACAGGACCACCCCATTGTGCAGTTTCCGTAGTGCCCATATTTTGTCCATCCCCTGTCCGCTCGGCGCCTGCCTTTTTCATGACCCTCTCGACCCAGCGCCGGCCTATTGTCTCTGCGTACGCAGACGCCCCGGCTCCTCCTCACCTCACCTCTCTTCACACTCTCCTCTTCCTCCTCCTCCTCCTCCCCCCCGGGGACGGTTCATCTCGCTCTAACCCCCTCTTCTCGTCCGGCCTTTGATTGTCCTGCCGCTGCCGCTGCCGTTACCGCCGTGGTTGTTCCATTACCACATACTGCGGAGGGTAGTGTCGAAACCTTGTTCATGTACCATTACATTCGACGTTCATGTTTGACTTGTTGCTCGACCACCCCCCTCCACCCCTCTGCCCCCACACTAGGTACGCCGTAGTTCATCAACAAGGTCAGCACGAAAGAGGGAGAAGGAAAAAAGAACGCGCCTTTTCTGCAATAAATCAGACACATGTCTCTCTGCTCACGTCTCCCAAGTTTTCCTGCAATCCAAGTCCAAGAAGAGGAAGAGAAAGCCCTCGATACGTACTGGGTCTAAGTTGCGACAACACCACCCACCCAGCAACCCACACCCACACACGCGCGCACACACACATTACATACAGTACACACACCACACTCTTCCCGCACCACACACACACACACACACACACACAAACGCAAGTTACAACACATCAACACCCTTCCACCGACTTTCCTCAAATTTTTGTTCCCCCAATACATCTCGAGGCCTTACTTCACCACCCTGAGCGCCCGAAAACCTTTCGACACTTGATCGATCCCCAGTTCTCGATCACTTCTCGTTCAGCAACCATACATACCCACCTGCCCTCGATCCCACCCCGGATTCCTGCCCTACGCCTGCCTTACATTCATTCCCCCCCAACCTGTTCCGGCGTTTGTGGTGCGTAGACTGCGTGCGAGCCCCGGCCGTCCTCGACCACATATCCGTCTGTTCGCCTCACTGTTGGGCTCGATTGCATCTTACGGCGCCCGGATCTGATCCCGTTGTCTGGTTAGGAGTTGATTCTCTTCTCTTGCTTCGCTCTGTTCCTTCTTTTCTTCCTTTGTTGCTCTGAGACAGCTTCTCTCCCCTGCCGCGCCCATCCCGTATCCGCTCCTAGACCTGCATTCCCGGTCCGCCACAACTCAGAATCGATCCATTGGGAAAGCCCTTCAAAATGGGAGGCTTCTATATGCAATACCTTGAAAGTAAGTAAGCAGTTGACGTTCCAAGGCATTGCGTAGGAACCCAATGCCTTCTTCCCTGAACCTCGTCATGACAATTGTCCGTATAAGTGGGGCGGGCCACGATGATCTGGAGAACCGGATCAGATCGTGTGCCTACCCCTGCATTCTGTCAAGGCGGGAATGTCATGCATTTTCTGGGCCCTACCGTTCCTTGACGGGTCGGGATCTCATCCTATGCCTCCCGTGGCTCGACGTAAGCCTCACGTCGCGGCTCTCGAGAGGACGGCCTGCAAGGGCTCGGAATGGGGGACCACAGGAGTCGGGCTCGAATGCAGATGCTCTCGCCTCACTGAGACGAGAAGGGGCGCTGATCCCAGTCAGCTGCGTCACTGCCGGCGCGCCTAGAATAGGGGCCGAGAATCAGGGGCTAATCGATCCAATCTAGGTCTTTGCCGACGACGTGGATGGAGAGATCCAACGTACGAGTGCTACCGGGACGCCAGCGGCTACACCTGCCTGGTCCTCGTTAACGGACGGGAGTACCAAACGGATCTCGCGTATGAATCCGACTCGCTGGCACAGGAGAACGCTGCTATGCGTGCTTTCATGGTGTGTCGCAACTTTTCCGTCAACGGTGGGATGCTCGCTCGCAACGGCATTGTTCAGGGGCTCCCCGCCACTGAGACCGGACGCCGCTCTAAGAAGAGTCGCCATACGTCGTCCAGTCACAGCTCGCGAGACAGCCATCGTCGATCCGGTCACCATTCGAGCAGTAGCTCCACGGCCTCTTTCGACTAAGGAGAGCAAGTAAGCGTCCCTGCTTGGCGTGGCAGCAACTGTCCACGACGGCAGATATAAAGGGGGGCGGAGGACCTCACCTGGCCAGTGAAGCACGCATCATCTTCAGGCGGCCTGGTCTGAATGATGTGCAAAATGAGAGAGGTGCGGAGGGAAATGGCAAAAAGCGACGCTTGTCTTTCATCTGCGACGACTCATATAACGACTTAACGAACTAGAACCATGGTTTCCGCGCGGCACTGTTTTCTTGATATTTCGCGAATCTTACCATCTGGCTGGCCTCATTCGAATTTCGGACAAACGTTGGTAGTCATTGGCCAACGATCTTCATTTTTTTTATCTCTTCTTTTTACAAGGGCCGGCGTTCCCCCTTCGCCCTTCAAGACTCTTGACAACCAGGCGCTCGGCTGGGATTGTACAGTACCAGCCGAAGGGCCATCCTCGGCACTTCCGAATCGATTCTCCCCAGAGGCGACTCTGGCTGACGCACTATTACTCATTCCTGGTGCTTGAAACCGACGTCACACGGAATTGTGACTTTTTTTTTTATTTCGAAGAAAATCACCTTCCACAAAAGATTGCAACGACGAACATGACGGGGCGGCTAGATTTGTTGACTATACGACCTCTTATACTATTTGCTTCCCATGGCTTCCGAGACAACAAAACAAAAACGGGGGAGGAAGGGGGGGAAACGGACGGTGGATGGCCGAGCTGAAAAGGGGACATGCAGGTTTTATTGCCTCAACAGGGAGAAAAGTAAAAGCGAAGCATCTTTCCCTCTTGCATTTTGAGACGAGCGCGGATGCTCGCTCTGCGGGTGTTTCGGCACCTATCCAGATTTTCAGGTCCTCTCCCTGGGCTAGGGATCAGAGACGGTCTACTTTGTGTGTGAAACGGAGAAACAAGGTAACTTTTTTACGAATCGTGACTGCGGCGGATTTGACTATGAAGGAGAAGATCTGCTCGAGAGAAGGGGGTTATTATTGAGATGTGTTTCTGGGGGAGGTATCGGGCCGGACGAAGAGGGAGACTGGCTGGATGGATGGGACCCGTGATCCGAGGCTGCCCCCCCCCCCCCCCNACAAAGATTTTTGATGATTGCGAATGACGCAGAGACAGGAGACAGACAGAGGGAAACAAGAACGAGCCAAATTTTCGGGATTCCCGAGGAAGAGAACCTCGGGAGCGTGACAACGGTTTTCCATCTTGCGGTGTTCACATTCCGGCCTGCCCCTTTTCTCCCGCACGGCAGATGTACCACCTGGGAAGTCGCGGTTTTGGTGGTTGTATCCGTAACATGGCATGACATGACGCCGGAGCATGCGGGCCGACCGGGTTTCGGGGATGGTAGGGGGATGCCTGTGGGGGNCGGGCGGGAGGGATGTCTCGGGGGGAGGGGGGCGGATGAACCGGGCGATCCGATGCATGTGGCAGAAAGTGACACGCGCCCCGTGCCGAACTCGACAGCCACGCCACATGTCAGAGGTCCCAGGAACGTGGCATGGGTGTGTTGATTCAGATTTTGCATGTCGGCGCGGGATCTTTACCCCTATTGCTCCCCTCCCTTTTCCTATTCTTTTCTTTTTCTGTTTCTTTTTCTCTATCAAATAGTTATCGTGAAAAGAGGATAGCGAGAAAGAGCTTAAAAAGAAAGGGGGGGAAACAAGGAAACGGGAGGACACTCTGTGTAATGCAGGCCATTGAATAACCTCATCATCAGCATGCATGTCTAATTAACAATCTCCACATGGTTCGCACGTGTGCCTGTAATGTTTGTCTGATGTGTATCATTCTGCCTCTAGAGCTATCGAGTTTCGTCTCTGGCATTAGTTGGCTGCGAAGGTCAAGTGTTGGGTAGTAAGGGTTGAAAGGACGAGATTCGGACGGTTGGGGACGAAAAATCGGACGGAGCGGGAGTCCGTGTCGCGGTGCGGTGTTGGTGGTTCCGGGGATATGGACTGTGGACCGTGCATTCTGCTGGCGTGTTATGACCTCCACCCTACTATGGCAGACGAGGATCCTGAATACGTACGTCATGTCGCATGTTGAACGGGAGATTTCCACTTCTGAATTGAGTGTGTGCATTTTCGATGCCTCTCCCGGGGTTGTCTCGATAGCCCCCTAGGTTGGTCCTCGGTAGGCGTGGTCACGAGCGAGCAAGGTCCACTAGATGAGGCCTAGGTTGTTTGTACACGTGAAGATATGGGTCGATGGGATTGATTCGAATGCATTGTTTGTCTGTTGGCCAATCGGACAGAATCGAACAAGGGTTAGGGGCAATGTTGATGGGAGGGAGGAGTGTTTGGTGGATGGAATATAAGGGAATTCCTCCTGGTTTTGCGACGAGCTGTTCCATCCCGTATTCACGGGCGTAGTCGGAAAGGGGAGGTGCATATGAACACGAGGCAGTCGACACCACACCTTGCACGAGATGTGTATTTTTTTTTGGTCGTATTTGCCTTGCATCATTCCATCGAGGGCTTCCGTGATGACTTTTGGGGGAAGCCGGAAAGACAGTGCCCGGGAGTCAAGTGTTCGTGAGGGGCGCAGGTCAGGTGTTGGTTGATTGAGGGAGGGACCTTGCGGGCGTGGTTCAGGATGGGACGTGTGGCAGGGAGCGATGTTGGCGCCGCATGGTAGAACCTGATACGTGAGCCAACACGGGAGACTCTGCGAGCAACTGTCAGGAAGGGATGATGCGGGTTGGCATTAGGCAATTTCCCTGGCGAAATTGGCCGTCGAGTCTCGATGAGTTGAAAGGATGTACGGACACAGAGAGTGAGTCTCAAAATCGCAATGAGTATGGATAGACGCATTTGATCCATGCTATGAATCCCCGTTCATCCATTTAAAACCGCAGGTTTCGGACGGCCGAGGCGCCCCCCTGACTTTTACAGTAGCTGGGCGTTGCGGCGTAGCGTCCGTGGCATGGGCACTTTCCCAAGTCCCCTCTTTCACTGGACTGGACCATGGAGTGGGGAAGGGACCACACGAGGGGAAATATGAAAGGCGATTGGATGGGAATTCACATTGGACAATTTCTCGACTTGACGGTACGTACCGTAGTCTTATTTGGTTATTTCTGTAACAATAGCTGAGTGGTTTTGGTTGCGGAAAAGGGCAGCTTGAAGTTTGAAGATTGGCAACAGCAATTCGATCCGGGTACGCAACGCATATGGGTAGATGTATCACTCAGTGAGGATCAGCATTTAGCGGTTTGGATGTAGACTCCCTTGAACTGCGCCTCGTATCTTCCAACGTGGCCCTACAACGGCTCTCATTGGGGCCATCATGTGAAAAGACATGTGCGGTCTCGAATCCAAATCAACCAGGTGTCAGACACGAGAAAGTGAGGTTCTCACCCTCATCTGCATGTCGCAAGAGCTCAGTACTCAAATTTGGCCCGTTAGTATTCCCTTTCCGCAGGCCCCCTGGGCTCGGATGAGATGAGGTAAGGTAATCTGTCCTGTGCTTCCCACTCATTGCCCCCAATTAATTGCATGCCTGGGCCTGGGCTCCTTGTCGTTCCGTCCATCCCCCGTCTTCGACCCCCGTCTAGCCCCCCCTCCCCGTTAAATGGAATGGAAAAGATGTGGATCGGGAAGGGGCAGTACAGCAGCAAAAACGCCGACAGTGAACCCAGAGGCAGCAAACAATAGAAGCAGGAGCAACATCGACTAGAGATTCTGGCCCGGGACCTTGGGGGGTAATAGAGATGGGATGTCGTGTCATTTTGGAGGCTGATGTTGTTGCGTGCCTTTCCCCCCTTCCCCATCCATCCCATCCCGTCCCCTTGCGCGTTTCCGCCTTCCGCCTTACGCCTCCCACCCTGCGCCTCACTCCTGCCTCTTGCCTCTCTCCACATCCACCTCCCTTTCGTGTCCAGTCCACAGTCCGCAGTCCACATTGCACCAAGTGTCCCTTCCTATCCAATCTCTCTCAATTACTCAAACATCCTTTCTATTTCCCTCTCTCCCTCGTTCGCTTCACCTTGCTTTGCTTCCTTGCGCTCCATCCATCTTCCTTTACCCATTTCCACCATTCTCTACGGATACATCGTAGTGATTCGAACCACATTTCAGATTGTATACCCCTCTTGAGGAAGGCACTTTCTCTATTCGTTAAAGCTTTTATAATTTCCTTGGTTGAAGATCCTCTCTCAGTCGAACACCACCACCACCCACACCACCTTCCGAAAAGAAAAAAATAAAGACGAAGCTCCCCCTGTAGCCAACCGTCGTCAGCCTTTATTCGCGCCTCCCTTTCTTGCCGCGAACAACCTCCTCACTCCTCCCCATTTCATACACTCGTTTTGTCTGCGCAACAGTCAAGGAAGCCATCGTGCCTCCCTTTTATCCCCTTCACAACAACAACAACATCAACTCATAAGCTTTCATTCACAATACCATCAACATGAAGGGTACGCATGAACTTTCCTCCTTACCCTCAATCAGCCAAAAACCACCCACCTTACCTTCCCTGGCGCTTCTGCACCTCCGCACCTACCCTAGCCCGGCAGGTGATGTTGTGCCTAGTGCTTTTGACGACATGGACATTCAGATACAGATAGGATACCAACATGCTAATCCACCGCCTTGCAGCTATCATTCTCGTCGGCGGTTTCGGTACCCGTCTTCGCCCTCTGGTGCGCACACCCACTCCCCCTGGCTTGACGCGCGGCATCACCAACTACCTTCGCTCTCGATCTTGCTGCCACGAACACTGGCAAGACACCTTGGCTGACGTGACCCTCAATTATGCAGACTCTTACTCTCCCCAAACCTCTGGTTGAGTTCGCCAACAAGCCCATGATCGAGCACCAAATTGAGGCCCTCGCTGCTGCCGGTGTAACCGATGTCGTTCTTGCTGTCAACTACCGCCCTGAGGTCATGGAGAAGCACTTGGCAGAGGTTAGTGCATCCGGAGCCCCTGAGTTCTACCACGAGTAACAAACACTGACAATCATTCTCTTGACCAGTACGAGAAGAGATTCGGCCTGAACATTACATTCTCCGTCGAGACCGAACCCCTGGATACTGCTGGCCCTCTCAAGCTGGCCGAGAACATCCTCGCTAAGGATGACAGCCCATTTTTCGTCCTCAACTCGGACGTCATCTGCGACTTTCCTTTCAAGGAGCTCGCCGAGTTCCACAAGAACCATGGCGATGAGGGCACCATTGTTGTGACGAAGGTCGAGGAGCCCAGCAAGTATGGTGTCGTCGTCCACAAGCCCGGCCACGCCACGAAGATCGACCGTTTCGTCGAGAAGCCTGTCGAGTTCGTCGGCAACCGCATCAACGCCGGCATGTACATCCTCAACACTAGTGTCCTCAAGCGCATTGAGCTCCGCCCCACCTCCATTGAGAAGGAGACCTTCCCTGCTATTGTCCGCGATGGCCAGCTTCACAGCTTCGATCTCCAGGGCTTCTGGATGGATGTCGGTCAACCCAAGGACTTCTTGACGGGCACCTGCCTCTACCTCACCTCCCTGACCAAGCAGGGATCCAAGGAGCTCGCCTCCCCCAGCGAGCCCTACGTTCACGGCGGCAATGTTCTGATCGACCCCTCAGCCAAGATCGGCAAGCACTGCAAGATCGGCCCGAACGTTACTATCGGCCCTAACGTCGTTGTTGGCGATGGTTGCCGTCTGCAGCGTTGTGTCCTGCTGCCCGGCTCCAAGGTAAAGGACCACGCTTGGGTCAAGAGCACTATCGTCGGTTGGAACAGCACCGTCGGAAAGTGGGCTCGCCTCGAGAACGTCACCGTCCTCGGCGACGACGTAACGATTGGCGATGAGATCTACGTCAACGGCGGCAGCATTCTCCCCCACAAGAGCATCAAGGCCAACGTCGACATCCCTGCCATCATCATGTAAAAACACCGAGAACCGAAACACTTTTATACCTATCGACCCGTGCCAAGGGCCAAGGGCTACGGGGTCTCGAGCTCATTCATACTTCTTTGTCTGCGCGCCTGTTCTTATCGACTTTCTAATTCCCAAGTTGCGATACGATTCACCACTCCACTCATGAGTTCTCGAAGCTTAAGATAAGGGGAGGAGGAGGGCGGAAACCAAACCTCTCATATTTTGGCTGGCGTCGGCGGGGGGAAAGGGGGAATCCATTTGGCGAGCACGAAAAGCAATTGGCTTTGCGATGTTACTACTTTGTTTTTTGTTTTTTCCTCCTGGGGATATATGAATGTTCCCATTTGCCATGAATGCAGAGAGAAAGACGGATTTGCGAGGGGCGTGTCCCCTTGGTTGAGAAGGGCAGCGCTCTGTTCCATCTTGATGATGCCGTCCACGCAGATGCCCCGACTGTAGGGTGTTGCTCTTACACAAACAGGAACAAAAAAAATTAAGATGATGTCTCTGGATGTGTGGTCGCCATCTAGAGTGACTTGTTCTCATTGTCCCCGTACCCATGCGCATGCTTGCAGAATTGGTTGCCGGATATGACGAAGGACGTTCAGCATATCACAGCCTCGCGCGCTAGTAAGATCAACAGAAGAACTGGTTGAGTATTGTCTAATAAACGAATCGACACACGCTCAATAACATGCCACCATCCAGCAAAAGCATGCCCTCTTTTTTTTCTTGATTCATCTACAGAGCCGAAATACCCCAAGACTTTTTATCCAAAACCAAAATATTAGAAACATCCCGGACGAAATCTCTTTTCTTTGCCTACTCTTCTTATTCCAGATGGTCACGCACCCAACCCCTCGACATGTCGACGGCCTGCTCCCACTTCTTGAACATCTTGAGGCTCTTTTCACGGTCGGGCGACGGGGTGAAGACCTTGCGGCCGGACTGGTTGACGTTCTTGAGATCCTCGAGCTCGTCCCAGACGCCGTGCGCGAGGCCGGCGGCGATGGCGGCACCGAGGGCCGTGGTCTCGCGCATGGCGGGGCGGTCGACACGGATGCCGCTGATGTCGGCCTGGCTCTGCATGCAAAGGTCCGAGTTGGAAAGGCCGCCGTCGACGGCGAGGGACTCGAGGGCGTGGCCCGAATCCTTGGCCATAGCGTCGAGGATGGCTTTCGTCTGATAGCACGTCGCCTCGAGGGTTGCGCGGGCAATGTGTCCCTTTTGGGTGTGCTGTGTAAGGCCGACTAATTCAAGTTTGGATTAGTTTGAGCAAGTTCTAACAGACTTAAAGAAAGAAAAAAGAGAGAAGAAAAAAAGGAGGCAAAGAAATTCGACGGGTGAACTTACACAGCGTGCCCTTGGCGTCGTCGATCCAGTAGGGTGCGAAGAGGCCGCTGAAGGCGGTGACGAAGACGACGCCGCCGTTATCGGGCACCGTCTCGGCCAGCTCCGAGATGCGGGCTGCGTCGTCGACGAAGGAGAGGTTCTTGACGAGGAACTTCACGCCAGAGCCGGCGACGGCGATGCTGCCCTCGAGGGCGTAGACTGGCTTGCGGCCCTTGCCAAAGTCGTAGGCGACGGTGGCGAGCAGGCCCGATTTCGAGATGACGGGCTCGTTGCCGACGTTGTAGAGAAGGAAGCAGCCGGTGCCGTAGGTGTTCTTGGCCTGGCCGGGGAGGAAGCCGCACTGGCCCACGAGGGCGGAGGACTGATCACCCAGACAGCCGCCGATGGGGACGCCCTTGAGGGCGCCAGAGGCGAGGGTGCCGAAGGCGGTCGGGTCGGAGGAGGGGACGATCTTGGGGAGGCGGATCTTTGAGGGGTCGATATCGAAGAAGGAGAGGAGGGTGGGGTCGTATTGCAGGGTGCGTAGGTTCATGAACATTGTGCGAGAGGCGTTTGTGGAGTCCGTGACGTGGACGGCGTCGTCGCCCTTGGAGGCGCCGCCATTCAGGCGGTAGATGAGCCAGGAGTCGACGGTGCCGAAGGAGAGAGTGCCGGCATCGTAGGCCTCGCGGACGCGGGGGACGTTGTCGAGGAGCCAGCGGAGCTTGACGCTGGAGGGGTAAGTCGAGAGGGGGATGCCGCAGAGTTCCTGGAGTTTTTCGGCGCCGGGGCGGGAGCGGAAGGTGCGAACGAGGGAGGTTGTGCGGGTGTCGGGCCAGACGACGGCGTTGTGGAGGGGTTCGCCCGTGACGGAGTCCCAGAGGACGGTGGTCTCGCGCTGGTTCGTGATGCCGATGGAGCGGATGTTCTTCGCCGAGTAGCCCTGCTCGGCGAACTTGGCCATTGCCTTTTCGATACATTCCTCGACCGAGGAGAGGAGCTCTAGCGGGTCGTGTTCGTGCCATCTAAGGGCGCGGCGTGTCAGTGACCGGGGTAGGGGGTTGTGGTTTCGGGGTTGAGTTCGGGGCAGCTCGCGGGGGTGATGGCCGAGGCGGGCTTTGAAGATGGGGGAGGGGGGCGCATGTCTTTGGACTTACCCCGAATGAGGGTAGTGGTTTTCGAACTCGATCTGATGCATTGCGACGGGGTCGCCCAAGCCGTTGAAGATGAGGAAGCGCGTCGAGGTCGTCCCTTGGTCGATGCTGCCGACGAACCAATGTTCCTGTAGCTCTTCCTGGGTCTCAGTGATGCCGTCCGGGAGGTGCTCGGCCGGATCGGCAGCGACGCGGGGGCGTTTTGGGTCCCTTTGTTCGGCCATTGCGTCTCTGGAGGATTTGGTTTCGTCGGTGAGTCTGGGGGCAGAGTAAAAGGGAGACGCGGGGGAGAGCGGAGAATTTACGATTGAGTCAAAGGGGAAGGGATGGGAAGGTGGATGAATAATAATAAGAAGAAGAAGAAAAGAAAAGAAAAAAGAGAGACAAAGAGGGCTACGCTACGGTCGTGGGCTACACTGGGGCTGGTTTGAATGGAGAAAATGGGGGTATCACGCGGAGTTCAAATCGAGGCTAAAGTACGCATTTCTCATGGCATGGAAGACAGCCGTGGGAGCCGGAAGATACTGGCGGGGCAGATGGGGACAAGTCGGGATCGTGAGATGAAAACGAGAAGGAGGGTGTTCAGATTGGGCATTGGGTGGGATGGAGATACCTAGCTAAATATACCATCCGGCGCGGATGGTCGGTTAAGATTGTGGTGGGAGGTTGAGAGATATTTCCGGGACGGCTGGCCCGCGTCGTCCCGTGGACGTGGGTGGTACAACAATTGAGATCGCGAGCCGGAGACCCCTCGAGTCGCGGGGCTGCTGTTGTTGCTGCTTCACCCTCGTCCTCTCTGTTCGCCGGGGTCGCGTTGACTGGTCCCCGGTTGCTGTACAGCATCAAATTTCGGACGGACATGTGCGGCTGCCCCAGGTTTGCGCCGGTGCTCGGGATGATGTCAGAACCGGGTGGGGCTCGCTGATTGGAGGAAGAATTGAGGGGTTTTGGTTTGGGCGACTGCTGCTGCTGCTGCTGCCGCTGTTGTTTCTGCGACTTTAGTGTCTCGCTCTGGCGAGGCGTGCGCCCGGTGTGAGAGCTGCGATGCCGCCATTGCGGCGGTGGCTTCGGTGAAGGGCGAGTCAACCGCCTCGCGCTGTTTAGCAGAGAGATTCTCACCGACGACAGCTCGCTCGTGTTAGGGGCGAGGCCGACGAGTGATTGGAGAGCTTGGGGGAGTATCCGGGGGCGCATGTTCGACGAGGGGTCCTTTGAAGAATTGCTCGACGGTATTGGCATGATTTCCCAGCTGGCTTTTCCTGGTCTGGAAGGGGTCCGCGGTACAAAACTCCGAGCCTGCGTCTGATGCGACGTGGGGCTCTCGGGCCATTCGGGCTTTCGAGGCCGAAAGGGGCCCACTGATGCTTCCGAGGTCATGGTTCAGGACCCAGTTGACAGAGGTGGTGGAGCTCGGGTCCATGTAGAAGGTTTGGCACACCATGGTGAGCTCGGTGTGGGGAGACCTCACCGATTCGAGGCTCTGGTATATCACGGCCGCGGCAATTCTGGTCACGGCTAAGATGAGCCATGGCACGTTCAATGTCGGGCGCAGTTTCTCTGGTCTCCCAAGATGCTAATTCTTCGGTAGAATTGGTCACCAACCCCATGGTTCAAGGCAATTGCGTAGTCTCTCAGCCGGTTCGAAACCGCGCTCCTATCTGGACAAAAAGTGGCATGAGGCCGCCGGCCTGTCCACTTTGTTAGCGGTCCTCCTTCTCAGACTGTTTGATAATGCATACCCATCAAGTCTACAATGACCACGTTTCATATGAGAAGAATCAGCAAGATATGAGGCACCTCCAGGAAACAGACTCTGGAGATGAAGATGTGTGATATGCGAGGCTTCGTCGTTACCCTTCAGTTACATGTATCACATTCAAAGTTTTAACCCCCGTAGTCGTTAACCTGCCTGAAAAAAATTGTCTATAAGTTGTCTGAAACAACTTCTATATTGATCACCCTGGCAAGTTTGAGGCATGCCGACCTCTTCCCAAACATACTTCTGCTCCGTGCCTCCGTCAGAGTTGACTTTACCTCGTACACAGGCCAGATATCGGCATTCTTGTGTATAAAAATATTGAGGTAGCCACAGTCGGGTTGATAGGAGAAAAGTACCAGCAAACCGTTCGTACAACTCAGTATGAGGTTCGCACGCCCAGGGCACCGTCCCGGCATCATGTGTGTTCAGGATATTGAACCTTGATGATGATTAAGACGAGCCTCGTAATATGACGCCTCATCTGAGCTATTTCATGCGTTACGTTGGTGTCCCTGACGTACCGTTCGAGCTGAAGGCATAGACAGCTACAACGTCTAACCATTCTCATTCACCATGCCTAGCTTGGTAAGCAGGAAAGGTAAGGATCAACAAATGTGCCTTTCTCTCAAGTATCGAAGACAGAGTGAATTGATTTCTGGGGTCAACCCCCCCAGAAAGCTCCAACTGCATGGGCTGTCCCTGTATTTCGTTTGCTACCATTCCCTGCTCGCTGGCTCCTTCTAACAACCGAACTCCATCCTAAGGTAACTAAAGAGAATTAAGTCATGCTCATGCTTGTGATGGCGGACAAATACCGTTGCATAAGTGGTGCTTTCAGATGTTCATTTCGCGATGGCTGACTTTAGTTCTCACCCTCTCCCGCTTGGGAGGTTAGGAGGTATCAGATCCAGATTGATCTCATGTTTTGCCAAAGACATCAAAATTGCCATGCATTCTGGAGAGTTTAGGACAAATAATACATGCTTGGTTGACCGGTGAGTTAAACATGAGAACAAAGTCATGCTCGAAAAGCACTGGCTGAAAACATAACAAGACCCCAGACGACCACTCCCCTGGAGAAACGAGAGATGGTCTAGAACAGTTTGCTGGCTGACTTAGACACCCAACTGAATGAGACGGATTATCCAGTGATGGGCAGACTGTAGGCCAGCCACACACCATCAGACTTCAGTAAGAAGATCACAGCCCCCTCGGATGCTCACAATTCATGGTCAACACAACCCGGTCTTGATGTCCCAAAGCCATTGATGCCCCGGCCTTCGAACGTACGACAGAAGGGCAATGGTGAGCACGACGACCACTCGAGCACACTTACTGGCTCGTATCACAGAGCGAAAATCTTTTACGTCTTGAGGGTAACCTTCAAGTGTGACGCCAATATATATACAGCACGCGTTCTGACCGGAGTGTCAGTCCAGTCTAAGGGAGCACCATGGGATTAAATTTCTGGTGCACGTACAAGTCCCGGACTCCAAAACCAACAGACGTATCCAACTCATCCAAGTCCAGAAACAGTTGAATCCACACGGAGAAACGAAAGATTATATTCAACATCTTCTGTTCCCTCCGCACAATGGAGAGCACAAGCCCAAGAGGCAGGAATAGGCCGTCCGACTGTGACAGTACCAGAATTACCAACTGGTTGCAAGACTTTTCTCAAGTATGAAGACGAAGCTACTAAAATCCAGAAGAACTGGGTGGTACACCTAATTCGCATCGCACGGGGGGGAAATCGATAAACTGCCGCGAACTCATAGCCCATGTTTAGAAGACCGCCTCTACCAGCAAATACGCTGAACTTTCTCTCAATGCGCGCCCGAGGAGGATGTACGTGCTCGGTGCCTTAACGACCTGTCTCGTAGAAGTTACGTGGCTACTGTACTCCTCGAAATTCCCAGACGCAATAGGGAATGCGAGATACCAAAGTGGCAGAATGGCAGCTAGTGAATCGGCAGTTCACACGGCTCAACGTATCGAGAGAGTCACCACGGTTAAGTCTACCATAATGTTCCCAATTATTACTGGTAATTCCCTTGGAAGAGTTGGGGACGCCGACTTCGCCATTTATTACAAGTAATCGGCGACACCCGGCTCCGGACTCAGTCCGGAAGACTTCACAACACTGGCTCGGACCGCTCAGGCAAGCCTTCCGTTGTGTGAATCATCCGGACTGAAGACTTACTGAACTCCAGAAGATTCCAACATGGGTCATCCGGGCTCGAAGTTCATCCCATTACAAGCCTTGAGGTGCGAGGGTGACGCAACAGACATCCCGCTTCTGCGGGATCGTGCCTGTGGAACAAAGGGGACAATGTCACGTCAGCAACAACAACAACAATGGACAGGCAAACATACACAAGCCCTGTGGCGTAACTCATGCAGTTACTCAACCAGTAATAGACTGTTTCCGCACCTCTTCAGGGAGCGGTCTAGTCCCGCCGGCCCAGGATACGATTGGGACCAGCACATCGTTGTCACACATCTGTGGAGGCCAATGAACGGGATGTTTCTGCAGTAAATGCCTTCAAGGGAGCCTCACACTACACTCGACTGCGACTAAAAGGGACACCCGACGTGACCCCGGCTAGCTTACGGGCTTTTCACGTTTTATCGTGCCTGAAGCGGTGGCATCACAAGCCGATGTTCTCCGAGTGGTGTTCTAGTGTTGGAGCAGGAGCCTTTGTTCGCAGCACACCGAGAAGGCGGTCAAATCATGAAGAGATCCGAGCACTCACTAAAGACGGCCGGCTTCCACCGTAGCTTTGAAGCCATTTGCCCGCCAGGTCAGAACCAAGTAAGCCAGCGCGCGAGTGTGACTACCCTTCATCGACATCGAGATCACTACATCACGAGCTTGGTCCATCTAGTGCACGCCTCACACGCCCGTGTTAGTTAGAAACAGTATAGAAACGAGGTGTACCCGATCAAACGAGACCTAAGAGTCACAGGTTGCCCCGCGTTTGGTGCGGAGCGGTTTGAGGAGGGGTATGACGAGAGGTACTTAAGCCACCAGTAACGGGTGGCCATTTACTACGTTGTCTTTTTGCACCCAAATCGGCCCAATCCTGTTCGTGTCGAAACTGCATCAGAGCGACTTGAGGATTGCTGGCCTACCAGTTGACGTGCTGGGCATCAATCGCTTAGGCGAGCCTAGCCAATCAAGAATCTCATCGGGGGCAATGGCCCAACGTGGTGGCTGACCTTCCGCCATCTCCTCGAAACAACAGCCAGAAGGATTACTTGCATCACGTAATGCAAGGAAGACAATAGACTGACGAAGCCCAGGGACGAGGCCCGCCAACGACGGATAATCTATAGTGCAGAAGGTTCGTGATTGGCTACAGTCTTCTTCGATGCATTTTCTTCCACTCAGACATTCCACACCGCACATTCACGACGAGAGAATGGCTTGCAGCGTGTTTCCTTTCCCGTCCATGACGGCATGAGGGAAATGGCGGGGAGACACAAATGTAATCCGTGCCTGAATGACCCCCTTGCTGGCAACTACCAAGCTGCACCAATAATGGCGATGGAAGCCTCTCTGTCCTGCATGGCTGCCGGACGTCTCGTTAGTCCTCTGCAGCTCCGCCCGGCGCCGGTTGGATACGGCCAGGGTACTGATTCACTTTTAGCACCGAGGTTCGCAGTTCAAAGACAAGACAAACGACTTGCGAGACTCTCCAACACCTGCCTCGTGGGCCTCGTACAACGTCGGCTTGGGGTGGATGTGTGCTTCTTGCCACGCGCCATCCTGATTCCATTAGTCTCAAGCAAGAGTCTGAACTGCGTGGAGGCTGGCCGTGCCGCAGGTGACGAGCGAACGACCGATTGCTGACGAAGCTTGTGGCTGGAGAAACGGGCACAGCCAAGAGTACAGAGGCAATGCGAGATGATGTGCTGTTTTTCATGCCTTAACTGCAGATGACCGAGAGCAAGTAGGTGGCACGAATCAACATCGCTGATGATAGCTCTCGAAGTGGGCACATCGGATCAATTATTGACTTGTCCGTCCAGCACCCGCTACCCACAAGGCGCAGGGACTGGTCGCCGTTGTTACTAAGGAAGCCGGGAACATGCAACTTTCATCGACGGATTGGCGCAGATCAGCTCTACCTTATTTCCAGGCGACGCCGGTTAGAAAAGACGTGCGCTTGCGGCAAGCGAGGGCTGAAAGGGACTCCCGCATGTGACGTTGATCGTTGGTCAGAGCAGAAGAGTCGTTGTAATGCGCACTTTCTGTGGACGTGAAGTCGGGATGTACCTTGGACAAGAGTGAGCGAGAGTCCATCGTCTTCAGACATCATCCGTGATAGTGGCGGGGTACAGGGTCATCGTGTTCAGTAGCTGCTGGCTGGACTTTGTACCGCGATTTTGTTTCGTCATCCGCGGTTGCTTTGCTTAAAAGTCGAGGGCTGTGCACATTGCCCCCTCATCGCTGATTGAGGTCGAGGAGGGAGGCACATTGCTGAAACTCATAGAGCTCCTTTGGACCAGCCCGCCCGATCCACAGTGTGCTTGGGTTGTGGCCAACCACCGGCATGTCCAGACCGTGACACTGGCACACGCGATTCAGCAGCTTCAGAGAGAAACTATTCGCGCCGTATATTCTCCACCATGCCAGTACAACCTAAGTGACTTCGCCTCCCTGTGTGATACTATGTAGGCCTTTACCAGGCAATCGAAGAATTCGAATTCTTGAGTAGCACAGAGCAGCTTGCCATAACCGATTGGTAGCGGCCAGCCAACGGTGCATGAGAATACCATGACACTCGTGGCCCATCAGAGGCGGGGTCTGCAAGAAGACAATCCGGATACAGGTCGTCTCCACGGCTGTGGGGAGAGAGGAGTATCGGAAACATCAGGCCGCCTCGTCGTAACAAAATTCAAAATCCAAGCAGGGGAAGCTTGACCGTTGCTGACAGTGTTTTCGTGACCTTCGTTTATCTGTGGACGGCAGCGGGGATCTGAAGCGGTGCGATAATACATGCCATCGGCTGATGGGGACATGGTATTCTTCGATTGCGGGCAGGGTGAGGGGCTCGTAGTCCGATCTATAATGAGCTGGATTCGCTTTCGATAGCTCAGTTGATGCTGCCGCCAACAAGTCAATCACAACGGTCGTCGTCGTTTCTTGTCTCCGCCGACTAAAAAGGCTTGCATGATACATTAATACTATGCCCGTACAAACTACGTTGTATGTATGGTACACCGTAGAGACGCATAAATGGTATAACCGGCTACAGGCTGCTGGACCCAGAATCGACTGGAGCCGGTACGAGAGAAGATTTTCATCCTTGCGTTTGCTAATGTGTGCCATGGCAGATCTGCGGTACCCTACGATCGCAACCTTGCGCAGCCGACGACTTCTCAATGGTCGTCTAGGCCCCAGCTCGTGGGGCTCTAGCTGCGGTGGTAGGGGGGGCCGGTTGAAAACTCCGAAGGGGTGAAGGGTTTGGTCAGTGGTGGGAGTGGTGGTCCTGACTCTCCCCCAGCCACTGCGCGCTTGGGTTCATGGAAGGGGTCGAAGAGGGCAAGTTTTTTCTTTCATTCCCTGTCTCCGCGGGCAAGGGGACAAGGAAGCGACCGAGGCTGTTTTGCGGGCGGCTTGTACTGCGGACGTGATGCTCGGCGATTCCGCTTATTGAAATAGAAAACGAGGCGACGACAATGGCATTTTTACTCCTATGAGCCGCTTGGCAAGGGTAAGTATCGTCCCACTCCGTCGTGCTCCTGGTAGATAAAGCGGCGAAATAAAGAGGACCCTGCCGCAAGGAGACAGGAGAGCCGACGTGCCGTTGCTGTTGATGCAAGGTGCAGACAGAGTTGCTCGTTGACAGCTGATGCGTCGCCGTCAGCTGATAATTCTGTTTCCAGTAGATGGGACCGTGAGGAGGTGACTTCTGCCATCCATAACTCCGTCGTTCTGCACTGTGTGAGCTGCATTTTCCCTCGGCTTGTCATGCATTTGACCCAATGCACAGTGTGTTCTCCTTGTTGCACCACAATGGAAAGATATGGTCACTGTGTTTGATACAGTGACCGGAGGAGGATGGGAGCATGCCTTGACCGTTAATCGATCAAACGATGGAAGCCTTGGCCAACGTCCGTGCGTTGGGTGCCCCACGGCCTTTGACTGTCTTACGAGAACAGATGAATGCTTCGGACAAAGCCGCACACGGCAGTTTCGCCATGTTGCTGATTGGATCATCCCATTCAGTCTGACGCAATCTGAGAAGGATGGTGATTTATGGCAGATATGCCTGGTAACAGCCGCTAGAGGAGCCCGGCGGTGGCGGCTGCAGCAGCAGCGTGAGGCGAGAGGCGGCAAAGTGTCATTGGCAAGCCGGATTCTGTTCCAGCTTCTCATATGGAGGCAGACGAAGCGTAGAGCCTCAGGGTCCAGGCATCTCTTTGCGTCTGGCGCCAATTGATGACTCGAGGCACTGAGTGGGCACGAGACCAGCAGACTAGACCAGACCAGACCCAACTGGTGCAGACGAGATGATCCGGAACCTCCTGTTTTAAACTATTGCCTCTGTGGCCTGCGTGCCTGCAGCACGAGGCGAGCTCAGGAATGTGGGCTTAAGAACCAGGCAGGACTCTAGCAGTAGTGGAGGAACGGACGCGATGTGGAAGCGAGAGGAACATGCAGCCCGGAGGGCATCTCGCGTGACGGATGCGCTGTCTTGTATCCGTACAACAATCCCTCGAGATCAATGCCGGTGGACAGCGTCAGAAAGAGATATTCTGTGCCTAAAGCTACTGAACCTGGAAGCCGGAGTAGTTGTAAGGCTGACTTTGGCTGTGAATTTGTCGCCTCCCAGGTTCAAGCGGTAGAGGTTAGGCAAAATGGAGAGCGAATGACACTGGCAATGATACTGCAAGAAGTTGACTTTGACTGACGTGACGGGTGTGGAGGGTGGGACGAGGATTGATGCGACATCGCTAAAGGCGGGCAAGACCGTTTCCATTGACGCCTCAACCAAGGTACGTAGTTCTCAGAGAGTTGTGGGTGTTACGTGTGTTTTCAAGCATCTGATTGGGCAAAAGGAGAGATAAGGTACGTGCTTCCAGATGCGGTAGAATATGTACGTTCCTCGGCCACTTACTACGTAGCACGCCCATGTGCCTTGGGGCCGCTTTGTCAACGGGTTTTCATGTCGGTTTTTGCGCCGTTCAGTAGTGTCGACTTCCAGCCATCCGCCGTTGCAGGGCGAAGGCGTTGGGAAGCGCATTGGATCAGGCCGCCGAGACCGAGGACGTTGGCTAACAAAAAACCCCGCTTGAATACTGTCTACCGTTCCGTATTACTACGGATACGGATACATCAAGCAGATGTGCCACAGGGTCTGCTAGCGACACACGTTTTGCAACCGGCCGTTCCTTGGCTTCCTACCAGCGCAGGCTTGGCCAGAACGGAAGGAAAATACAGTGTTCATACGCATCCTTTACAGTCTCACTCACACGGAGGCGGTTGGGGCTTCATTGGCCCGACTCAGGTTACAAGCTGTGGTCCTCGTGAACAGCCGCTATCCCCCCCCCCCCTTTCCACCAACCAACCCTCCATGGTCGAATCCACAAAGTCGCATTCGCAGTCGTGGGTGTCTGTCCAGTCCAAGTTCCCTCCTCTCCCCCACCTCGACTCCTGCCATGTCCTGGACTATTCCCACCGGCGCAAGCTTCGACCACACACACCCCGGTCGTCCCCCCCGCTCCACCACTCGTGCAGCTGCAGAAGCACCACCGGGACCCGCTTATTGGCTCCTCTTCCCGGCCGGGGCTGGACGTTCAACTGCATCTCTCACCGCTTCTTTCGCGGTCTCTTCGACGTCCCTCTTCACCCACGCATGCCCGCATTTGGGGCCCCCGACCAAGTCTTCTTGCCCTTCTCACCACCCGAATCCCTCCCAATCCACCTTGACATCCCCCCAAACCCTTCGTCGCCTCAGCGGAAGAAGGTCCCTTACTACCTTCACCCATTCCATCGGCATCCCGACGAAAGAGCGGTGTCCTGAGGAAAATCCTCATATCATTGCTCCAACTCCCGTTCCTCGACTTACACCTATTCGTTTGGCCTTCTGTTCCTGATCTGAGCCAACATGAATGTCAATTTCGACCCGAGTGGAGGTGACGGCCTTCTGGACCTCTCCTCTTTCGACCAGCGGGACCGATTCTCCTACGCCTCGCAAATCCCCTCGTCTCAGAACAGCCCCCAGAGCGTCACGAACATGCCTGCCCCGAGAATCTGGCCCATTCCTTTGGATATGGCCTCCAATGTTGCCGCATCGAGTCCTCCCGAAGACCACCAGGCCCATTCGCCTTCGCACAGCTCCTCTCCTCTCAGCCAACACTCGCAGCATTCGCCGTACCAGCAACCCGTCAACTCCTTGACGGACTGGGCTCTTCAACAGCATCAGCACCAGCAGCAACAGCAAACTCATGGACTGCCTCCTCACGACTTCACCCAGTTCGTCTCCGATGCCTACATGCCTGTCACTTACAACCCGTATGCCCCCGGATTCCAGACGAACCCCATCGACTTCCTTCCGGCTACAACGCAAGCGCTGCAGGCGGCAAACTTTCAACTCGCATCCGCATTCAACACTATGCCGCCCATGGACGAGACCGTCCCCGCCATGAACTGGAACATGGGTATGGAGAGTTGGCACGACATCCAGGCCGCCGCCTCGGCTTTGCACATTGATGGACTGTCACATAGCATCGGCAGCAACTCCCCGACCGGCACCTTTCTCGAAGTCCTGTCTCTGCCCAGTTCTAGCAATGGGGAAGGTTGGTCAATGGTTGTCGAGCAAGGTTCTGGCGCAGCATTCGACCACTTCCAACAGGCCCAACCAAATGCGGCAATCTTCAACCCCAGCCAGACGCTGCACTTGCGAACGAACTCGGACTCCTCCGATGGTGCCAACTCTTTCGAGTTGGGCAGCTACGAGGAGATTGCACCCTTCCCTATTTCGCCCTTCTCCCCCGAGTCTGACGGATACGTCGATGTGGCATCGCACCGCAACTGCTTCGGAGACAATCACAACCACAGCCACAACCACAACCACGCACACACCCACGATACAGTGAGCCCTACGGCTGCCGTCACGCCCATGCCCATCAAGTCATCGACCACCCCGAACCGGCCGACGCCTGCTAGCGGCTCCGGAGCCACATCTCCCCCCATCGTCTCCGCTCGGAGGAACTCTGGTCAACGGCGAAGTCCCGTTACCGGTAAGGCCACCAAGGCAGTAATTCGGCGCACCTCGACCGGGAAGAAGGACGGCTCAGAAGTGAAGAAGGTCGGCCGCAGAAAGGGCCCTCTCCTGCCCGAGCAACGCAAGCAGGCCAGCGAGATTAGGAAGCTTCGCGCTTGCTTGCGTTGCAAGTTCCTTAAGAAGACCTGTGACAAGGGTGAGCCTTGTGCTGGTTGCCAACCGTCTCACGCTCGCCTGTGGCAGGTTCCTTGCACCCGCATTGACATCAAGGACATCGGTTACTTCATGAAGGACTGGAAGGCGGACTACGAACGCCATCTTGACCGGGGTGTCTCGGTCTACAATGTCAAGGGCTTCTCCCAAAATGAGACGTTGATCTGGATCACTCACGGCTATGGCTTCGCTCTTCCCATTTACGTTCGGGAAGTCTACGTCAATGACGACAGCTGCTTCCAGGTCGACTGGGTTGAGTCTCACCTCACCGATCAGGAGCCCATCGACTTTGTCACTGCGACTGAAAGACTTGATGTCGGTGCTAAGGGAGTTTCCGTCGAGGATCTTTCTGAATACCTTGACAAGCACATTGACGGCCGCTTTGAGGAATTTATTGAGGATCACTTCGAAGGCACTCCCTTCATCACGGAGATCCTCAAGACTGCTCACCGTTTCTACGTCAAGGAGCGGATGCCCGTTATTCGCAAGGCTCTCAAGCTGGTTCTTGCCTACAATCTCACGCAGCACATCACCATGATTGAGAACCAGGGCGATGATGTTCAACTTGACGGCCAAATTGACGATGAGGACTCCAAGTTCTATGGCAAGACCGTTGCTCCCGTCATGGTCAACTTCCAGATCAAGTGTGCCATGGCCGATATGTGGCGTGAGCTGCAGAAGGAGATCCTTCAGGAGCTATCTGCCCTATACTCGAGCGTGTACAGCGGTGAGCGTCTTAAGAATTGGCCCACCATTTTTATGTTGGCCTCAATTCTTCTTGCCGTTTGGGAGGAGATGCAGTTTGACTGCCACTACCGCGTGCCTGATCCCGCCGCAGTCAACAAGTTCTGCAACGACATGGAGACGACTCCGGTCGGTGTGATTGTTGGCTTGTTCCACGCCATCTCGCAGAAGCTTCCCGCCTTCATGGACTGGGACACCGCCAAGCACGGCCACGTCCTCAACAATAACCCTGCTGTTTGCGAGGCACTCACTGAAGTTCGTGAGCATGTTATCAAGCACGGTAAGTAACTTATCCTCACAGCATCCTCCGCGCATGAGCAACGTACTAATACTACCTGCAGAGGCTTACCTACGTGGTCGCCCAGAAGCTACCTTTGACCGCGACGACTTCGACTGCTTGTCGAACAAGTTCCTCTCGAAGCTTGTCATCCGTGCCAACTGATTGACCTCTACCTGTGCTATATTGCTGCCATATAACTTTTTTATTTTATCTTCAGCATGTTTGTTTTTTAAAAAGGCTTTCGGGTGGGCAGTTTTGTTTTTTTCCCTTGTTTCTCCTTTGTTATTTAAGTCACAGCGACGGCGTTGTATGAGACACCACACACAGACACACATCTCCCCCAACCCCTCTACTTCACTTCTTGTTGGCTGGTCACCTCCCCACGACGATTCATCGCGATGTGTTACGACCTTTATTCATGATTCAATTACGAATGTATGACTTGAAGCTTGCGAGACGGAGGTCTGGAGCTGCGCGCGTATGCCAGAGGCGACGCCGCGGCAAAGAGAGACGCGACATGCGCCAAAGACATTCACGGGGACGATGATGCCGACACGACAGGCATGGAAATGACAGCATAGCAAGCATAGACACTTGATGATATGCGTCGAATTTTGGGCATTGGAAGGGCCCGTTCTTTTCAGGAAAAAAACAAGAGCCTTCTCTCACACACAATGTCAGACACAAATACTTGGAAGAAGGCAGGCGCCATTGGTTACTCGTTATCGGCAATATGCTATTGTAGTTTGGCCAAAATGGATATATCGAATTTGCTTGTTTCGTGGCCTTGAAAATACCTCACGCAGTAATTCGGTGTTGACATTCAGATTGGTGAACATGGCGGTACTCGGTTCCCTGTCCTTGTAGTGCCACTACCATGCAAGACAGTTGAGAGGACAGCGAATGACGGTGAGAGGGCTCCAAGACTTCTCGACACAAACAAGTGGGAGAGATATGGTTTATCTGGGTGAATGGTCAACGATGAGGGCTGGGAGTAGTACACTGGCAAATATGAGCCCAGCCCAATCAGAAGAAAGGCTGGTTGCAGTTTCGTTGTTGGTCTTCCAGTTGGTGCGGTCGGCATTCCTGCAGAGACAGGCTGGCCCCGCAAGCCACGTCTCGTTGCGCATGACCCGGTGGTGTATCAATCGTGGTTGGTTCAAGTGTGGTAGTTCTGGGCTTTCAGAATTAAATGACTTGGGTGGGCGGGATGGGTCGAAGGACATCAGAGCGTCAGATAGGAGAGCAATGTCGCAATCGTTTCAACCCTCAGCTGATGAATGCGTCGAATCTGTAGAGAATGTAGAACTTCCCGGTTTTTAGTACGTTGCTTATGATTACTTCCCACATTGGGATAGACGAGATGCATTCTATTGATTCAAGTTTGACCATTCCCGCCAGGCCGATAGGGTCGTTTGCAGTAATCGGGTTGACGACCGGAAATCAGGGTCGTACGTGGTCGGAAGGGAGGGGTTGGGTAAGGTGGAAGGCGCCAAGAAGGGAAGCTGTAGCTGGGAGCATGACGTCGGCCAATCTAACCCCCGATTTCGCTCGTCTTCTCCGCACCTTGCTTAGCCTTCATGTTTTGACCGTGCCAGCGTGGACCCGATCAGGACTCAGGCTGCCGGTTTGGCGGGATGGGGATGTCGGGGGGGAATGCAAAAGGCGCACCATTCGATTGCGCGTTCGGTGTGGAAGTTTATAAAAGCTTGTATACATTTTGTGCAGACCAGAATTGGCAAGCGATGGCCTTGGATGAGGAAAATGATTGACTAGAAATAGGCGGAGGCTCTACAGGTGGCGATTACCTTAGGTTGACTGACACCTTACTTACCTTTAATCTCGAGGTGGCAGTGACACAACCTTTGGCTCAACCAAAAAAAGGTCACCAGGCCACAGGCCGCCGCTGTGGGATCCATTCGGTGCTTTACGTCGATTGGCTGACATCAGGGTATGGGGTGGGGCGGGTTTCTCTTGTCATTGTCAGTCACGACCGGCCTGGACGAGGTAAGGTGGTAAGGTGGGTTGGCCTCAGTCTCCAGCGTCTCACGCTTTGTCTGATGAGCAAAGCCGGTCGGCCGGTGCACCTCACAGTGAGACATGCCACTTCCTAATGAGGTGGCAACCGAAGCCAGCCTCGAAACACATTACTTTGCTGCTACCAAGCAGACTTCTGAGATGGGAAACAGCTTTGTGGGGGAAACAAACACATTCCTAACAACGCTTACGGCGACGCTTCTTCGGAACCAAGCCCCAATGACTGTCGTCGGCGATGACGATTACTGATGCTGGAGGACGGGAGAGGCGGAGCAGCTACAGGGGGTCGATGACATTCATGGAGGGTCTCCTCTGACCCATCTGACCCTCACTGATAAGGCGGTGGTCTGGGGAAAGCGACAACAGCGACAGCATCATGATGAAGTTGTCTTTTTTTTTTTTTTTTTTTTTTTTTTTTTTTTTTTTTTTTTTTNACATTTACAGATCTGCACACCAGATATCATGTTAGATAAGTTCCGAGCTTGGAGATTTTTGGTGAAAGACCGTGTGGCACCGGCATGAGCGAAGCCATCTGATCACACAAAGAACGCGGCGACAGCGAGTGGCCAACCGTCCACCGCAACTGAGACCACACTCAGGGCAGCCACTAGACACAGCGACTACCCAAGCCTGACGCTGTCTTGGCTTCAGTGTTCCGGCCTTCCCAGGTTCGCGGGAGCGGTGGTCCGATATCAAACGATAAGCCAAGTGGCGAGTACTTCGGATGCTTACAATACAGTGCACTTTTTTGCCGTTCCAGAACGTACATGCTACTTCCACCGCCGGATTCTGGAGGGTTCTGAGGCTTGCTCCTGCCTGCTTTTGGCGCCTTGCATCCGTGCAGTTGCTGATGAATCATTCGCCATTCCCCCAGACCTTGAAGGCAAATGCATGGTCCACTCCTACGCCTGCCTGCGCCCCCCCTTCCCTTGGCTGCCGCGGCCACTCACTCTTACCCACTTTCAACGGGTACCTTCCCTCCACGCCTCCGACTGTCCGTCCGTCTCGCACCTTGGTATTTAAGTCACCCTTCAACCGCCTCATCTACGAATCTTTCTTCTTTCCTGCAACCTTCAACCTCACTCAACTCACACACTAACTGTCGCTCTGCGAAAATAACCATCAGCGCAATTTTCGGTCACGAGCATCAACTACAAACAAGCTTCGCACGCACTCTAACGAAGTCGCCATCATGCAGATCTTCGTCAAGACCCGTGAGTTGTCCTGATGTCAGAGGTGTTTTATCGATGATATACTGACTTCTTGCTCCCACAGTAACCGGCAAGACCATCACTCTCGAGGTCGAGTCCTCCGACACCATCGACAATGTCAAGTCCAAGATCCAGGACAAGGAGGGCATTCCTCCCGACCAGCAGCGCCTGATTTTCGCTGGCAAGCAGCTCGAGGATGGCCGTACGCTCTCCGACTACAACATTCAGAAGGAGTCCACTCTTCACTTGGTTCTCCGTCTCCGCGGTGGCATGCAAATCTGTAAGTTGATTGCTCCAGTTCTCTTCACAACAAGTGCTAACGTCGATTCCAGTCGTCAAGACACTCACCGGCAAGACCATTACCCTTGAGGTAGAGTCATCTGATACCATCGACAACGTCAAGTCCAAGATCCAGGACAAGGAGGGCATTCCCCCCGACCAGCAGCGGCTGATTTTCGCTGGCAAGCAACTCGAGGATGGTCGTACTTTGTCCGATTACAACATTCAGAAGGAGTCTACGCTCCACTTGGTGTTGCGTTTGCGCGGAGGTATGCAGATTTTCGTCAAGACCCTCACTGGCAAGACAATCACCCTTGAGGTTGAGTCTTCAGATACGATCGACAATGTCAAGTCCAAGATTCAGGATAAGGAGGGTATTCCCCCCGACCAGCAGCGATTGATCTTCGCCGGAAAGCAATTGGAGGATGGTCGTACTCTGTCCGACTACAACATCCAGAAGGAATCAACCCTTCATCTCGTCCTCCGCCTCCGTGGAGGTATGCAAATCTTCGTCAAGACTCTCACTGGCAAGACGATTACGTTGGAGGTCGAGTCGTCAGACACGATTGACAACGTGAAGTCCAAGATTCAAGACAAGGAGGGTATCCCCCCCGACCAGCAACGTCTTATCTTTGCTGGTAAGCAGTTGGAGGATGGCCGCACTCTGAGCGACTACAACATTCAGAAGGAATCAACCCTCCATCTTGTTCTCCGTTTACGTGGCGGTCAATAAGCGTCTGACTTCGGTGCATTCGGATATTGCCTCACTGAAAGGCACTGGCGTTTACGGTTTACGATGGCGGAATTTGGCTTCGGATTTGATTTCACTACCCTAAGAATTAGTTAGGACAGCTGTGCGCAAACAAGCGCCCAAATACCAGACTTATTGAAGTCATATCTAAAGCACCCTTTGCCGTGATCTGTGTGAATTGCGATTGTTTCATTCTCAGAGTGAACAACAGGCAGCATACTGACTGGCTTATCAGTGACGTACTTTGTGGGTCCACGCGTATCCGCAATGGTGGGGCCATTTAGGTACGGATAGTGTCTTGGGCGATTGCCTGAACCCTGCGTCCTAATCAATCTTCCCCAAAACATACCTGCATATACACACACTAGCTCACCCTTCATGTGTTGCATCGAGACATGAACAACTTACAGAATATCCGGAAGCAGTTGGATATACGCGTTATCTTGCCTCCCTGACGGAAACTTCTTGTTAGTCGCTAGACCGGAAATTCGACAACCGATAGCACTAACGACTGTGTCGGCAGCATCAATCGGTAAACTGCGGCCTGAAGGCTGGGTAGTGATATGCGTTCCTTCTTCTACCACCTGAAGTTTGAGCTCTATCCGACCCCTAGCCCTGCGGTCGACGACTGGGAAACATCGAAAGGAAAGTCTTGGACGGCTGCATCCTGCAAAGAAGTGTGGCTTCCGCCCAAAGATACCAATATCTTCGACGAGCTTCCTACACATTCTACCAAGGCTTCGAAGAAACCAAGCCCGTCGAGTCGACCACAACCTTCACCTTTGCAGTCATACGAACTGTCTTACGCTGCCGATATATACCGCTCGAACGCGCCGCTGAAGAAGACCCAGATCGCAAGCGCCGGCCTCATCGACTGCGGCCCGTCAACTTCGCCTGCCAAAGAGGACACCAGCAATATCGAGAGAATATCTGAAAGACAGTGGAGGGCGCGCACGCAGAGCTTTCCTCCTCCGCCTTCCTCGGCGGCTATTCGACCAGAGACTGCCGTCAGGGACTGGCGTTTTGGTCAGGTGAGCATCGAGAGCATCGACCTCGAGGACGACGATCGAACGGCACAAATGGCGACCGAAGCTGCCGGCTCGTCAGCGGCTTTGGGTGTTGGCCCGATATTCGGCGGCGCGGGCACATCCACCAAGGCAAAGTACGTACCGCTCGAGACGAAGACTACAGAAGTGGGCTGGGGCGTCGTGCACTTTTACCGTGAAGAGGAGGAGACTCCAGGTTTGGGCCTGCCGCCGACGGAGGACGACGAAGTCAAGGAGGAGGATTGCACTACTCTATGTATCCCTGCAGTGCCCAGCTACCTCACGCCAGGTGACTTTTTGGGATACGTAGGCGAGAAGTGGAGGGACGACATTAGCCACTACAGAATGGTCATGACGGCTAGAATGAACCGATACCTCGTTCTCCTGAAGTTCCGCAGCGGCGAAAGGGCACGGAAGTGGCAGAAAGAATTCGACGGCAAGGTCTTCAATAGCATGGAGGCGCAAGTGTGCCACGTCGTGTTCGTGAAATCAATAACCTTTGAGACGCCAACCAGACAGAACCGCACATTCCCCGACCTAAACCACGATCCGTTCAAGACATCATCCTCTTCTGTCGCCGCGTCGAGCAGCCTCAAGCCCTTCCCTCCTCCAACACCGAACCTCGTCGAGCTGCCGACCTGTCCTGTCTGCCTGGAGCGCATGGACGATACCACAGGCCTTATGACCATCCCCTGCCAACACGTCTTCCACTGTACCTGCCTCCAGAACTGGAAGGGCTCCGGCTGTCCGGTATGCCGGCATACGAACCCCCAAACGGCCTACGACCCCTCGAATCCCTACTCTCAACCCTTTGGCTCCTCAGCCTCGAACTTCTGCAGCGTCTGCGACTCGACCGACGATCTCTGGATCTGCCTCATATGCGGTAACGTCGGCTGTGGCCGCTATAAGGGTGGACACGCAAAGGACCATTGGAAGGAAACGGCGCACAGCTTCGCGCTAGAGCTCGAGACGCAGCACGTCTGGGACTACGCCGGCGACACGTGGGTCCACCGGTTGATTCGTGACAAAGGCGACGGCAAAGTCGTCGAGCTACCGGGAAGCAATGGTCACCACCACGGGCAGGATGGTGGTGGCCATGAAGATACAGTGCCGCGTGCTAAACTTGACAATATCGGGCTCGAGTACACCCACCTCTTGACTAGCCAGCTCGAGTCACAACGGGTCTACTTTGAAGAAATGCTCAGCAAGGTAGCAGACAAAGCCTCAAAGGCGGCAGCGACTGCCGAATCGGCATCCATTCAGGCCTCGGCCGCACTAGAAGAGAACGCGCACCTCAAGGCAGAGCTCACACGCCTGCGAACACAGGTCATACCACAGCTTGAGCGCGACGCAGAGCGCGACCGTTCCAAGGCTGCCAAGTCCCAAGAACTAGCACGGAACCTGGGCAAGGCGCTACAGGAGGAGAAGCAGGTGACGCAGGGCCTCATGAAGCGTGTGGAGCACAACAATGCCGAGGTCGAAGCGCTCCGGAAGAAGGACGGAGAGCAAAGGGTGCAGATCGCCGAGCTGGAGGAGATGAACCGCGACCTGAGCATGTTCATCTCAGGACAGGAGAAGCTCAGGGAGCTGGAGAATGAGGGGAAAGTCGATGCTGGTGAGGTTGCTGAGGGAAGCGTGAGCGTGCCAGAGAGAAAGGGGAAGCGGAGAGCCAAGAAGTAAGAGGTGCCTGCTTCATTCAGCGAGTATGTTTCTAACTATTGGGCTTATATACAATTTTTACACTCCGTAGCCGCGGGATAAAGCCCAAGAAAAGAGTCGTAGCATTCGATGATGCACCGTAATCAGTAAAGAAAAAGAAGATATGACGATTCGTAACTCATTAAATCGTCCCCAATTCGACACATACGACACAACATGCCAAACGGTAGATCAAGCGGTGCTACATTATTAACAAGACCAGGTTCGCCACCACCATGACTGTGATCATCAGCCAAAGCAGCACAGCCAGCACCGTAACGTACCAGGAATTCGCCATTTTGACGCCCACGGCGCTGAACCGCCGCGCGGGGACGATACCCGTGTCACAGCCGTAGCTTGCCGCGCCGGGCACGACGGTCATGTACTTGTTGAAAGACGTAAAGTAAATGAGGGGCGCCGTTATGACGGGCAGCACGGTGCTCAGCACGACCTGCGTGCCCGTCAGCGCGTTGCTGAGGCCCCTCTGGCCCGCGACGACGACGACGACGACCGTGGGGACCACGCTGACGATGCGGGTGGCGAGGCGGCGGATCCAGGGGCGCATGCGCCAGTTGAGCGCGCCCTCGCTGACGAGCTGGCCGGCGATGGTGCAGACGAGTCCCGCCGAGACGCCGGACAGCAACAGGGCGAAGGCGAAAATGATGCCGGCGGCGGAGGAGATGCTGTTGGCGAGGAGGTCGTGCATGCCGAAGATGTCGGAGGCGAGGGAGGTTTCGCCCTGGTACAAGGAGGCGCCGGCGACGATGAGGATGGCGGAGTTGACGAAGAGGGCGAAGACGAAGAGGGAGAAGACGATCTCGGCGATGGAGAACTTCATGCAGTGCTTGATGGCGTCCATGGAGGGGAAGTAGAAGACCTTCTGGGGGCAGCTGTCGTCGGTGGTCATCGTGTCGGAGCGGGGGAGGTCTTGGAGGTTGCCCTGTTTCGTGTCGTAGTCCTTGAGGCGGGATTGGACGACGCCTGAGCCGAGGTGGAGGCTGTGAGGCATGACTGTCGCGCCGAGGATGCCGCAAGATTGGTAGAGGCTGTTTGTTTTCGGAAAGGCAACGTTAGTGGGATGGGGTGATGATGCAAGGGCGTGTTTTTGTGCGTGGGCTGGAAAGCTTACCCCTGAGTCTCGATGATGGAGCTGGACGGGAGGAACCCGCGGAATACCTCTCCGACGGTGGTGTTCTTGATGAGGGAAAGCTGGATACAGAAGCAGACGACCACGCCGAGGACGAGGAAGCAGACGCCAATCTCAAAGAGCCGGAGACCCCGCATCGAGCCGTCGGGGCGGTAGAAGAGGACGATGAAGAAGACGTCGAGGAGCGTGAGGATGACGCACGCGAGCAGCGGAAGCTTCGGGATCAGGAGGTGCAGGGCGGTGGCCGTGCCGATGACGACGGCCATGTCGGTGGCGATGATGGCGACTTCGGCGAGGGCGTAAACGATCACGTTCATCCATTTCGGGAGGAACACACGGCAGGCGGTGGCCAAGTCGAGGCCTGTGATGGTGCCAAGCTTGATGGCCAGGCTCTGCAGGAAGATGGCGACAACGTTACTCAGGAGAACGATGAAGAGGAGGTCAAAGTGATACGACGCGCCCGCGGCGATGTCGGTTGCATAGTTTCCCGGGTCAACTACACGGGTGTCAGTAACTGGTCTCGATAGGGTTACTCGAACGGCGGCGCAGCACTTACTGTAAGCGACTGCAATAATGAAGCCAGGGCCTACGAACTTGGCGAAGGTTATCAGATCAGCCCACATTCGATTCGTCCATCTTGGCCGCTTCTTCCGGTAGGTGTGGTGAGCAAGGGGGAGTGTAGGACTCGACAGGAGAGACAGCTGGCCGGTGTCTATACGAGCGTGTTTCTTGGGCTCCTGCACGAACTTTTCGGTGCTCTCCGACGGCCCCGGCGAGGGTACGATGGTGTCGAGGCTGATGAAGTCCGGCGGCACATCTATGGTTAACCGCCTCGACTCCGAGTGCGAGAGACCATGCAGGGTTTGATCAATGGTGTAGCCCGCAGTAAACGGACTGGCGCTGTGCCTGCGTGCATCATCCCCCTGCTGGGGCTCATCCAGCCAGGTAGGTTTCATGGTATCCTGGGTAGCGACGATAGAAGTCGTGCGAGGTCACGGAGCTGTGGTTCGATGGAGGTCAGACGTGACGGCCGTCTACTGTGCCAGACCCGACAACTCACCATCAACATGAGCGAGCACAAGTTGAGCGTTGAATTCTATTCGACAACATCAAAGAGAAGAGACAAAAGGGGCCCGGCCTTGGTGAGGAAACAGGAGATAGAGATGGGTTTTGTCGAATCGATAGTCCGCTGCCGGAAGCAGACTCAAAACAGACTCAGATCTCACCAAACGGCAGTAAACGCCGAATGCGGCGCTACGAGGCATATGGCTACTCCGTCCAAGACATCACCTCGTCATGAGCAGGCTGCGCGGTGAGGTACTCAAATCCTTGGCACACCCTAGAACGACGGCATGGATGGAATCAGCCAAGAGGCTCTTTCGACGACACAATACCGCGAGGATCGTGTTGACTAGCGTCTGCCGGGCGAGAAGGCAAAGAAAGGGTTTCTTCAATGTTTGAACGCCACTAGTCTCGGATCACGCCTTGCTGGTATTCTTCTGGACCGTGTCTTGGGACTTGACCACCGTCTTCGGCATAGTTCTCGACCAGGACGCATTCCGAAAACCAATCAACGTGGCAAAACCCGATAATTACGGCATGGCTTAGAAGTTTGGTCACCGTCAGAGAGTGTGTGTAACGCATGGTTTGAATTGATGGCGCGAGGAGGCGCAACTAAGCCATGTTGTGACTGCATTCCTTGGTTGGCCTGCATAGAAGCGCAGTTCTCATTCTCGACCACTACTCGGCAGCCGCATTATGTTGAAGGCTGGCCTATTTTTCCTCTTGGCGGACCGGTTTGGGCCTGAATCGGCCGTCGGCCCTCTATGCATGTGGGACGGTCAGCTCACCGGGCTGACCGGGTTCACCGGGGATCCATCCTGTCATGATTTCTCCGGCGGGACCTCTTGCATGGCTCCGTCCCCCACCCCTGTCGTCCGGTCTTGCGCTCGGCCCCGATCCGAACGGGGTGTGGAGTAGCATGTGCTGTTGAAGCTGACTGGGCCTCAATTCAACATTCACCTGGCCTTCTTGGTCTCTTTCCCGGCAGCACGTTCGCGATCTCTCTTGGCGTAGATGCCAGCGGTGAAGGGGTTCTCGTAGCTCAGGGCGATCTGGTAGACGATGAAGACCCAGACGGTCAACAAGATACCAGCAGGCTTGCCGTATATCAAGGCGGCGCCGAGGAAGCTCATTGTCGAACCATTGTACATCGGGGCATCGGTGATGTTGAAGGGGAAACCAGTCACGATGCTATCCATCAGGATGCCAAAGTAATCACCAAGGAAAGTGCCAGTGATACCCAGTTGCCACGTCGAAGAGAGAACAAGAATATTGCCGGCAGCTACAAGTGCGTATCCAACATAAGTCACCGTATCGGACGAGAGAAGTGGGTGCGAGGGCTGGAAGCGCAGGGCTCGTTCGTAGAGGAGATCCCGCACAATGCCTAGCGAGAAGATAGTGATGGCCAGGCCATAGCAGGCAATCTGCGAACGTCCTCCGAAGAGCTTGGTAAGGATCTTGTTGTTGTACTCTGGGAAGTCCGGGTTAGGTGACAACGGGTACGAGAGAAGACTGGTGCGCACCTTGTCTCGCGACGATGCTACAGACATGTTAGCCCAAAATATGACAAGAAGCCTATGTATCTAGTCACTTACTTCCAGAATAATGGATTGAAGGCAATCGAGGCAGCCGAGACTATTGAGAGAAAGTAGCCGGTCAGCGAGCGTCGATGACGACCCGAGTGAAGAAACGGTAGGCCCAAGCTCCGGGGAGAGGGCATGACGTACTAAGCAAGCTCTTCTGGTCAAAGTCGACCAAGGCTTGGCTTCCGATGTCGACAGGCGCCATTGTGAACAATGAGGTTCCTTTAGGAGATGAATAAATTATTTCTAGACCTTGCTACTTGCGCAGGATTTTCGCATGCAAAAATTGTTGAGGACAGAGGGAGGACGAGTAGGTAGTAAGGTAGGTTGGCAAGAGGCATTGGCTTGTGACAGAGATGGTTCTCCACTACTATTTATTGGGGGCGGGACACCTGGCCATAGCGTCCGCAATCATTCTCCGTACAGGGTGCATGGGCTTCTCCTTCCATGGAGTTTCGGGGGCGTTCGGTGCCGGGGGCTGGGTCTATTGGGGAGGTCGGTGCCTCCCGCTGCTTTCCGGTCTTGTCGTCGCTTCCTCACATAGCAACACTGACACTGTAGTGGCATGACCACTGTACCATGCTGATGTTGCAACAGAAACTTCCGTCTATTTCGCCGAGAAGAAAAAATAGTAAACAAACCAAAAACACTTCCTTCTTTGTTACTCATCATCGCCCGAATGCCTTCCGACTCTATCAAATACAGCCAAAAGCACCTTCTTTTTGAATGCCGTCATTTACCTGTCCCTCACCATGTAACCAGCGCGCCGCCTGCACAAAATCGCAATGGGGGTATCAACCGCAACTTCAACGTCAACTTCAAAACAATCGCCTTAGTTCTCTTGGGAAAACGGGACACCGAATCACCTGCGATTCCTAGTCTTCTTGGCCACGGTTCCCGTGTCTTCTTCCTCGTCGTCTTGGCCCTTCTTGAGGTCCTCGGTCAAACCCCATTCCTCCTTGTCGTACCAGTCCTCGCCATCTGACATGTCCCGGTTTGGTCCGCAATGCGCCTCTGCTTTGGACCATGCGAGGACTGTTTTGCGCAACCGGTTCGCTTTGAGCAGGCCTTCATGAAGCTTCCTGGCTCCGCGGCAGACCTCTTCCTGCTTTTGCACATACAAGGCTAGCAGACGTCGGATATCCTCGGCCTCTGCCTCTGGGAGACCCACATCTCGGTCTGGACGAGCATTGGGCGGCGGTCGGAAGAATGGATGTACAAATGTCTCATCCAACATGTCAGACGCTATTGACGGTGCTTGCGCAGCCACGCCGTTGCCATCTATCAGGTCCGTTCTGGGTTGTGATGGAGGCGCTGTGACACCTTCGTGCATGTCGACGTCGGTTGCCTTCTGCTTCTGCTTCTTGTCCGGGTTGCCCTCGTCCGGTGCGTTTTTCTGGCTTGTGTCTGTTTGTCCACTTTCGTCCTTGGGGAGTTGAGAGGATGCTGCGCTTCCAGGCTGTGGGCCATCTGTGGCTGCCAGCTTGCTTACTTCCGCCTTATCTGATCCCACATCTGTCATGCTAACGTCACCATCACCACTTTCCTTGTCGCCAGAAGCCTCGCCGTTCGAGCCGCCGTTCGTTCGGTCCGATTTAAAGTTGCCATTCAATGTCGCTGGCAGGCTTTCTTCGTCTCTAGAGGCAAGGGGTTTCGTATTGCGCAAGTAGCCACGTTCCACGTAATCGCTCGAGTAAAGTTCGGCGTCGTCAGGCCCAATCATTGTGCCGCAAGGCACCCATGTATAGTCACCGCAGAGTCTTGTGAAAAGGTGCCTAACTTTCCAAAGAGATTTGTTCTCTTTCCGCATTACTTCGCAGCTCTGGTCGACGATCTCGGTGAGGGTCTTGGCCGTAAAGGCTTTCGAGAGCGTGGGATGGGTCGGGAGGTCGGTCGAAGCAGTCAATGGGGCAAGGATCTCTGAGTATGGTCAGCTACATCGTTGAGCGAGGTTGTCGGGTCAAGGAGACGAACGTTCGATTCGAATATTGGCATAAGGATCGAGCTCCGTTGCGGAGGAGATAGCCTCCTGGATGCGCTCTTCGTCGTCGTCGCTGTCGATCTCGTATCCTTCCTCATCAATGATGGGAGGGTTGCGACTGATTATTGTGCGCTGCTGTCCAGCGTAATCAATCACCTGTGATCGTCAGTCTGGGTCAGGGCTGACCTAGAGTCGGCAGAGGACCGCGCGACGCACCTCATTGTAGACTTCAGGGCCAGTGGGTGGTGCGAGTTGGCCTTGATGGGAGAAGAGCGCTCGCTTCTTTAGCTTTTGACCGCGGTTTCCATAGTGGTCGATTTCTTCGTCCGAGTCGGATTCTGTCGGCTACGGGTCAGAATGCTACTGCGACAACGAGAAAGCAGTTGTGCGCATACCATATGCTTTTCGCTTGAGGGCCTTTTTCATAGCCGCAACCGTCTCGGCGAAAAGGATTTGTTGACTTGCCATTGCGCCGTCGTACTTTCGCTACTGACGATGAGTTTAGAGCGATCGCGGAGGTAGGTAAGGCTAGCAGCGAGGGCGGCTGGACGGGCTTCGTCAAGGGTTTTCGTTATGTGAGAAAGAAAAAGTCTCAGAATGTTTCGGAAAAACTATAATGCACCTCGAAATTGACATCGAAAAGGATTTATTCACAGTTTTTGTAAATCAGGTATGGTGTGATGCGTCATTGTGTGTTGAGGTGTAGAAAGAGCAACCCTCAATTTCTGCGCGCGCAGTCTTTGGACAAGGCGGGAGGAGGAGTGCCAGCGGGAAACACTGGGCGCGGGCAGTAAGGCTGGCTTTCGGGCACTGTCCTAGTTGCATTGCTCCAGCGCACTTCACTCCCTGTGTCGGACCATGACCGCATCTCATTTCCTGTCCAATGGAAAGCATCGACGCCGGCGCCCACTTTACCCGATGCCGAGAGGTATTGAGGTACCATTGGGGCTTCTGTTCCGCTCCGGCCACAGTCCGGAAAAGGTACGTACTCAGGCGGGAGGGTTGTGGTCGGCTGCCGAGCTCCAGCACGCTCAGGGGTCCCAACCTTCTGTGAAGTCACTGAGTGAAGTAGACTGGGGTCGCTGGATCGGAAGCTTGCGATACCTCCGAGTTGGTATCTCATCGGGTGAGAATCCATGTTTGCAGTTCTCTCATTTGGACGAAGGTCTCAAAAGGCGACAAAGCGGAGCCCTCGTTTTCTGCAATCTCCCCTTACTACCAATACATTGTATCTCAGTCCTGGCGATCATGCTCTCTTGAGTTCCCATAGCTGTATGTGTCTCACAGTTGCCCATAGCTAACCACCAGTTGTCGCTGACGTGCAACCTTGCCTAGGACCTTCGCGACCCGACCAGCCTCCTGCCTACCTAACCTTTCGTTGTCGACTTGACATCTTTGTGGGCGCGCTGCCTATGCGCACCAGAGCTGATCATTATGGATGGATATCCAGTCGGAAGTCTGGATCACAACATCCCCCACATTGTCCTTGCCGGTCTGACCTCGAACCCCGCCAATGACCTCCCTCTGAGCGCAGAGCTTCGCGACCAGGCGCTCCTGCTCCGATCAGAATTGCCGACGATAGAGACGCAGAATTCGGAAAAGCTAAAGGACTATATCGTGCGTCAGGATGGGAGGAATCATCCGTGGAATGGGAGGGACAGCGGGAAACCGTACAAGCTGCGCTTCACTTTAGCTGGTCGAGTACGTCTGCTGCCATCTACAACTACCTCGATCGAAAACTAATACTTGAATAGTCCCTTCTCCTGCCTCCTCGCAGAGCCAGACTACCCGAGGGAGTTGAGGCTCCTGAGCTTCCCGCTGTTTTGCACTCGCCATATTCACCGTTGAGCCCAGCCTCTCCTCTATACCCCGACGGCTTGATGAATACCGATTGGCTCCAAAAGCATGACGAACTTGTTCCCAGTGTCTATTTGTCATTCCATACCTTGACTATGGACCCGACGCTGGCGACTCTTCATGACAACCAGCTAAAGACGGACATCAATAACCTCAAGGCCACTTTGAGTAGATCGGGCTACAGGACACGCCTTGCCGTGGTCCTACTGAGTGATGGAAAGGCTACAGCTTCACTGCAAGAGCTCGTACAGGATCGGCTTGACAACATTAGAAAAGGTGTTGGGCTAGACACCAAATCGTTCTTTTACCTATCGCCCATGGAGATCATTACAGATGTGGAGCACGCTGCCGATACCATGCTTGCTGCTGTGTTTCTGCAAGCCATAGAATACTACCGGGACCTCGGTCGTCATGCTAGGAAGAAGCGCGGCCGCGGGGTCGCGCCACAGCCAACGGTGCCACCTACAAATACGTCACAAACGCTCACACTCCAGGATTGGAACGTACGATACGATTACAAGACAGCTGTGTTTGCGGAATTCCGACAGGAGATGGACGCGGCGCTGCGCTTATACGAACAAGCGTATGAGGGGCTACTTAGCCAGGATGTCATGGATATCATTCCAAGTTGGAGTCCTCGGTGGAACCAAGCTCGAATGCTCGCCGACACAATCGCCATACGCAGCATACGATGTCTGCTCTGGGGTGGGCAAACTACAGCTGCCGTGCGAAGGTGGCAGATGCACCGAGATAGGATAGCCGACTTGATCGATCGCCGAGGTCGAGGGACCAACAACTATGGTTGGGCTGCTTGGGAATCTAGATGGGCCGTTGTCATGGCGAATCTGATGGAGCGTGTCGACGTTCGCAGCCTGGCGCCGCCAATGCGCACCCTGTTCCTGCAGCCGGAGAAGACTGCCATAAGCGACCGACTGCAACCATGGGATATGTTGCATCACACGGGCTACTGGTATCGTCTTGCTGCTGAGCATCTCGCCGCTCGCAAAGCCCTCGCTCATTCCATACCGGAGGAAGACCGTCGGTCGCCAGATACTACGCCTGCATCGGCCGTTGCGGGCAAGGCCTTTCAATACGACACTTATATGTGCCCAGACCCGCATGAGGAGTATCCTCTGCAAGGTACGGGCGTGAATCATTCGCAGCTTATTATAGACTGCCTGATGGCAGCTCGCTCTCAGTTCCAGGCACGGCGGCAACTGCGGTTGTCTGCAGAGCTGTCACTAGAGTGTGCCAAAGAAATGGTGAGCTTGAAGGCTTGGAATGACGTTGTGGCGCTGCTTCGGCCTCTATGGGAAGATATGTCTTTCAGAGAAGAGGGGTGGCTCAACGTTGTTGAGGACCTCAGCTGGGTGTTGCGTGCCGCGGCCGCTCATGCTGGCCATGGCGAGCTTGTTGTTGCGATTGATTGGGAGCTCTTGAACAAGAGTAAGAAGCGCTTGCCTATTGTCCCGTTTTCGCAGACTAACACATCCTGCAGAGTTCACACGGCGACCCAACTGGCACTACGATATATCTAAGTCTCTTGAGGGCCTCTCCATCGAGCCAAAGCCAACCGTGACGGTTAACGATAGCGCCGTGTCTTCTTTCACATCAGCATCTTTCATCTTCAAGAGCGAAGATGGTAAGGCTGGCGAGACTCGCCAGGCGCAGCTTGCGCTCACATCAGACGCCTTCCCAGACTCGGCTGCAGTAATTCTCAAAGGCTTGAGGATAGATTTTGAAGGCAGCCTCAAACCCATTACTCTTGAACACCAGCCAGACTCCGGGTTCATCACGGAAAGGGGCAATGTTGCCCTTTCAGAGGTCTCACTAACGGAAACAGTCCGGACAAGCGTGGAAGATGACGAAGAACGCCCGTCGGTTCTACACGGATCTGCAAACCTTTCCATCAAGCCGGGAAGTACTAATGTCTATGAGATGGCGATACCTCTGCGAGAGCCAGGAGAAGCTCGTGCCTCCTCGGTGACGTTGACCGTAGAGACGGAATCATTTCTGCTCAACTACACCATCGCGTTCCGAGAATTGGGCGCAACGGATGTTTGGTTTGGTCAATCGCTATCGAGGAGACGTGTGGTACGCCAGAGCGCACACGTTATCCGAGTGCATCCTAGGCCACCCAAGCTAGAGATCAAATTTGCACAGCCGCTTGACCAGTTCTACGCGAATGAGCCGATGGAGCTGGTCCTAGATGTTCTCAATGCCGAGGACGAAGAGGCGGTAGCTAAGCTGGAAGTCCACGTGTTTGGCGAACAAATTCCATCATTCCGCGTCCAGGTTGAAGAAGCAGAGCAGCATAGCGCAGAAGCCGGCCAGGAGGATGCCAAACTCACTGATTTATCGCTCGGCACATTGGGAACATCGCAATCCACCCGCGTCAGGGTCAGCCTGGACCCCGTGCAGCTGACGACTTCTTATGATGTGACGCTGAGGGTGTTCTACCACCTCGTCTCGGACCCGGCAACTCTAATTATGCAGATCCTCCCTGTACAGCTCAACGTCGTCAACCCATTTGAGGCAAACTACGACCTCATTCCTCGCCTGCACCCCGACCCGTGGCCGAGCCTGTTCGACTACGAGGGCGTGCAAGACCCGTCTCTGGACGACGCCGCGATTCAACCTCGGGGGCTGGCTCAGAAGTGGTGTCTTGTATGTCATTTTGCGTCATTTGCCAATGAAGACCTGGAGATTGTCAGCATGGATACCGAGGTAGTCGCGTGCCATAACAATGCGCGTTGTACAACGACGACCCGACCAGAGGTTCCAGAGGGAGGTCTCCGCATATCTCCCAAGTCGATGCAAGAGGCTCGATTCGACCTGGTGGCGCAAAAGCTTAGTCTCGACGACAGAGGACCCGCGTCCCTAGACGTCGCGTTTGTGCTCAAGTGGCGACGGACGACATCGGAGTCGGCCGGGGTTAACACGACGAGGATGCTTGTCCCCCGCTACATCGTCTTGGGCACTGAACCCCGAGTCCTCGCCTCCTACGCGCTCGCCAACCCCTTGACCGGCCTTATCCATCTCGACGTCACCATCGAGAACCCGTCTAGCCACTTCTTGACCTTTGGCCTAAGCATGGAGCCAAGCGACGAGTTCGCGTTCTCCGGCTCCAAGCAGACAACGACGCACGTGCTGCCCGTCTCGAGGCGGACGGTCACGTACCGGCTGCTCCCACTTGTTCGGGGCGGCTTTATCAGACCCACGCTCGTAGTGAGAGACAAGTACTTCCAAAAGGTACTGCGCATCATTCCCACGGATGGCATGAAGATCGACAAGGACGGGCTGTTGGTTTGGATTCCCCCAGAAGAGGGAGAGGAAGAGGATGGCTAGGTCAGGTAGACCTGGGTCCTTTTGCGTGTATGTGTGTGTGTGTGTGTGTGTGTGTGTGTGTGTACATATACTCTACGTCTAGGGTGTCTTGAGATCTGCGTCTGCAAAATGAGAAAGAAACTCGTAGCCTGTCACTGACTTCTCTTTGTGTTGACCCCCGCCGGAATGTCTTATCAAATCTTTGCCTTGGGCGGCCGTTCCGGGCGCCCGATCCTCTTGAACCACTCGTACGTCAGCGTTGTCTTCTCTCGCGAACTCAACCTCGTCCAAGCCTCGTACTCCTCCTGCTCTCTCCGCCACGCCCCTAGAGCCGTCTCGATGCCGCCTGCCGCCAGCTCCGCGCTCACGCCAGGAATTTCCATAGGGAACAGGTGCCCGGCCTCAGGCAACGTCACCTCCCTTACCCGTCCCCTCTCCTTCCCCCCGCTGCCCCCAGTGCCCGTGCCCGTCAGCTTCATCTTCTCCTCCCGCAGTTCGGGCGTCGAGAGGTCGCTCAGCCCGCCAAAGACGTACAACACGCCAGGACGGAGGTACGGAAGGCGGGCGAGGGTGGTGGGGCCCTCGGAGCGGTAGAAAGGAAAAGTGTAATAGCGCTCATTGAGAGAGGGGTCCAGGTCCGGGACTAGGTCCGGCCGGATGACTTCACGGCCCGACGGATCGTAGGCCTCCCAGCTGGGGCGGAAGAAGGTGAAGACCTCTTGGTGCTTCGTCGTCGTCAAAGTCACGGCGCCGGAGGGGGCGGAAGGGTGTAGTTGGGTGGGAACGTCACGAAGGCCGTGAGCGACCCATGCGTCGAAGACGCGCGGGTCCCAGGCGCGGTAAAATGGGCTTTTGAGAAACGTTTTGCGGGCGTCTTCGCGCGAGGCCCAGATGTCGCGGCGGGATGCGGAGGCGGCGGCCGGGGAGGCGCTGATGGAGCCCTTTGCATTGGAGGACCACTTTGAGATTACCGGGTCGAGGAGGACGAGGCCGGAAAAGAGGCGGGGATGGATGAAGGCGACATTCGCCATGGCATTGCCGCCGAAGGAGTGGCCGATGCCGACAAGGGGCCGGGGAGGGCGGAGGGTGTTGATGAGGTGGAGGAGGTCGCGGGGATGGTCGAACCAACCGGGGTCGTTACCCAGCTTGGATTCGTTGAGGATGAAGGACGCGCCCTGCCAGGCGGCGTCGGCGATGATGATGGAGCGGATGCGGAAGGTTGAGGATGGTTTGAGGGACTCGGCATGGAGATCTTGCCAGAGCGCCTCATAGAGCTCCTGTGGTGTCCTGTGTTAGTGGTATTTCTGTTTTTTGGAGTTGGTGAAGAGCGAGCTCGGATTGAGGGGAATACATGACATCAGATGAATTGGGAATTGAAAAAGGGGTGAGTAAGATGCCTCACTTTGGGGAATCCATTGGCATGCGCGCCGATGATGGTGACATCCCCTGGCTTGGGACTCGGGTTGTCCTTTGGGATGTACTCCTTGACGGCTAGCTTGAGGACATCATCTTGGGACTGCGAGAGGGCGCGTGGGAACTCTCGAATGTGTGAGGCGTCGACGACGTGTTCTTTGATGTGGAAGACGGCCGACATGGTTGGGACTCAAGACGGAACTGATCTTTGTCATTCGACACGTTCTCACTTTGGATTGGCAAGGTTAGAAAACACGTCGGTACTTGCGAGTTGTGTAGGGATGTGCTGTTTGGGTGCAGAGAGACGCTCGAGTCAAGCAAGAGGTTGGACTTTGTAAGAATCGAATCTGGCAAGATGAGCGTGAAGGGTAAAGTCCCAATACTGAGAATACCGTCTCCCGGAAGAACACTTGAGAGTGAAGCTGTCAAGCAGACTTGACGTGTAGGAGAAGTACACGTACACGAGTTGAAATTGGATTGCGATGATGGGGACCGTGTGTGGAGGGACAACGATTGTATCGTGCTACAACGCTTGGGGGTGGGTTGAGTCTGGTGTGTTGGTGTGGAGAGATGCCGAGGTTCCAGAAGCAACACCCCTGTCATTTTTCGGCTCTTTTTCTCTACGGCTCGAGGAGACGGGAGAAGGAAAATATTCACTACGTACAACGTACAGCATCCGCCTGAAAGTGATGAAGGGCGCGGGAGATGCACTTTCCCGAGACAGGACCACCAGCTGCGTTTGACGGCAGTTGGCAGGAGAGTTGGAAACAAGACCTGTTATGTTAGGAGAGATAGAAATGAGGTGGCGGAAGATACACATACACAAGGAGACTGTCAGCCACAGTTTTAGATTCTGCAGCTCTCGTGCAAGATGAACTGGGCTGTCGGTTTTCTGTGCTACAATCATCACTGTGCTACGCTGGGCTGTTTGGCCATTCCCGGTTGTCTTTTCTCCCTAGAGACCCGACGAACTAATGTGTTAACGCTAATGGATTGCGAGCTGCCCTGCGACCCTGATTGACCCAAAACTATCCGTACCTACCCCGCAATCCCCCCAAATCCACCGTCCAAGTAATTCTCTCCCCGCTTCATTGCACTTGCGCGCCATCCCAACTCCCCCCACACTCGTTTCTCATTTATGCCCAAGTAAACACCGGCCCCAGGCCCGATCCCGGCCGAACCCAATCCCTGCATGCCGAGAGTACTCATTTTCACCGGCGCTCCGGAGGCCGACTGGTCATCCCCGGACTCCTCTCTGCTCTCTTCGGCCCCGCCCAGCACATCGGACCCCGCACCGAACTCGGCATTATCGTCGTCTGCACCAGCCTGGCGTTCCCTCCCCCTACAACGCGAGCCTCTAACGACCGGCTTCTCTCAACCCCACGGCCTCCCCCTGAACTTGCTCCCCCCCGCCCAGTTCTTCGGCCTCTCCGTCGACCTCGACTCCGACCAAACCACAGCCCAATCCCAGGAGCTCTTGTCCCAGTTCTACGACCATTCCCTTGCCCTCCACCACTCTCTCGCCTCATCCCAACTTCCCCTTCCCCCATCTCAGCAGACCCCCTTCCCCTCCACATCAGAGACAGACTCCTTCGCCACAACGGACACCACAACAGACTCCTTCCTCACCACATCGGCAGACTGCTTCAACAATACTACCACAACCCTCAAACCACCCCTCCTTCTGAACCAGCACCTCTGTAACCTCAAGGACATACCCCCGGCCCCCGAGCTCCTCCGCCTTGCGCCGCAAACCGTGACAGTAAACCTCATCGCCGGCGTGATCTCCGTCTCCGAGACTCGTACCATCACGACCCGCTGGGGCACGGAACTAGCCCTCCTCGAGGTCCTCATCGGCGATGACACCCGCGCCGGCTTCAGCGTCACCTTCTGGCTCCCTGTCCCAAACGGCAACAATAAGCCCAACGACCCTTCCTCGCAGCTGAGGCGCCAGGACGTCGTCCTCCTGCAGAATGTCGCGCTGCATGTCTTCAGGGGCAAGGTGTATGGGCAGAGTCTGCGCAAGGGCCTGACGCGTACGACCGTGCTATACCGGCGGAGAACGGACGAGGAGGACGTCGGGGGTTACTACCGTCGGAGGGATCTCGAGGTCGAGAGGGTCGAGGAGGCGGGACATCTGCAGCTGGTCAAGACGAGAAGAGTGTGGGAATGGGTCCTGAAGTTTGTGGGCGGGGAAGGGAGACCAACAAGGGGGAAGAAGAGGGGATGGGATCTGCCGCCGGATGATACGCAGTGATCACACCAGGCCGCGCGAGTTTTTGGGACGTTACATTTGGGATCTATTCGACATTACTGCATTTAGTTCTAAACAGAGTGAGGTTTCTAGCTGGGGGGGTATCCTTTGTGCGCTTCATCCATCCATAGCACCCTCCATATCGTACATCAAATATTACTGCTATTGGGTCGTTTCACACGGCAACAGCAGCGGCACCGCCCTTGCCCTCCTTTCTGACACTCTTCCATCGCAGACCAAGACAGGCGACAAACGCAGCAACGGCACACGCGACAGTGAGGTAAAAGGTGTGTCTCAGCCCCGTCATGTAGGCCTCAAGCACCGGGGTGATTGCTTCGGGGCGGCCCATCTGCGTCAGAATACGGCGCACCTGGTCCGCGCCGGAGTTGATAAAGATCTGTGGATCGACGTTGGGTACGTTCTGGGCAATCCCATCGATGAGGCCCGTCTGGAAGAGGGTCTGGGCGACTGCGATCATGATGGCACCGCCGAACGACTGGAAGAACTGCACGCATGCAGTGGCGACGGGGACTTCTTCAAGGGGCAGGACGGTCTGGACGACGAGGACGCCGATCTGGAAGCCTGCGCCGATGCCGAGGCCGGCAAGGACCTGGTAGCCGAACCACTCGCGCATAGGGGTGTCGATGTCGAAGGTCGTGATCATGCCGGCGCCGACGGCGAAGAGGACAAGGGACGGCAGAATGATGGCGCTGTAGTATCCTATGATGGATATGAGGCCGCCGGTGACGATAGAAGCGACGACAGTGGCCAAGAGGAGGGGAAGGATCTTGATGCCGGCCTGAACGGCGCTAACACCCTGGATTGCCTGGAAGTAGAGGGCTTCAATGGCCCTGTTAGGATCGCGAAGAACATCGTCGCGTTCACTGGGTGGGAAGATACTTACACAAGTAATAGATGAGGGGGAAGAAGGCGGCACCGAAGAAGCAGGCAAAAAGCATGGCGCACAGGACGTCGCGGTTCTTGAAAAGCTTGGGGGGCAGCGTGCCCTTGTCGCCTTGCCAAAGCTGGACACCGATGAAAAGAATAACCATGAGGGCGAAACCGACAAACAAGCCGATGATGGTGGCGCTGTTCCAGGCGTAGTCGGCGCCGCCCCACTGCAGAGCAAGGATCAGGCAGATGATGGCGGGGATGAAGATGGCGGCGCCGATAAGGTCGAGCTGCATGAGGCGCTGGATGAGTGTCTTACCATCGGGGTTGTTCCTGCGGCTTAGGTTCAGCAGGAAGAAAATGAAGACCATGGCGAGGCCACCGATGGGCAGGTTGATGTAGAAGCACCAGCGCCAGGTCACCTTCTCGGTGAATGCGCCGCCGAGCAGAGGACCGGCCACGGAGGCGACGCCCCACATCCCTCCGATGAGACCGAAAGCCAGTGGTCGCTTTTCGAGTGGCATAGTATAGCTTAGGATAACGATGGAGCCGGAGAAGAGACCGGCGGTGCCGATGCCGGCGACAGCTCGGCCCACGATGAAGGCGGTCGATGTCGGTGCCAGGGCACAGATCAGGGAGCCGATTTCGAAGATGGCGATGGCGACAAGGTAGGCGTACTTGATGCTGAAAAGCTTGTAGACCGTGCCGTACATCGGCTGCAGGGCGGTGGTGGTCAGCAGGTACGAGGATCCGTACCAGCCAATGTCCTTGACGCTGCCATACTCCGAGGTGATGGCGCCGAGAGCTGGGGCAATGCTGGAGATTCGCGTTAGCTGGTGTACTCGGGTTGAAAGTCGAGATGCTGCGTTCTACATACATTGTTTGGTCGAGAGCTACGAGGAAAACCGCGAGACAGAGGGAGATGATGATCAGCACGAGCTTCAGACCTGAAGGATATTCAATGTTGTCCTCTTCAGCCGGGGCCTTGAAAGGCTCCTTGTTGCTCGCTGGCTCGATGTCGGCGGTATGGGTGTCATCCTGAGAATGTTGCTTCTCGGTAATGATGGAGGGATCGGCTGAGGTGGTGTCGCCCGGCTTTCCTTCAGGTTGCTTGGAATCCATGGCGTCAAGTCTCTTCAACAGGCGGCAGATGGATGGATTATGGGAAGAAGGGCTTTGCAACAAAAATTGTGAAAGAAGTAGAAGCGGTCTCCCCTCGCGCACTCGTAATCTGAAATGACCAAGTAGATGCAAAAGAAAGAATTGCTCTGGGATAATAACAAAGAGAGGCGGATGTGAGGGGGGAGCGTAGGAAGGAAAGAAGGCGTTATGTAGCTTACTTATTTTCTGACACAGTCTTCCCCCCTTACCCTGACGCCTACAGCAACGGTTCCATGGCGAACGTGAGATCGTGAAATTTGCCAGCTGCAACAAATCATCGGGCAAGCAGTGTAGACCACTAGGACCCGGTCCCGATCTGGACGATTCTGGTAAGTGCAAGCCACAGGGATGGATCGTCCTTCGCGGAGCCCGGGAGACAAAATGTCAACCGATGTGCTCCCTGATATCGCTAGTCATAAGCTTGTCTTCAGTTTCGGACGGATGAAATTCCCGGGATGATGACCTGTTTATCCGATGGGCAACTTGCTGTGTCCGAGTGGCGTACAGCGAAGCGAACCCTGAGTGTTTGCTCTGCAATATCGACAGGACGACTTTGAATCCAGAATCACCACGGCTACGGGGCACCTTAACATGCCCGAAGACGTACACTAGGGGTCATGATTGGCATAGTTAGATAGGCTACTGCAAGCCAAATCCCTCCATGTGGCAGTGTGGGCCCGGAGATAAAGTTAGTGGGACCAGGAAAACAAGACATCGGGCAGATCGAGGACTGGTCCAGGTCCGCCCCCCCTCCCTTTCCCTTTGTTTTTTTGTGTCTTCCATGACCCATCTTCCCATTCTCATAATCGCTCGGAGGTCGGCTTGAAAAGTTGTCCGAACCGTACCGTGTCCCGTTGATTGGCCATACCCGCCTTCGGCACTCGGTCTTGACTTATTCCTCTTTGGGATTTACGACCACTGCATGGAAATCGAAGACGTCAAAGAGTATGCAAGAAATTGCTGGGGTCCTATTGCCCCATTTGCCCCCTTTCACCCCATTCCTCGATTCGTCGTCTCCTTCCTCTGATAGTACCGGCCTCGACCGCAAACAAACGGCTGCGGCTGATGCCATCGTCAAGTTGGAGCCCTGTCGCAGTGTTCGCCCGCAACGCATGGATGCATCATCGGAGATGACTCATTACTATGGGCCATTTGGGCTAATATCAGTGTCGCTTGCGGCTTTGACATTGATCCGACTACCGCAACTCGGTCTTCACTGAAGCCATTCCCACAACTGCGGCGGGAGATACCGTTGTGGACAGTTATGTCGTAATGCTTACAGCGAGATTCGATTCGAGCACGATCATAGTCCCAGCCCATATCGCCATATTCCCCTTACATGCCATCCAAACCCAGTCAAACACCATACATAGAAAGGGATGGGATGCGGGTACTTTGTCGGAGCGCACAGACGACTGGCCTTTTACCTTTTCACACTACGTTGCCGAACAGCCTAATCACGGTTTTCGGAGCAATCGCAAATTGTGGTATCAGAGAAGACTGACTATCCGAGGGAGGATTCAGGTTTTGTCTTTGGTTCAAAGAGTGCAGGTTTTGCTGCATTTCAATTCCGACTTCAGGTGGGAAATTCCCCAGACAGACAACTCCAGGCTGTTGGCCCAAGAGCAAGCATTTGCAAATGGTACATCAATAACTGCTTTCCCACACGAGGTATATGCATCGTTGGTTTCGAGGGAGGGAGAGAGAGAGAGAGAGAGAGAAAGAGAAAAAGGTAACTAAATGTGCCTAGCAGCCGTTGATAGAATTTGACCAAAATGTCAAGATGAGAATTACCTTGCTATCACTTCCAGACAAGAAAACTACACTCCACAAAACACTTAACTTCCAAGCTGCCAGGCTAACGCTATTTTAAGGCTCCTTCCCACGCGGCGTTTCGGAGCCGCTGTGGAGACAGACCAACAAGAGTTGCCGGCGCAAGTCACTGAATTGCCTGTGCCAACGCCGCCCAATTGCGTGGATGTTCCCGTTCTGGTTCGAAACAATTGGTCAGAAGCATCAACGTGTGACGGCGCTGGTGATTGCAGGTAATGTACCCGGCGCAGTAGGTTTGGTGTTGAGATACTTCTTGACCCTCACATTCAGCAAGGACAGGCCTGCGAGAGAGCCTCAGCGTTACCCGCCAAGGTTCGCTGCAAATGGCTGTGAATGGATGGCCGGAGAGCGCCAATCTAATCTCGGCCGCAGCTAACCTTCCAACGTCTGTCCGCCTTCAACCTCCAACCAACGTCAACTCTTCCCCTCCTCCGTCCTCCATCCAGCGCTCTTCCCCCAGGAGGCGGCTACGTTGACGTCGGCACCTTCCTCGACATCCAAATCCCTTTCCAAAAGACCTATTAAATCTAACAATGCCATTTACGAAACCAAACGCCATAAGCGACATCTCCATGACATCTCAATGACATCTCTGAAGCCTTAATTGCAGGAGCCCAGAACGAGCCCCAACCGAACAAGATCCACTCCACCCACCCACTACCAGCCGGATATAACTCCAGATCGAGTCGGAAGCTAGGCTCTCCGACCAACACATCGCTCTTATGGATCGCGCAATGGATATAAGGGATATGGACTTCGAGTCTGCCATTACGGACGACGATAAGGATGTCGGCATGACTGTGAACGCAGCCAACGCGCCTCAGTCGCTAGGTCGCTCGCCATTGTCCAAAGCGCGCTCCATGTCCGACGGCGGAGGGACTCCCTCGAAACTGTCACCTTCACCGTATATTGCCGAGAGCCACAAGGCGTCCAAGGATGACAATCACATTAGAGACACGGCCACCACCCCCGTGACCCCCCACCGATCCGAATTTCCACTCCGCGGCCTGTCGCTGCAGATGCCTACAAACCGCGACTCTACTTCCCCCGCATCGACTCCGTCCGCCGCCTTCACCAAACCCGCACCGTTGTCTCCCAAACTCGATCACTCCCAGATTTATGCGAGCCCGACAAACATTTTGCCACGCCGATCCCGCGGGCTAGACTTCTCCCGTGCAGCCACGAGCTTGCACCACTCGACCCTCGCCGAGCAATCCTCACCCGACTCGTCGCCCACAATCGGAGGTAGAGGGATGAATATCCCGGGTCGCAGGAGCAACGACTACGGCCAGGCCGAACAGACTACAAACTCTCTGTGGTCCATGATGGGAAACCACGAGCGCATGACTGTGTCCAGCTCCCTAGGTAGCGCGAACCAATTGGGCTCCGACTCCTCGTCGTCTTCTGATGACGACGAGATCATGGACGAGGACATGGACGAACCGTATATTGGTACCCCGCAGGCCAACAAAGTTTCAGCACTACTTGGTACTCAGCCGTCCATGATGGCGCCGTGGGGTGGCTCTCCCGCAATGAACAGTCTGGTGAGCTTCCAACAACGGCAGCGTGGAAGAAAACAGCCCAAGAAGAAACACAAGCTGCCCTTGGGCCTAGGATTCAGCCCCGCCTCCGTTGCGGGTCTCTCCAAGTCGCCGCCCAGCGCCATGCCGAAGGATACCTCGGCCCATTCGCGCCGGGAGAGTATTAGCTGGCAGGCAAATCAACTACATATTTCGGGGGGCGAGGAGGAGAGGGGAGATAATATCGAGGGTCTTCTCTCGACTCCCAGTCGCGATGGGCAACGAACCACAGTTATGCGACGCGTCGCGGCCCGCCGAGGAAACCTGCTACCGAAAACGAAGAACTTTGCTCGCATTCGAGCAGCCCTCTTCGAAGAAGGTGCTCCGGTTGAGACGGAAACCCGGCGAGAGGCCGAGGTCGTCCGTCAAGTACGCGAAAGCGACGTCGACCTCGAGCCGCCCCGCCAACCAACTACATCCGCCACCGCCCATTCATCACCGAATCTGGGGCATCAAGAAGCATCCCTGGATGATATACCAGAGAGCATGATCACAGACTCTGCTCTCAACTTATCAAGCAGTTTTAAGCAACAGGCCTTGAAGAACTCAAAGGGCACCAAGTTTTGGGACACCTTCTCCGAATCGAGCAGCATCGGAGCACGCACGACGCCACCGCCTCCGAGCGGTCTGCCCCGCGGCTCATCTTCCGGCATGAGCGAAGATATTTCTATGGACTCTCCGTCTATGGGACCTACGGCGGGCTTCGCCATGGCAGCTAGCAGCGGTGAATCGCAGAAGGGCGACACCCCTCTGCTTTCACAAGGCCCACCACCCACGCCGAGCGCTGCGGAGATCACGCGGCGAATCAACAGCAAGCGGCGCCGGGAGGACGACTACGATCCGGTCAGCCTCAAACGCCGGGCCGTCAGCCCCGGAATGAGCGTGCACAACTCGCCCATCATGCAGAGTCCGATGCAGCGCGATGTGGCGCCGTGGGGATCGGGATCGCGGCCCGGTAGTAACAGCGGCGACCGAGGCGGCAGTGGCGCGCCCAGTGAGTCTGGCAGCCTAGGTGGCACACCCGGGGGCGGCGCCAACACCAATGGCCGAGTGAACGGCAATAAGGGGCGTGTTGGTTTCCAGGGCATGGTCGATACCAGCGACGGCATGATGCGCATGAGCATCGAGTGAACTGTTTTCTATTTTCTACATTTCAGTGGACACCAAAGAACGTTGTCGAGCGCGGTCTGCATTCTGGGCGTTGGTCGGCGACGCATTGTATGAAAAGTGTGGGATTAAGGCGAACTGGGGTGGGTCACGAAGAAGCAATCAGTGTATTCATAGAGCCGTATCAGGCATTTTATACACACACTCAGACATAACAAACCATCTACGAACGAAACATAGATTTATAATGACCATGACATGACACACAGTCATGCTAACAAGATAATATCTCGGTCGTGGTATCTTCCCAAACGCCAGTGTACGCCCTCTAATGCTCCCAAACTGATACTTCCAGCGAACTCGAAGCGAAATCGACCAACACTGAACCTGCTGTTCTCACGACTGAATCGCTGCTCTTGCCGAAGCTATTCATGTCCGTCGACAAGCTCACTCCACCCCGACGCCTTCTTCAGGCACCCGCAGACTGCCGAGCTTATCATCCAGCCACCGCGCCAGGTCCTCGGCATGCCGGCGCAGGACCATCACCCCCGCCGTGTTGACGCTCCCGACGCTCGCCAGGCTCGCAATGGTCTGTCCGCCAACGCTGAGGACGCTGTCGACCTCTGACGGCGACGCGGGGACGACGTTTGGGGTCGCGCGGCCGGAGCCGCCGGCGCCACCGTGGGCGTGGAGGTGCTGGTTCTGGAGCTGCTGTTGGACGGCCTCGACGGCCGTGTCGATCGTCTCGGCGAGGGGCCCGATGCAGACGAAGAGGAGGCCGCACTTGAGACGGCGGATGACGACGACGCCGGCGGCGAGTTGGACCGTTATCGTGAGGGGTTTGCCATCTGCGGATGTGGCGAGGCCGGGGGGCACGGAGGTCGAGGACGGGGGCGTGGAGGGCGAGGTTGGGAGTGCGGGGGGGATGTCCGGGGATGCGGAGGAGTGGAGGGCGAAGAGGGAGGATGCGACCGTCGACTGGGTGCGCAGGAGGGAAACCGGGTTTGGGGAAGCGTGGGCGAGGAGACGGCCCGAGGGGGTCGCGAGGAGGGCTGTGTGGAGGTTGGCGTTGAGGTTCGAGTTTAGGAAGGTCGTGAGGCGTTTCGTGAGGAGCAGGGGAGGGGTTGGTTGGGACATGTTTCTTTCCGTCTTCCTTCGAGGCCCGCGTGGCGATTGTCGTGAAGGATGGGGGGGATGATGTTCGCGAGTGGATTGGTGATGTGGGAGTTTCTGGTGACCGGATGAGGGCGGGATGGAAATGAGCGGGTTTGTTTGTCGGGAAGACGGCTATCAACAGGATTTCCTTTCCGCGTCGTCCTGAGTTATAATCTGAAGATTCGAGAACGCGAGGTCGCGGTTGTTTTTTTCTTTTCGATGGAGGTGATTTTGTTTCTTTGTAGAGAGGCCTGGACGCGTCGGGCTGTCGGGCTGGAGGTTGGGAGCTTGGGAAGCTGGGTCGGGAGGGAACGCCCTGGTGAGGTGGGTTGATGTCGAGGTCTCGATCCACACTCGCAAACTGAATCGGAGCTGTAGCAAGCAAGCCTTGCTGCAAGGTCAGTGCGCCAAATGGTTTTCGAGTGGGGCCGGTCCAGGTGGGTAGTTAATTAGCCCGGAATACCAGCAGTACTCGACCGGTAGGCCCAAGGGACGTATCGGGACACGGGAGTTTCGTAGTGACATGCGACGACGCTTGAAGATCTAATACACAAAAGAAGCTGCGCCACGCTGTGTTTAAGAACAGATCGAATGCCATCTATATTATTGGTCCTTTAATTGATTTTTTTTAACTTCATTTGTTCTTTTTTCCCTTCTAAACGCCCCCCCTCACTCACCCGAAAATGGTGTAAGACAGGTCATTGACGGCATGCAATGTCTCCACGAGAGAACGATATCAAATGGGCAAGAATAAGGACGGGCTCGTTTATTCACTCAAAGCCTACAACGCGGCTATTCCACAGTTTCCTCCATGTAATCATCCAGTTCTTCCAAGTCTACATGGTTCAGTACCAGGAACCTAGCCCTCAGATCGTCCTTCACGTCCACATGCGCCCTCCCATCTACGGTCTCCATTCTCCAACTCCGATACAGTTTCTCGATCTCATCCGCGTAGCACCTGGTCTCAACCGCCGGCAACATGAGGTCGTAGTCCAGGAGAATGCGGACGGCACGTTTGAGTTGCCACGAGTACCCCGAATCTCTTAGAACCTCGTCAAGATGAACGTCCGCCTCAACATTACACTTGTTGGGCTGGCATCGACAGCCCCAGAAGTTCTCGTGCGCGCATTCATAGTTGTTTGCACCGTGGTCCTCGGTCGCGCTGCATTCTGCCGTCTTGCACCGTCTAATATGGATGCAGTGGCACGCCTTACACCCCTCTGTGCTGGGGAGGGGAATGTTGGTCATCATGCGGAAAAGAACGGCACCAAGAGCCCAGTGGTCGTCGCTGAGCGTGTACAGACGGTTGCTCTTTCGTGACGGTCAGCGGACTCGGCGTTCAGAGGGTTTCGAGGGACGCGGAAAGGACTTACCCGGTCTGTGGTGCTGAGGTACTTCATCCATTGCGTCCTCATCTCGCCAATACTCGTGACGCCCTGTCTGAGCGCGGCGGGAAACATGGTGCTGTGCGGGATGGGCTTCTCACCATACCCAGCGGGCCCATGCCGCCTCGCCGGGATACCCGACACGGTGGCCTTGCCAAACTTACCCAGCTTACACACGCCGTAAGTCTCCTTACCGCGTGGGTGCTGGAAGAAGATGGACTGGGCGTTGATGCCGCGATGCAAGATGGGCATCCATTCCGTATCCGTCCGGGCCCATTCCCACTCCCCGGTTACCCAGTCATCCTGCTGACGGTAGCCATCATGGAGCCAGACGAGCGCACGCATCGTCGACGTCAGAACGTGCCAGCAGAGCGACTCGGGCAGGAAGCAGTTCGGGTCGCGGTCTACGCTGCGGTCCGCGAAGAGTATCTCGAGCGTGCCGGCATCACAAAGGTCCCAGACGAGGTAGTCTTCGGTAGCATCAACTTGCCCGTGGAAAGGCTGCTGGCGGATGTGGCCCGCGAGGGAGACAATGTTCTCGTGGTTGAAGATGTAGGAGATATTACGTCCGAGGCTGCATTCATAGAGGAGGTCCATCAGCCCTTTGATCCGGCGCTGGCTCTTTGTCGTGAGGCCCATGGAGTACTTCCCGGCTGCAAAGTACTCGTCAAAGTCGTCCAACTTGCGGGCGATGAACTCTTCACCGTCGACGTAGCCGGAATGCTGCGCCAGACGCCTCGCCGTCCAGATGTTGTCCTGTATCCTCTTGACGAGTTGGAAAGACCTTTGGGGATGGTCGGGGTCTTCCATTTTGGGGTCTTGTACACTCGTGCTGACGGCGTTTCCAAGTAGCCGAGTTGACCCAGAGCGAGGATGTCATGCATCGTAACGGTCAACTCGGGGAGATGGCGGAGCGAGGTTCTTTGTAGGCATTGTGACTCTAACTTGGAAAAGCGTTGCAAGGCGAGGTAACCTCTCGAATGGTCACCAGCATCGTTTGAGACAAAGAACAGCGTTCCTGCTATTGTTCTCTTTAGTTCAACGGCCTCTGTCTTGGCGTTCCGGAAACGACCGCGCTGCTGGCTAAGGCTCCATATCGATAAAAAAAAAACCCCCCCGGAACAATCGTTTTGGTCGTGGAAGGTGCTTTCAATGTGCCACTGAGTATCGCGAGATACGTCCTGGCATGATACACGAGCCGGCGCACACCTCACGGCGGACCGAAATGCAACTGACTAGTCCCCAGTCGCCGACGGCCTACGAGGGAAATCGCCAGTCTCATGGTCAGACGAGCGTGGAAAACAAATCAAGGATTCGCGTGGAGATCAGCACCACTTGACAAACACAGCGCCACGAAAGCTCCTTGTAAACACGGGGGCTCCTCAAGTCATCAATCAAATTAACGCATACACGCTCTTTGTCGATTGTTGCAGCAAGATTAGAATGGCGATAAAGATAGGCGAATGGCCGGGGTAATCCACGTGCACCGTGTAAGCCACCCCGCCCTGCAAATTGGTATTGGCAAAAGCGAAATGTGGTCGCTTCCCTGATCTGGGAGGCGCCCGGATTGCTCCTTGGTTTTTCCACGGGTCCATAGTGCTTGTTGGCCAAGGCCTGCCGTCCGATCCGGGCGGCGCTCCCTTGGGTGGTTTCTGGGGGCTGGTTGGTTCACTCTGGATGTCGCGGCTATGCTATGTAGGATTAACATGGGAGAGAGGAAGAGTGACAGACCGTAAGGGAGGCAATTGTGTCACACTTGGTTCAGCAGAGCAATCGAGCAATTTGAATGGACGGACGATCAATGCGGTAAAGGCGAATAAAAAAAGCGGTCCAGGAGGCCTTTCTTCCTGGTTCTTAGAGAGTATCATATCAGGCATGCATACCGTGGTACAGGCTGGGGGAACGCGTTTCATCGAGGCTTCTCCGGGCGAAACTGAGCAGAGTCGAGACGGGATGCCCGTGTAGCATCTTCTGCGGATCCATTTTGGCTGTGACTAACCATCACGTTGGGGCTTCGTTCACTCGAGGGTCATTGTTGGACAGGTTGGCGAGTAAGTGAAGAGCTCAAACCCAAGAGTGACCCCGTTCGCTGCCTGACTTATGAGCAGACTGGTGTCTCAGTCTTCAGCCACGTTGAGATTTGGCCGCCAGCCAAGGGACTGCCTAAGCCTCGTAGTAGGCCTCACGATTCGTATCGTGAGCGCTGTGGGTTTGGAGGAGCTGACGTTGCGGGCTGCGGGAGGTGGTTAGCGACCGGCAAAATCCTTCAGGACGGTCAAAACGATCAGGCCCAACCAGGGGCCGCTCCTGTTCGCGCTGCGTGAAGAGGCGCGGGACTTGGTCTAATGGTTGGATGGGTTGGACGGGCGCCACCAAGTCGCGGCTGTAAAGATGAGGCCGCGAACCCCTCGGCCGTGTTTACTTTCGAACCAGTAGTCGTCTCGTACAGAATCGAAGAGTGAAAGCGAACGGACGACTGGCTGACGGCCGCTGACAGAGTGTGTCTGGGAGCACAAGCGGGCAAGAGTTGTGAGGGGGGACGCGCCCACGCCGGGAGCCGAGGACAGAGGAACAGGACATGAAGGTCAGAACTGGGGTACGTACTTTGCCCTATATGCCAAAATATGGGGACTACTGTTCGCCTGCGGCCGACATGGGCGAATAAGAGATTACAATTCAGCGGGAAATGGAGACATCAAACGCTTCGTTGGTACACTAATCCAGATATGGAGAGTGGTGGCATGGTACCTGCGTTAAAGGCCGCGCTTCATCGTTAATGAAGTTCCCGGGGGAATCCCCTGCTTGGTCGTTGGGTGAGGCACGGTACCTGGTGAGAGTCGCAATTCAATGCGGCCATCTCATTCTCGGACGGCTCGAAACCGCCAGACTGCTCACGGCCGCCCGCCGAACCCTTCACCCTCTCAAGGCATGGACTTTTCCCATTCCATCCAATCCCATTTGGCAACCCCTACCTTGCGGCGTATCTAACCTAACTGCTTAATGAGCGGCAATAATTGGATGGGCCATCCTTCCCTTTTGGCAGACCGTCTTGTCCACTCAGTGTTACTGTCTGGTCATGTTCATATCCCCCATCCCACAGATCCCTCATCAAGACCTCCACTCCCCTCTTCAGTAGTAAGACTGAGGCGCTGTCTTTCTCGCTCCCAAAAGTCCGAGGTCACACGCTCACCTTTCTTCCCCATCAACATTCCTCCCCTGAGCTTCGCGAAGCCCTCTACGGCGTCAAAAGTAAGACTCGATTTTTTCCCCGGCCGACAGTTCGACTTTTGCGTGTAGTAAAAGAATGCACACGCCATCCACTCATTCCAGATTCGACTTTCGTTAGCGATACAGTCCACCCCCCCTCTTGCACGGCGGTCGTTCTTACACACGCTCACTCACGAACCCCCCCAATCGGTCGCCTTGTATCATCCAACCCTTTTCGACGTTCTGATACTCAGCCTTGCTACCCACGCAGGCCGATCAAACGCGGATATTCGCTTTACCAGAAAATCACTTCCCAAAGCTACGACCATCAACTTCACCGTTGTCGTCCTAGCCGGGCTGTCAATCATAATCCGGCCAAGCCCGATTGACTGGTCGACTACGTCAACTTGCCTTGTTTGTTATCGTCACGTCCCTCACCCGAACCTGACATCTTGATCCACCCTCAAACGCCCGGTCGCTCAATCATGCCAGCCTGACAATCGGCGGTCCGAACTATTGTCTCGCCAAGTCGACCATTCCTTCTCCCTACCGTTGGCCCACATTCCTTTCTCACCCTCGTTCAACTCATTCTTCTTTTTTATCTTGACTTGTCCCGTCTTCGACTTTGTTCTTTTGGCCGTCAAGAACGAGAGCACAGTCGATTACATCGCGGGCGAGTAACGACGTGTGCTGACGGCAGGTCCGAGTCGGGGGTTACGCTCATTCACCGACGACGACGACGACGACGACGACGACGACGACGACGACAACGACGACGACGGCAGCGGTCTCGGGAGGCCACAAACAGTTTTGCCGCCCAACTCCTTGATTCGACCGTATCAAGAGTCATCGATCTCCTTCCACTACTGTCCTGTCATCCTTAACCCTCCCGATAGTTCAATATGGGGTGTCTCAGCCATCGCAAGAAGCACGTCGAGAACCGCGCCGAGCAAAAATGGGACTACATTGTAGGTCGGTCGGCAGCTCTGCTTGACCCACGTACTAACAAGATCTAGAACCTGAATGACTTCAAGTCTCGGGGATGCCTGACCCCATTCGCCTACTTCTACCTCTGGCTCATGCTCGTCATCTCGATAGCAGTTTACGGCGTTGACATGTTCACTGCCGTCAACCTGCTGGCCTTTGACCGCTGGTCCTCCGAAATCGACCCCGCCATCGACTTCAAGTATTCGAAATGGATCTTCTCCATCTCAATCATCGCGTCATTCGTCAATCTTGCCTTTGAACAGTTCAGGGCTATGCGGGTCATGAAGCGAGGGAACGTTGCAGAGAGTTACCTCGACAACATCGCCGTTCGTCTTGAGAGTATCCGAATGGGCAAGGGCCAGGGCTGGAAGCGTTTCTTGGTCTTTGCTGAGCTCACTAAGAGCAAGAAGGGAGCCGAGTACATTGCTCTGTTCACATACTTCAGCTTTCAATGTGAGTCGACCCACCCGGCATGACCCAATTTGACTAACGCGGTGCAGCCTGGATTCGGGTCCTTGTCTGTTCTGGCCCCCGTCAGGTCGTCAACGCGTTGACGCTGAAGTCCGTCTACGATGCCAAGCTTGCTGTGCACGAAGCTTCGGTTGGGGGCTCCCTTTTGGGCTTCTTCGATAAAATCAAGACGCTCGCCACTGAGGACTACCAACAGGCTCTGATTCTCTCTGGTATGCTCTTCACCCTCGTGATTTGGGTCTTCTCCGCTCTGTACCTCATCATGGCCGTCCTTTTCTACGTCTTCTTCCTGTTCCACTGGATCCCAAGAGCCGACGGTGGCCTCTCCGGTTACTGCGAACGTAAGGTCACCAAGGCCCTGATGAAGATTGTAACTGTCAAGGTCAACAAGGCATTGGCAAAACAAGAGGAGGACAAGAGAAAAGCAGAACTTCGGGCGGCCAAGAAGAACGGCGAGAAGCTTCCTCTCCAGCGGCAGGCAACCCTTCCAACCCTTCCAAATGTTGGGGATCCGGACAAACTCACCGAGATGCCAATGATTGGCCGCAGCGATACCTTTGCGACACTTCCAAAATACGAATCCCGTCCTGGAACACCGGGCAGCTTCGAGCTCAACTCGTTGGATCAAAAGCGGCCTCTTCCTTCGAGAATGGGTACCGAAGCTTCGACCGCAAGCTACTCCTCACGTGCGCCTCTCGTCGGTGGTGCTGCAGACTTTGGCTACCAGCGATCTGCCTCGCCAGCTCCGACACTTCCGCCGATGGACCTCAACAACTATCCAATGGCACGGCCCGCCACTTCCAACTCGCAGAGAAGTTTCCGCCCTCAGCTATCACAAGTGCAGACCAATTCGCAGAACTCTTTGCGTGGTGGCTTCTCAGACAGCCCGGCTACCTATTCTCCGGACACTATGCCTCCGTTTCCCCCACCAGTTAGGTCTCCGACAGCACGAACGATGGATAGTTACAATCAAGCCATGCCTCAGAACCCCCCGGCTGCACGAACGATGGACAGCTATAACCAGCCATTACCGCAAAACCCCTTCCAGGGTGGCCGTGCTTCACCTGCACCACGAGCAACATACGACGACTACTCTAACCAGCGCAGTGGACGAGGTACCTACGATGACTACTCAAGTCAGCCGAGTGGACGAGGCACCTATGACGACTACTCCAGCCAGTCGAACGGAAGGGCTAGCCCAGCGCCATCGGCGTACTCCAGCCGCTCCGGAGCACCCTTGCCACGTGGCCCCGGCCCGCGCAACAACACCCCCTATCAAGCCTTCCAACCGTACAACCCGACGCGGAGTGCGACTGGCCCGGTTCCCCAACGCGGTCCGCCCAATGCTCCTATGCGGAACATGACAGCGCCAGTACCTCCCCGCCCACAAGAAGACTACTTTGCTCGCCCGGGCACGTCTCAAAGCCAACGACCTGCCCCGCGAGGACCAGGTTATGGCTACGACGATGACATTGAATCCCATAGAAACCAGCGATACTAGATACACCGGGAATGGGTGTCGTGGTTAGTAGGTGGCAGGTGTCCAGGGGCTTGACGGCATCTTTCTTTTAATGTCTTGATGATTCCGGGGCGTCTCTCTTCCGCGTTGACTATGTTCCACGCTCATTTTACGGAAGGCCTCTTGCCTTGCTTCGTTGGACATCATTGGGTCCGCAGGCTTGGATCAAAGGAACCTGGAAACAAGATTCCGAGTTTTCGAGATAGGATTCTTCCGTACTTCTTATTCTTCTTCTTGACGACTATCCTTTCGATACCCCCTCACTATCACGGAACGTTCTATTTCACTTCCTTCCATTGCATCATGTACCATTAGAGACAAAAACAGGGGTCTTTCAGCTTAGAACAGAGCTTGGGACAGCTGCCAGAGAGAAAAAGGCACGGGACAGTGTACTTTTAGCCAATCAAGAAAAATATGACTTTACGTCGTTCTTGATGCCGATCCGATTTTCGCCGTTTGACACTGCTTTGCAGGGTCCTTGGCGAGTTTTACCCATATTATCTGTCCTTGACCCGCTTCCCCGAAGTGATCGCCAACGGTGGGCGACTGCCAAGCATCCACTCGGGTGCTCCTCGCGAACGTGGGCGTAGAATGAATGGCGTGCGCCCTTCGGGGGTCTGATTTGTCACGCTCACATGCCAGCTTCGGGTTGCCGTGCTTACACGCCCTAAACATGACAAGCATGGTCCTATTTCTTCAATTGCGAAAAGATTTCGGGACTGTCGCAGCAGCACGGCACCTCCCCCCTCCGTCGCACAAATTAACGGCGTGCTGATGAACTACACCATCCTATTAACAAACCTCCTGTCGTCACACATACTGTCTCCGGAAAGCCTGTTTGCGAAAACGGCAAAGATGCCCGCGAGAACGATAGACTTCCACTCGGGCGAGCGCGCCGTCCAGGATCTCCTCGGCGTCCCGAAGCAAGGCAACCCCACGGCCGCGGGGCTCCCCGCGCACTACGGCTTTCGCATCGCCGCGGCGCCGCTGCTGGCGCTGGGGACGCTGGACGACCGCGGTAGGCCCTGGACGACGCTCTGGGGAGGGGAGGCGGGTGCGGTGGCGCGGCCTGTGGCCGAGGACGTGCTGGGTGTGAGGAGCAAGGTCGACGTCAGCGACGACCCGGTGCTGCGGGCCCTTTGGGGCGGGGATGCGCGAGAGGGAGAGGTGGTGAGGCCTGGGGAAGGAGGGGGTGGCAAGCTCGTTTCGGGGCTGTCTTTAGATTTGGAGACGAGGGACAGGGTGAAGATAGCGGGGAGAATGGTTGCCGGCGCCGTCAACGACGGGGAGGTGCAGATTGCGGTGATGGTCGAGGAGAGTTTGGGGAACTGCCCAAAGTATATTAATAAGAAGGTCTTGAGGGCGAGGGGCGAGGTCGTCAAGGGGGCGGTGGAGCGGGGTCTGCCACTGTCCGAGGAGGCCGTCGACGCCGTGAGGCGGGCGGATATGGTTTTTCTGGCGAGCGGGCACGCGGAGAGCATGGACACGAACCACCGGGGAGGATCCAGTGGCTTCGTGAGGGTTGCAAGAAACGATGGGCAGGGTGTCGAGATCATCTATCCCGAGTGTGAGGTGCTCCCCTTGATTCGTTCCATATGGCGCAAGGCTAATCTAATAGTGTTTTACAGTTTCGGGGAACCGGTTGTATCAGACGCTGGGCAACCTCAAAGTCAACCCTTCAGTTGGCATCACGATACCGGACTTCGACACTGCCGACGTGCTCTACGTAAGTTGTCAAACCAAAAAAAGAAAAAAAGGGAAAGAAAAAAAAAAGAAAAGAAGACAAGGGGGAGGGAAGAACAGTAAAGAAGGACGCAGATTGGCTGACCATTTCATGTAGCTCACGGGGACGGCATCTATTCTCGTAGGACAGGATGCGGCAGCCTACCTCCCGCGTACGAAGCTCGCGGTCAAGATCACAGTGACCGACGCGGTATTTGTCAAGGCCGGGCTGCCCTTCACGGCATCCAGCCTGGAGCCGTCGCCGTATAACCCTCCAGTGCGACAACTTTTCACTGAGAAGGAGCAGCGGCCGGGTTCAGCGTCTACGAGTACTACCGCGAGGGCAAGGCTTCTCCGGCGGGAGATGATCACACCGACGATTGCTCGGTTTGTGTTTGGACTTGAGCCGGCGGGAAGGATGAGGTGGGAAGCGGGGCAGTACGTCACGCTGGATTTTGCGGGGGAGCTGGACTCGGGGTGGAGCCACATGCGCGACGACGAGCCGCAAAGTCTGAACGACGATTACGTGAGAACGTTCACGGTGTCGGGAAGGCCCGGCGACGGAAGCGAGGTTGAGATCACGGCGAGGAGGAAGGGGCCTGCGACGGGACTCCTATGGAGATGGAACCTGGGCGTCCCTCTGGAGGTTCCTGTGCTCGGGTTCGGGGGTGCTCAGGACTTTAGGTTGAGGGGTGACGGGGAGGAGGTGTTTATTGCGGCGGGGGTTGGGATTACGCCTCTGCTTGCGCAGGTTGGCGACGTTGTGGGAGAGAACAACGGGTTGAGGGTGCTGTGGAGCGTTCGGGGCGCAGACTTGAGGTTTGTCAAGGATTCTTGTGAGCGAGTTGCCGGGCTGCCCGGCGTGCTGAAGGTGTTTGTCACGGGGAGATTAGGAGAGGCGGAAGATGGCGCCATCCAAGATATCGAGGCTCTAGGGGTTGCGGTTGAGAGGAGGCGATTGGAGAAGGACGACGTCAAGCTCGGGAAGGGGAAGAAAAGGTTCTTTCTGTGTACGGGGCCAGAGATGCTCAAGACGCTGGCGGGCTGGCTGGAAGGGGAGGATGTCGTTTGGGAGGAGTTTGCGTTCTAGAATAGCTACCCGGGGTGCTGTTCGAATTCGTTTCTCGTCCGTCGTCATAAGCTCGACATCTGAAACCGAATACATCTTCTACTCCCAAAACTTTGGATGTAGTGATTGGTCTTTTCTCACACCTAGTTATCGAAAGACTAGGGCAATGGAACTTGCCGGTGAACGAGGTCTAGCAATCTCGGCCGATTTGACAGGATCAGACAGTGTACGTTGTAGTGAACATAAAACATAGCAGGCCCACTCGATGCCGAGGAGTTCGGGTTCCGTTCGTATCTTGCGTGTCACGAATCCCAAATTAGACAGACAAGCTTCGAGCTTGATTCTCGTTACCGGTTGGAAACGTCAGATGAGTTCATGAAAAGCGCTGTACGAGCCTCTTGAGATTCAACTGTACACCGGATGAGAAAAAGCCGGGGCCGATAGATTCTGTGATAAGGCATTCTATTGCTCCGTAACGTGGTAGAGTTTGGTTGTAGCCAGCCATGAATCGCTCCGGGCGGAGGAAACTGTTAGTGGATACTCGTCGCAAGGTGATTACAGAGCCGAGAATGACGTGCCTCTCATCGGGCGATTCGACAGCTGGACGCAGCTGCCCATATCTTCCCACATACCGCATCGCGATCCCTAACGCTGGGCGGCGATACCACCCCAATTCCCGATTGACATTGGACCCCAGACTTGCTTCTTTCCCGATCTCGTCGCCCGGCCGAATCGGCGTCATCGCTAGGCGGGGTTCTGAACATGCCGTAGGATGACCACAAGAGAGCTGCGACGGTGCCAAGGGCCGCCTGTCCTTTCCCTCCCCTGGGCTTGCATTTTCTAGCTGTTTTAACTGGTTCGCTCTCTGAAAACGCGTGTATGTTGTACTTAGTGTACTCTGCATGTATCGCACGTTCGGTCGAACCCGACTGGGGCTTGTTGCTTGTTCTAGGTTCTTTGCACAGGGAAGCGGTTGAGCATGGAGCCCAGCCTAGAGTTCAGCCTCTTCCCGCAGAAGATGTCTTCGATTGAAGACGTCGTCGCCCGACGTCAATCTATCGTCGGGCATGGGATGTGCAATTTCTTTCTCTATCATGCACCGCGATGCTACAATGTAGATGACCTCTCAGTTTTGTGTGTGTATGACGGAGAGAGTGTGTGTGTTGGGCGGGGGATTTCCCCGTGGAATGCGGACCATGGCAGAAATGTGGATTTTTGTGACAATATCCTGGAGATCTCGATCGATGAAAGACAGCATCGGATTGAGGCCATCGTCGGATTGGGACTATCCTCAATGCAGTGGTAGAATTCAACAATTCGGGTTGCCGTTATGCGGAGTGGGGAGCAGCACGGTTCACTTATCGCGTAGCAAAACCTCCGCCGGCAGCCTGCTGGAAGAACATCGTCATGACCAAACGAACACGCGAAAAAAAAAAAAGGATAGAGAGAGTAATGGAAGAAGAGGGGTTGGGTCTAGAACCTGCATCAGCCGAAGCGAAAAGGACTACCTCCCATCGACCACACGATCATTGACCAACAACGTTTAGCCAGTTCCCGAATGGCTGGGGACGAAAGCGAGGCGAGCAATCTAGCCTACAGCATAGATCTCGATACCGTTGAGCTTGGCCCGGAACATGCACAGACAGTCGTGCACCTAGTCATTACATGTTATTGAACAGTTCAGTGCCAGGCCAGCAATGCACCGAAAGACAGCCCTGCTTTCGATCAGCACGTCTTGCACTCCCGTTCCTGAAACCTCGGCCGAGCCCTACACACGATGTAGTGCGCCATGAACGGAAGCCGCCGAACGAAGTTCTCAGTCCTCAAGAACTGTTCCTTGAAGAAATAATGATGATGATGGTGGACCCGCAGCTGGGAAGTCTGTCGACGAGGGCAAACGCAGATATCGATGAAGGACCAGGGGATTCCGGGGACCAGAGAAATGCATCGAGAAAAGCCGATAACGATGGCAGTGGCAAGGCAGCACGATGACATCCTTCCCCATCGCAGAAAAAAAAAAAGGCCAGCGGTGCGGCATCGAGATTGTGGGAAAGCCGTTGCGTCGATCGCTGTGATCGTTAGGTCAAAGGCAAATCTGAGCATCGGATTCTGCTCCGACTCATCACCCCGGCACATGTCTGGCGCCATCGGCTGATTGGCTCGTTGGCCCATTTTTGGCAGGCAATGCCTACTACGTACTATGCATATACCTAGCACCTTTGGGTGCCTCCAGCAGAAGCCCAGGGCCCTTCATCATCGGCTCATTCTTCTCATCATCCTCCAGGCTTTCCCCACCCAGCCCCTTCGACGCTGCACGGTGGTAGGTTACACGCCCCCCACCCCCCCCTCGTCCCTCTTTCCTCGTCTCACCACAGTCATCAAAACGCCTCCAGTACCATGTAACAGCCAACAAACGACCAGATAGGAAATGCCAACTGAGGACGAGGGGGAATGAAGACGCGAAATGTTCAAACAACGGACACCCACTACGGTAGTGTCGTTACCCGGACTGCAACCTGACGAACCCGTCCAAGAGGCGCTCGACGAGTATCCTACCATGAGACGATCATCTCCTGTACTCCGATACAGTATAGTCTGTTAGGTCACTGTTATAAACTGCAACTGCAAGTTCTCTCTTCTGCCGGGCCAATACAGTACGACTGCCGTCCATCCCCAACTCATAATGACGCTCCTAGCCACCATTGCCGTCTTTGTTCACCCCGCAATGCTGCTTCGCTCAAACTCCCCCCTGCAGCTGATGAGAGTGAACATGAAGGTGGAAGGGTCCATTTACAGACACACATACGCACACACAGACATTGTACCACTTTGACGGACCGCAAACACTGGGCCCCTCACCAAGCATACAATTCATTGATGTTATCCCACCTTGTTGCCCTTCAACAGACCTTCTGGAGCTAAAATGTTCCCCCGCTCTTCGAAGTCGAAGGCTCTACCTTACCGAGCCAGACCCAGATGGAGTTTGGTCGGCTTACCTTAGCAGCGCCGGGTCCTCTACCGTCGCACTCTCCTCTTCTATCCACACTCCCCCTTTCCTCGATCACCGAGTCTATTGCATCAACTCGCGATCAGTCCAACGATATCAACGATCGCTCCGCTTGCAGGGGGACATGAGTATCTTCAATCCCCCACTACCGCTAACCAGATTACTCTAAGTAGTCGTCCTTTGCCTGCCTTTAATCCGTTACTCAACAACTCTTATGACCTTTGCACTGAACACCTGCTTACCTGTCCACGTCTTGGCTTGGTCACCTCTCAAGTGTTCTGTTGCAACGACCTGCAAGCACTTCTTTCCCAGGTCAACCCGAATCGAGCAATCAACAAATCTGTCTTCTGCTGCCAACATAACCGGAGCGACGCATAATGCAATCCACCTAATAAAGTCCCTTTCCTATCACGCAACACTGCCACGCACAGCATTTTCTCGAGCTCTGCCTATCTGTTAACCCATAAACACCCCGGTCCTTACCCTACAGACCAACCAACCCACCTCGTTGCCGTCGCCTTATAACCTCACACGTGGCTCACTGTCGCCCACCTTCGCCATGTCGACGCCGGAGCTTCAGTATCCCGCTTCGCACCTACAAACCGACCGAGCCGACCGCATCTTGTCATTTCGCTCTCAGTATCAAACTCCCTCCACCATGAATCCGTGGGAGTCATGCGCCTTGCAGGTTCGTCGTCATGCAGATGTCCAAGATGGTCGCGAGCCCAGGTGGACTAACACCCAGTGTAGTACCAATTCTCGGAGGAGCCCGAACAGTCTACGCACAGAAGGACGATTGTTCGACGACAACCAGTCGCGGCCGCTGATCCCGTCATGTACCCGGGCCTGTACTGTCCCAGTGGCTTCGACATGATGAGCATCCTCGTACGTCGACCTTTTATCCGGGATGATTTTTCCACAAAGCTAATGATATCAGCTACGAGTTATTAGCAGACCAAACCCTAAGATTCAGCTTGGCGCCATTGACTGCTCCGTTGCCCTCCTACTCTGCGATCTTGAGCAGCCGGATACTCCCATCGTCTACGCATCGGAACCCTTTAGCCTTCTCACTGGCTACTCCAACAAGGAGATCATGGGCAAGAACTGCCGCTTCCTCCAGGCACCAGGCGGCATGGTCAAGAAGCAATCAGCCCGCAAGCACGTCGACAAGGATACTGTCAAGCGGATGAGAGAGTCAGTCGAGACCAACGACGAGGTCCAGCTTGAGGTGGTCAACTTCAAGAAAGACGGCACCCCCTTCGTTAACCTTCTTACCATGATCCCCGTGTTGTGGGATTCGCACCATTACCGATACTCCGTCGGCTTCCAGGTGGAGCGGGAGGACTGAATCGATCCGACGCCACGCACCAACGTGGTGAACAATAGTTACGAAACCGATTTTTGACGACATGGGGGGAAGCGATGATTATCGCTCGCCGCTTACCCTTCGTCCTGACCAATCCTGTTGTCCTGGGACAATACAAAGCAGTGGATTGGGCGGGGCTCTTCATTTTCTTGGTTGTTTATTCTTTTCCGTTTTGTTACGACACGAGCGAGGCATTCTTCTGCTATTAGGCATTTACGATACCCTTTACACGCATGCGAGTTAGAGCTCCACAGCACATCAAGGGCAAGCGAGACAACGTCGGGCTTGATTTTGGATCGGAGAGGCGTTACTTGTACATTTCTTTTCCCCTCCCTACTTTTTCCGAGGCTAAAAAACCGACAACGACAAGCCCGCCAGAGAGTGGATGAAAGGACCGAATTACTGTATGGGCATATTTTACGGCGTCAACACTGTTAGGTGCATGGGATCTTGGGGTCACTATTAGGTGCATAAAGGATACCATATACCCGTGGACTGGACCAGGATAGCTGAGCGATCGGCTCGACGAAGCCCGGAAATGAAAAGCACCGGCCACACCCTATCTTTCCTTTTTTTTTTTCTCTCTTTTTCTTTTCATTTCGGAAGGCAAAGCAAAATATGAAAGCAAGCAAGCATTCGGGAAATGGCGTTTCGAATCACACACAGTCGGCTCTGGCCTGAACTGCTGGAGTTTTCATTGGTTCTACGGGAGTGTTAGCTTCTGCGTTTTGTATGTTACAATTGTGTAACGGTCCGGTACCATGATATTCTGATCGTGGCCAAGTAGCTTGTACTGGGTTAAGACAGATGGCTTAGGCTATTAGCGAAATATGACTGGAGATTACTTGTGTTAACCCCTCCTTCCTAGCGTACGGCTTCAATCTGCGAGCATGTGGGTGTTTGGCAACTCGCAGACGATTGTCAACTATTGATGTTAGATATCGCGTTAACTTCACAACGTGGTGTTGAGGTGTGGTGCCGGCATGACTGAAGAGAAATCGAAATCTGAAAGATTTCTGACTCAGCGTCAATGATCCATCTGCCAACCTTGACGGCTGCATCACGGCCCGGTCGCTCAGTTAGGTTCGTCCTGCCTTTCCCTGGCGAGGTCCGAAAGCCCCTCGTACAAGAAAAGGGAGGACGGTGTAAGACAGCACACGCGTAATGGGTGACCCAGATTCCTGCAAGGAACAACGGTACGGGGCCATTCGAGGGCTATGACAACACAACTACCTACCCCATCACTGGGTCCTGAAACCCCGCGACCATAAGCGTCCCTTACACTACGGCCCTTCCCCTCTTGTTCGTCCGGCGTCTTGATTAACGCGATTGGCTTAGACTTGGGATCAGGGAAGGGGCGCTAGGTCTCCCCTATGCGTCGTTGGACATTGGGGTAGTAACTTCTACTTAAGGAAATGGCATAGCCGACCAGGCACGCCTCAAGTAGCGGCCTGTGTTAAAATTCCAGAGTGAACCACTACTTCCAAACATTGCCCTACTGACTCGTATTGGTCGCCCGTTGCAAAGTTCCCTACACAACACCGGCAGTTAACAAAAGATTTCCTTCCTCCGATAAGCACCATGCCCCACCGAGGACCCGTTTCGGTGAAGCTGTGCCGAAAGGAGGACGCCGAGGCGGTGAAAGTGGGCCCGATGACCATCTACATCTTCGAAGATGGAAGCAACACGGACAACCGCATCGGGTGCATGACGATGGAGATACCGCCGGGTCAGTCTGGACCGCCGATGCACTGGCACCGCTTCCACGACGAGTGCTTCCTCGTAACCAAGGGGACGGTGCGGTTCACGACGCCCGAAGGGCACCTCGACGCCGACGAGGGCGCGTTGATGGTCGTGCCGCCGCGCGCCGTGCACACCTTCTCTAACCCGTCCGACACCGTCGCGGCCGAGTTGTTCATGACTTCTACCCCGGGTATGTGATCAAGATTGCTGGGTTCTGTTTGCGTATTGCTAACGTTGGGGGCAACAGGATATTACATGGACTGTAAGTTTGAACAGCTGGTGGAACAGCCAGAAATGCATCGCTAACTTAACAGACTTCCGCATGATGGGCAAGATGGCGCAAGAGGGGAAGAAGTGGTCCAAGGAGGATACGGAGCATGTCATGGCGCTATTCGGGACGTTTCCGCCGGATGTGGAGTCGGAGCCATAGGTTGAGACATGGTGGGCGATGTCTATCCGGAGGTGGAATGATTCAGACGAAGTTTCTAATAAGGAGTTTGATGCATCATTTCTTCAGTCGTAAGGATCTCCGCCTGCCCGTGTCCGCGGGTGACTGCTCCGCCTCAACCCTGCCCTTTGATGCAGATTTGGATCGCCCTGCGGCCTTCGAAACCTGCCATTTCACATCTTGCGGCCCATCTCGGGAGGGTGGCTCCGATGTCTCTTCCTGCTTGACGTTTGGGTTCGCCTTCGCCGTCTTCGCGGAGCCTTTGGTGCTCCGCGCCTTTTTGACCAGCTTCTCATCATCACTTTCGACCTCCTTAACCGGTCTCTTTGATTTGCCCGGGGCAGTGCGTGGTTTTGCGTCCCCGACGGCTTCCTCCTTGGCTGAAGGCACGAGTTTCCCCGTCTTCTTTTGTCGAGCCGGGGCGTAACAGCTCGTACGGCCGCCGACGGTGAGGAACGCCAATTTCTCCCCGTTCGGCAGCGCTGAGACGGCGTCTTTGCTACCCTTACCCCAGCGGTAGTTGAACAACCAGTCGTCTGGGAACTCGTCCGAGTCGCCGAGCTTGTCGACGGCCGTCTGGCAGACGTACCGGATGGCCTCGTAGAGTCTGTGGACTTCGTCGTCACCGAAGTCGTCGCAGTACTGCTCCGGGTGCAACCTGGATTGGTAAAGCACTTCGTCCGCTACCCAGTTTCCGATTCCGCTGATGTGCGTCTGGTCGAGCAGGAGTGCCTTGACGGGGACGTGCCGGGACCGCATCTTCTGCTTGAGGTAGTCCTCGGTGAAGATGTCGACGTCGACGACGGGGTCCGGGCCGTTCTCCTTCAATGGCGAGTGATTGCGGATGTCTTCGCCGGGGCAGTCTACAAGCCGTATGCGGCCGAAGCGGCGGGGGTCGGTGAATGCGGCCGCGGCTTGGGGCGTTCCCTCGGTCTCGATCTGGAATTTCCAGTACTTTGGCGGCCAGACATCTGCTTCTCCGTCCTTCATCTTCTTATAGTAGTTGGTGTATGCCGTCTTGTCGCCCTTGATGTGGATCCATCCCGTCATGCCCAGGTGCATCACAGCGTGAGGCGGCTTGTCAAACGTGATCCTGATGGAAATGAGCCACTGAGGTTGCTTCGATCGAGGACGCGACGCACCAAAAGTACTTTCCCTGACTCCCTACGGAGACGACCTTCTTGCCCTTGACGGCCTTTTCAAACGCCGGGCCACTGGTGCCGACCTTTCCGAAGACGTTGGCATCGTCAGGCGCAGAGACCTTGGCGATCTTCTTATTCAGGAGGTGAAGCCGCAGAAAATGGACGCACCGGGCAACTGGAAGCACGTAAGCTACAATTCTAGAATACTGGCGTAAATTTTACCTTCAGCTATTTCGGGCATTTTTCAGAGTGTTACGAACAATTACAAACCGCCTACAAAGATCCCCAATGCCTCCAACTGGTGTAACAGAGCTCAAGACTCGATGACGACGACACGATGGTTTGGACGCGACCCGCCGTCCTCCCGGCCCGCCGCAAGGGTGCGCGAATGCACGTGACCGTGCCTGCAGCTCTGCTTTCTTTTTAGTGGGTCGTGGCCGACCGCCGCGCGGAATTTTCCACCTTCAACCCCACATTGGAGGCTCGAGTTTTGGACACCCTTTAAAAATCCTTCTCCTTCGTCTCCTCCAGTCACCACGATCCTCTCCCACTATCAATAGCAACACCAAGAACGGCTTCGTAGCCTCGTCTGGTCCGGTAAGTCGCGCTCGCGTCTCTTTGCTGCCCGTTCTCCCTCCTCCCCCCCGTCTCTTGTGATGACACACAAACACCGCAAACTAGAGTCTTTGACCTAAATGGAATGAAACCTCTGTTTTACACGTCAGTCTGATGGACGAAACAATTCTGCTCTTTGCAATCTTGGGAACGCACCGCGCTCATCATGAACCAAGTCGCTGATCAGAGACCACAGGCTTTTGCAGATTCATCTGACGCCGGTACCGATGGCTACGATGCCGCCTTGAGATGGCTTGACAAAAGGTATGGTGCACACAATATTTCACAACAAGTCCTACACCCCCCACTTAAGAACCTGATGATCAATTTATCATACTTTGTATGTTGGAATTACCGGCTGAAAAATAATGCTGAGAAAAACTGGCTGTTTCTGATCGTTCTCATCGTCCAATTATGTTCAAGTGTCGCATCTTGATTGATCCAGTCGCTAACATGGACTATAGTCATCTCAGACCTCAACAAGGTGCATACAACATCCTTCCTTCTCAATCACTATCACATGATGAAACGGCACTGGGCTCCGAGAGTACCCAAAAGGGGCTCATCACATGAGCAGACAAGCCGTTTTGTGGCAGGCCTAGAAAACCTCGCCCACTGATTTCGATCCCAAGCACCGAGCATGTCGGGTTACAGCTGTCAGTACTTGTGGCTGACTCTTGCGCAACAGTGTTGAGAGGGATAATGAAGTGCTCTGTAAACCACCATCTCCGCTGCTAGTGCAGTGGGACTCAAAAACTCATCTTCCGGCTCAGTCATGGTAAGCATGGACTTTTCTTTTTCTTCACACATACCTACCTGATGAACAACTAGATGACGAGTCTGATTTACATTCGTAATGCGGACACCCTTTTTTTTATACCATTCATGCAACACTGAACTATGGAGACGAGCATGCCATTGTTGAAGATCGTTTTTTTCTTGAACATTGCTGACCATCCCTCAGATAAAGGAAAACCTTGCTTGACCCGGGCTGGGATACTCGATATTCAAATTGGTAAGTCGGGAGCACTCCTACACACCATCCAGCCCACCGACGGCTCCGTTCTTCTGATGAACGATAAACCAAAAGACAAGCATATGTCAGAGCCTCACGGCGAAGCTGAGAAACGTTGACCACAAGTCATTCTGATCAGACACTTCAACAATGCACTCTTTTCGGGACCATTGACAAGACGTACAAGTCGGCTGACATTAGACCGGCAGACCCATTTTGCGTTAATCCGTGTTTTGATCAAGGATTTTGATTTGGAATGGTAAGGCCTCTCTCTCCCTGTCTTTCTCGTTCCCCTTCTTTCCCTCCCACCCCCTTCCTTTCCCAGCGTCAACATGATGATTTCAAATTTATCACGACGGTCTCCTGAGCCATATGCTTTGATGATACAGCCTTTGACAAGGCACCCATACTGATACTTGACGCTTCATATCCTGTTTTTGTTGCGAGCCGTGCGTCTTAAACAGTTGGGCTAACTGAAGTATTCAGATCGTTCCACCTGCAATAATCTCGACAGAGAAACAGGTAAGTCGTCGGGATGCGCAACATTATGCGCTCTCTACCTACCACATTAGCTAGTTGTGGTACATAAATTCATTCGATTCAAGTAATCTCTTGCCCTTGAGCTTGCATTGTCGTGACGCCATTGTCGTAATACATCGATGTCCAATTCTCCACACAGAGTAAGAGACACTACAGAACCTCGGCCACTGTCATTGCCCAGACCGCGCCAGAACTCAGCGCACGCTAAAAGAGACCCAAATATCCCAATGACAAGTTTACTATTAGTGCTATCATTAAAGGGTATCTATCATTAAGTTATCAGGAAAAAAACGTCCGACGCCATCTATGCGGGATCTCCTTCTATGCCTTTTATCCCCCGATAACGCCAAAGCCAAGGCCAAAATTTCATGCCGTAATTCCCAAACTCTTGTTTTCAAGAAGCTCCCGTACGCCGATGGTCAGGGTCGTGGCTTACAAGGCCCCAGAGCCCACAAGACAAGACGCGGCAACTGCGGCGACCAGGGCGCCGAAAGAATGCATCGGCCTGTTGACTACGGCGCCGCTCTTGGGCGTAGACGTGGCCGTGAACAGTCCTGTCAAGACCGTCGACGATGACGACGCAGCCGGTTGCGTCGACGTCGGCGCCTGCGTGGCCAGAGGCCAATCGCTGGATGCGCTGTAGAGCACGCCGTTGATGACGGCTCCCTCGCCGCGCTTGAGCATGTCCACCTGATCGTCACTGCAAGACGCCTGCAGATAGCGCAGCCAGCATGTCGCGGCAGGTGATTCCGGAAGCTTGTCCGTGTGTGTCGCGTGAGCGTCGCCCGAAGTGTTGAAGTTTGCAAGATTCACCTGGTCGCCGGTCGAGACGGATGTCCCCATGATGACACGAGCGAAGACTTGGAACGCGGTTTCGGGCTGATAGGCCGGTACGGAATGGCCAGCCTGGTAAATTCGGCTGAAGGAGAGGTTGCCGAACTGCCGGACGGCGCCGCCGATGTATGAGTCGTTGACGATGATGGGTGCGTAGCCGGCGGCACTAAAATTACGGCCGTAAACGGGCCCGGCCTGCCAGGCGAGACTGAGAGATGCGGCCTCGCCACCCAGCCAGTTACAGATGTAGTCGCGGTCACCGTATATCAGCGCAACGCGGATGCCGCGTTGGAGAAGGCCCGCCAGCTTTGGAATCAAGGGGCCCCTCATGTAGTCTCCAGTAGTCTGGAAGGCTGATAGGACGGTCTGACTGGTCATGGTGAAGTTGACGATAGAGCCAATGGACTCTTGGAAAGCCGCCGTGTTGAGATACTCGAGATATGTGCTGGGCGGAAAGGAGTCCGGGTTCCTGCGCGCAATGTCGTACCAGCTTCGCCCCGATTCGCCGTACGGAGATACGACGTTGTCGTAACAGGTACGGTACGCACGCGAACAGACGTCGTTCACATAACCTACCGCGCCCGTGTTGTTGCCATCGAACACGGATTCAGCGGTACGACACTGCTGGATCAAGTCCAGACAGCCGCCTGTAGTGTATAGGCTGCCATTCGCCAGGCTTGCTCTGACGTCGTTCATGGCCTTGAAACCGTACGTATTGTTGATTGCCATAGCCGGGTAGTACTGCGCCTGGACCTGATCGTCTATGCAGCCGTTGACAATGCCCAAGGACGTAAGATGGACTTCGAGAGTGTTGTTGGCCGACAGGGTGCCGTTGTTACGCTTTTCGTTTTGCTCCTCCCACACATCGGCAAAGACAGGCCCGTACTTTCCACCATAGCTTTCAGCAAAAAGGTTGATGCCGAGGGAGCCGTTGTTGGGAGGGTTGTACTGGGGAAAGGCGCCCAAGAAGCCCTGAAGCATATGCCATATCGTCATGGCAGCTGTCGCGGTGGTATTGGCAGTGTTGTTGGCGTTCAGTGAGCTGAAAGTGCCGTTAAGAAAGGTCGCGGGCAGCTGACCGTTGGGGACCGGCTGGGGTGGGGTGGACTGATTCGCATTGAAGAGGTCCATGGAGCCATTGGTTGCAATGTCGTAAGAGAAGCCGACTTGGTTCGGCTTGAGAGAGTCAGCAATTGAGGCACAAAGGGCCTGCAGTTCCCAACGAAGCGTACCTGGTCAATGAACAGCATATTGGAGGCGCGGTCCCAGCCCCATTCCCGAGCGACAGTCTCATACTGATCCAGGCCCTTCTCGACAACCTCACAAGGACCGACTTCGGTGAACATGCCAAAAAGCGAGCTCACGCCAGGCCCACCGTTAAGCCAAACGGTCAACACGTCGGTCGGTTCACGGGCGCTGACGAACCAGAAGAACATGTTGGCCGGGAAAGGACCCGGCACGTCAACCCATCCTGTGTACTGCTGCTGAGAGGCGTAGGCAGTCTTACATGCGCCCTCGGGGACTTTGTACCGAACGGTGATATTGCTGTCTACGGGCGAGGTAATTGTAGTAAGATTGACCGAGGGTGAGGGAAACTGGGCGGCTGCGAACCCGGAAAAAAGGCCGGCGACGGCGAGGAGCACAGAGAAGAGGCGCATGGCGAGATGTCCCGCATCTTGAGCTTGGCGCATACTCTCTCCTCTTCTGCGGTTTGTGGTGCAGTAAGAATACCGAGAGATACCAAAAATGCGCCGTCAGTGGGTTTTGCATCCAAGGTGATGGAAATGACGCAGCACGACGGTGCCGACTGGAATGAGGCTTGGGAGGAACGAAGGAATAAAGAATGTCGAGGTTTCGAATCAGCACTAGGTGACAAAGGGACCTTGGTACGGTCGGATAGGTACGAGGTAGTGGCTTGGCAGACGTGCCCCCCTGCATGAGGTAAGGTAGGTTTACGAGAAGCCTTGGCCAGGAGCAACGGCCACACACGGAGCCCTGAAACACCTGCCGGTATCCGTACAACAGCGAGCATACCTGAGAGTTCTTCTAGGCCCTGACTGCTTGGGTGGGCACACACCCCAGAAGAAAGGTACGCGGCCCGCGGGAAGTTTTGCTCACAGCGTCGGATATTTCTTCCCCTCCAATGCCACCTTACCCGCCCCGAGTTCCGCCCGTTGTTCGTCTCAAAAGTTTTTGTGGGACGACGTGACTGTCAATCGCTGTTCTCTTTAAACCTTGCCCGAAGCTGGGTTCATTCGATCAAGCACTCATTGTACCCGCGCGGGCACGAATTCAATCTTTCCAATGGCATCTCAATGGCCGGTTCTCAACATGTCTCGTGGGCAAACGAGACTGGTTCCAGCCCCGGCTGCCGGTTCCCGAGACTAGATATCATGGAATGTTGGGAAGTTCCTACCAATCGGACCATGAAAGCTTGACTGCACCATTTGGCTACTGGCACACTCTCAGCAGTTTACTTGGGGTTTGCAGACTATTATGCTCTGTTGGTACTGTAGCAGCACAGCCCGGGAATCTTAACATGATAGCTTGTTATAAGCCGAGGCATTTTGCACAGAGTGACTCTGACTAGTCCGCAGACCCTAAACATGCATCATTTTTTCTCTCACGTGTTTTCGTCTGTTTCTTCCCACGATTCTTTGGGGAAGCGTCCCTCGTTACAAACCACGTGTCGGGATCCGTCCCGCCTTGAGAGACGCCAAAGCACGTCGTGATCGTAGCGAGAGCAGCATGATACTGTTGAGCACGATCACTGGTTTTCTTCGAGCCCTCAAAGTCTCACGGTTATCTTAAAGCTCCTGTGGTTTTCTCGCTTGATATAGGATAGCAGCACTGTGCAATTATCAAATGTGCCAAGCTTGGACCAATTAGGCATGGCTGTTCACGAATCGTCGCCGACAGCTTTCCCCAAAGCTGTCAGGAACCACCGCTGCGGCTGAGGTGATGGTTCAGGGGTTAACGGCTTGCAAAAGAATACGCTGAATACAGCTCCCCCCCTATCTGGTTATAATGCATCACCTCCCCAGATAAGCCGTCAATTGTTTAGCAAGGTCATATTGCATAGGTACTTAAACCTTCTTGAATTTCGACTGCGTGTCTACCTCGTCTGAACCCCGGCCTGATCTCCACTTTGCCGGCTTAATGGCCGACTCCGGCGCCCCGACGCCGGCCACGGCCTCCGATATCATCACTTACATCGGCGTTCCCCTGGCCGTGCTTGGCGTTCTCCCCATTCTATATAACACCATAGCTACTCTCGCCGCCCGCTCGCGCATCCGCCGCATGCTCCGCCACGCTCGCCTGACCGCCCTCACCCGCTCCGATATCGTGAACCGCGTTATCGAAGTAGACCTCCCACGGTACGCCGTGACACCCTGGGACCGCTTCGACCACCGTGAGGAGTACTGGTCGCTCGCCCACAACCCCTCCTCTATCCCTGGCGGTTCTTGGACCACCTTCAATTGGCACCAACGAGCCATTGGCGTCAAGACCCAGCGCGTCGAGTACGCTGACCAACTGCGCCAGCCCCAGGTCGAAGTCAACTTCGATGAGTTGGTCTGTTACCTCTTGGATCTCGGTGCCGTCCCGGACGCTCATGGATGGAGGCTGTTGAGGAGCACTGGCCTTTGGACCCCCGTCGGCTGCACTCTCATGCAAAGCCCCGACGGCCAGCACAAAGCCCTTACCATCGCGCCCCTGGATGACTCGGATGGGCATCTGTCACTAGCCGTAGCCTGGTCCTCACATTGGACCACCAGAAGCCATGAGTCTCTGCCCCCCTACTGGGTTCGCCTTCCTCCGCCCTCTGTTGCAGAGGAGGACAGCAAACCCAGCCAAGGCGACTGCACAGACGATGCATCCAAAACATCCCAAGAGATCACAAAGACACCCTCGCCTACGGCCTCGGTCGACCACATTGCCCGCGCCATAAGCACCAACGCTGGGACATCAATCGCCTGCAAAATTTCTAGCCTCGGTCTCATAAGCGCCGTCTGCGAGTCCCGCGAGTCCCCCGCCGCGAGTCTCTACATCGAACACATCCGCATCCGCCCGGCCCATACCGCAGGAACCTGGTTCGCAAGCGCCGCCACCGCCTACGGCACCTCCAGCACAACCTTGCTCTGGAATTACCGCATCCCGGACGACGTCCTCGCCTTCGCCCGCGGCTCATCCGTCCCCTGCGGCGTGCTCGAGGTCCTCGATGTCGTCGACGCCTCCCAGACGCCCGAGTGGGCCTCCGTCCACGACGATCTGAGGGACCATCTCGACCTTGTCAGTCGACGTATGCGCGAGCAGCGCGACGCACTGGCCGCCGAGTCGCGGATGGGCAAGACGGAACGGGAACATGCTGTCCGGGACCGTATGCGCAAGGAATCGGACCAACGACTGGACGATCGTAAGCTCCCGGGCTCCGCCTCTACTTTTCCTAACCACCTGTTCTAATGACTGACAAACGCACAGTCCGAGATAAGATGCGTCTCGACGCCCAACGTCGCGAGACTCGTACCCACGAGGCAATCCAGTCTCCGAAATGGGACGCCGCCCTGGTCGCGTCGCACACGCTCCCCTGGCTCCAGAAACACCACCTCGTCCCGGCCGATGGCGTCAAAGACGCCTTGCGCGCTGTCGTGGGGGGCCTTCTGCACCGCATGGTCTTGGACGGCACCTTCGCCGCCGACGTCACCTCCGTGATGGACAGGTGGAAGGCGTGGGCCGACAACGGCGGCATGCGCAAGTCGGACCTCGAGGTGCTGCGCGAGAGGCGGCAGGACTTTGCGCTTGCGAGCTTGCTGGTCGCGGTTATACGGGACGCCGGAGGGGCGGCTGAAGGGTCCCCGACCATGGATTTGCAGGAGTGTCTGCGCATGTGGCGGCAAGTGAGACTAGGATAGCGTTTGTTCGGTAGATGGGTGTCAGAAACTTCTACGTCATACCGCGCACTCACTGGTTCATAGACTTTATTTCGACTTGTTGGATGGGAACAGCGAAACAGCGTTTCATGTTGCTAGAACAATGATGGCATTTGACCAGTTCCTATAAACACAAACGTTTCCCCAGTGCCTGGCCGATTCCATTCTTGTGACCTCGATGCCCTTCGCGTATAGAATAACCATTATAATGCCTAACTCCGTCGCTGTCCAAAGCAAATTTTCCTGACAACCCGAGAGCGGAAACGCAATGAAAAAGAACAAGAAAATAAAATGAAAAAAAAAAAAAAACCAACAGCTCACGNCTTCCTGCAACCCTTCCTCACAGCTCTTCATCTTGATCTGAGTCAAAGACAATGTCCCTCTCGCTGTCCAGGAGCAGACTTTCTGGCAACATTTGGCTCCTCGAGAGCAGCTGGGAAGAATCTATCTGGAACGTGCCGGGCGGCAGGCGGACCGGACTGTCATCCTCATCGTCGACGAAAATGGGAAGGCTCGAGTTGGTGTGCATGGCCGGCGCCATCGGCCTGACCGGTGATTGCGAGGGACTCGACGACTGGCTGACCGTTGTAGCCTGCGACGGCCGCACCGCGCGTCGAGGCGTGGGGTTTGATGGCCGGCTGAAGGGGGTTGGAGGCAGGGCGGGCTTGGTGAAGTGGAGCTCCGTGCCGAACGCTCGTCGGTTTCTGGTCGGCGTCTGGCTTGACGGTGCGAGGATGTCGGTATTGGATGAGGGGTGCTGGGTTGAGTGTTCGATGTCGCTCCGGATCTGGTCGGCCAACTCTTGGGACATCGTTCGGTCTTGCGAAGTCAGACTTGCCGCGGCTGCATGCGATGACCCTTTTCGGTCAACCTTGTTTTCAGACGCGGCCTCCTGCTCCTCCACCTCTTCGCCGAACACACAACATCGCAAGTTGAACATCAACTGCCCGACAACCGCCGGCGGAACGTAGCTGTACTTCTGCGGTGGTCCCTTCAGCCACTCAAGATCTTCCATCTCCTGAAGCGGCACCGCGTCGTTCAACTCGTAAAGCTTTTGCAGATGGTAGGCGAACTTGGACCCAGATGGTTTCTTTTGGTTGAACTCCGCGTTGCCGATCCCGTCTTCATCGATTTCGCCGGGTACTTTGGCGTGGCTTATGCATGCCATGTATCTTAATTCCGAGGCGGGTTTGGTCACATAAAGCCACATTCGCAATACGGTGTTTGGAATCTTGTAATTCCGGAATTCGTGGTTCTTGGTGCCAGCTACTATGTGCTCCATATGCTCTGGGTGTATGGAGATGAAGATGTCGGTCCGGTCAGTAGGCGGTGTCATCGCCTGAATTACTTTTATGGGTATCCGCTGGCTTTCGAATCCTTGGGTATATGGCGTCCTGGGCGTCTCCATAAGCGCCTCTCTTTTGGACTTTAGCGTCTTCTGACTCCGCCTAGGAGTTTGGGAGATTGATTCCTCGGTGAACTCGTGGCTGACTTGATTGGAGTTGCTAGAGTTGCTGTCGCGTGTAGGCTCCGGAGAAGATGTGACAACTTCCACGGTCTCTCTACGGTTGTCAGAGTCCTGCCGTCCCAGTTTTGGAAAAACGAAAGGCTTCGATAGGATCACAGTGGCCTCCTCCTCGTCTTCGCTTGCAACAGGGGCGACGTTTTCCTTGTCAGAGTCGCAATCTTCCAAAGGAGAATCTACCTTCGAGACCAGCATCTCTTCCGATGAGGTGAGTAGCTGGTCCATTTGGAGCTGAGTTTCTTCGCCAGGGACGTCGTAGCCATCGGCTTCCTCGTCTAGGATTTCGAGGTCGTCTAACTCGTCTTCTGAATCCGCAATTTCGCCAAGAGGTGACCGGTGCGGCCGGCATGGAGACGGACTGACATTTCGACCATCAGGTTGCTCCCCTTCAGTGTCCTGCTCGTCTAAGGGAGCCAAGCTGGCCGTTGGATGAGGCGTAATGAATCGTACGTTCTTGGCGGACTGGACTTGGGCTTTGATCGGTGACGAGTGTAAGGCTGAACTTTGGCTGCCTGTCGTCGCATAAGAGTCTTGAACTGTGAGGGTGCGCGGGCGTTTGAGAGATCCTGTTAGTTTCGGTATCGGAGACATGGTGTTGGTGGATTTGTCCTTCAAGGGAGACCGTTTCGGGGCCGGGCTGTATCTAGCCAGCATCGGTGTGAGTGGGCTGCTTTGCGACGAGGGAATCTCGAGTATGGTTCGTTTGTTTGTTGGCGTTTGTGGTACGACCGACGATGTCCTTCTTGGTGCTTTTTGACCTAGCACTTGGTCCTCCTTGTGGTTGGCCGAAGGGAGGACCGGGTTCTTGTCCGTCTCGTCGTCTGAGGGTTGGAACTGCCATACATCGTCGTCCACAGCTGGGGACTTCTCATCGGAGCGTCGAGACATCTGCGTTAGGGTTTGCGTGTGAAAGGAGGAATTTGGTATCGCCTCGTCTCCCGTTGTCCTTCTCCGCTTCTTTTGGGGCACTGGATCTTCCTCGTCCTCGGACACGTCAATGAGTGGTGGGGATGAGCGCGTTGTCTCGAACATTTGGGTCAAGGTCTTTTGCTCATGATTGGATACGCGGGCTGTTGGTTTGCGACTGCTATACGTTCGAACCTCCGTCCGTCGATGGGGGAACTTTGCCTGCTTGGCCGGCTTCTTAGCCTTGTAGACTCGATCGGGATGGGCAGCTGGAGCGGTCGCGGCGACCCGGCCGCCTGAGCGAGTTTGTGGCGGCATATTGAGTGACGATACAACCGTCATCTACAAATGCCGATTTGACTTCTTTTCTTGTAGTCGCCAGGATGTGCAATGGATGGGACGTTGGACCTGTGCAAAGGAGAAGAGGTAAGCCAGGTTTCTCAACTGCATGCTGACTACCCAAGGTAGGCCATGCGCAGTGCGGAGGGCGCGTCGCGTGGGGAGTGGTTGGATTCATTTACGCGTGTAATCGCGGTGACATCACATGCATTAAACGGGGTACTTGAAATAGACGCCCGGTTGAGGCAATTGCACCGCGACTTTAGGTCCGTCTCATGTCACGGTACGTATCGGAAGCCAGAATACACCAGGAACGGGTTCAATAAATCGTAGAGGAAATATGGACAAAACAGAAACTGTGTGTTTGTGAAGAAGAAATGCCATATCGTTCGCCTTGCCCATAATTAAGCACCTTCTTGTTACGGATACCCAAGCTTAATTATTTGCCAACACATCGTGCATTAGCTACCGTAAGACAATCCATTACTTGGCCTGTCCCGTAGACAACGTCATATTCTTCGTAATCGCGAGGCAGTGTCCGTTGTTGACTGTAGGTTCTTTCCTCGTTCCTCCTTGGTCAATCCACCACCGACGAGTTGTCTCGGTGACTTTGCTGGTAAATGCTTGTTGTTGTGTACCTCGAAACTACCAAGTCTATAGTTAGACAGGCGTCCACCGGGGACGCATCATCTTGAACCAAAATAAGACTAAAACTTTCTTGTAAGGCGATGTAAAAGACGTCTCAGCTTAAACCTGCACTTATTACAAGGAACATTGTCCGCAGCATCAAAAATTTGAATCTGGAGTGGATCGACTGTATCTCCTACAGTGCTCGTCAATGTGGTCATTGATGAAGTCTTCAAGAAGAACATCACAGACGCCGAGATCAAGAGCATGACTATTCAAGTAGAGTGTTCTAGCCTCGTATCTCAGAGACTGCCGCTTTTCTTCAGACAGAAGCTGGGTGGATGTAATAGTCAATGGTGCTATTCTTTAGCAAGGTTAAAATGGGACGAAGTAAGATTGCTGGACGGAAAGCGTCGTGAGATGATGGCCATGCGAGAAGTACGACTGTGGAGGATGTAAGAGAAGTAACAGGCAGGATGTAAAAAATCCAGAAACTCGAATATTATCTTCCGTTCTCGATGCGTCATTATGTAGCGCTCCAGGTCAGAGTGAGAATCTGGATAAGAAATTCTAAATCCAGGGTTGGGTAAAAAGCTATCAAATCTGCCAGGTGTTAAGAACCTTGATGTTATCCAAAGTTACTTGGTTGAAATGGGTTCCAGTCGTCGGAACCACAGATCGACTGAAGTCAGCTTAGGCACAAGACGACGTGAAGCCGCACTCAACACTGTTTTGTCCTTTGACACGACCACTAGCACGTCAAACGACAGCGGACACGGCAACGCAGAATGGTTGTACAACAAAAAGAAGGTTCTACCGGGTCAGTTATGTACACATCAGAATCTTCTGAATCATTTCTTCGGCTCCTCCTTCTCCTCGGGCTTCGGCGTGGGCAGCTTGAAGGTGTCAGGGCGTCTGTCCGTGCCAGGTCCAACCTGCTCCCAGGCACTGGTACCGCCCTCAAAGTTGCGGAATGCCTGGGTGAGCTCAAGCGGCTCGGTGACAATGCGCTTCTTCTCCTCGTCATATCTGATCTCAGTGTAACCAGTGAGAGGGAAGTCCTTCCGCAGGGGATGGCCTTCGAAGCCGTAGTCGGTCATGATTCTGCGCAGATCGGGGTGGTCCGTGAAGTAGACACCGAACAGGTCGTAGACTTCGCGCTCATACCAGTTGGCTCCGTCGAAGAGGGGAGTGACACTGGGGACGGGCGAAGCTTCATCAGCGTAGGTCTTGACGCGGATGCGCGAGTTGTGGCGAACGCTGAGAAGGTTGTAGACAACCTCGAATCGCTGGTCTCTGGTTGGGTAGTCAACCGCGGTGATATCGCTAATCTGAGTGAATTCGGCCGAAGTGTTGTCTTTTTTTGCTTGTTAGATGAAATAGAGCGAGTGCAGGGGCAGCTGACACGTACACTTGAGGAACGAGAAGACGGGAATGATTCCCGAGGGAGAGACGTAGATGGTGAGCTCGTCCTTCCAGACGGAAATTTGCTGGACGTACTTGGGCAGACAGCCCATAATCCAGGAACCGTACTTGTGGAGGTTGTCCGCCTTGGAGCCGTACTTGTCGGCCGGGTTGATGAGGGGAGCCTTGAGGGTGCCGACGTGCTGGCGAGGAGCCTTCCTCAGGTTTTCGGCATCCTTGGGCAGACCGGTCGGGAATCCGGCCAATTGAGGGATGGAGGTCGAGAAGCATCGAATTTCACTGGGGCGGCAGTTGCGCAAGCCCGCCAGAGCTCTACTACGATAGAGCTTGGTCGCCATCGTCGCGGTTGTTCCAGTCCTGGGGGGCTTGATGCCTCTTGGTGGGAGTTGATTGATGATGCTCTGCTTCTGTGATGCTTGGGGAATGGAAGAAGCTAGCCGATTTAGATCCACCCTAGGCGTAAACTTAGGTATAATGTCAGCTGCATCAACACCTGTGTGCCGATGCCAGACTCAGCGAAGGTTGTGGATTATGAAGTGATGTTAGCAAGGAAACTTTCCTTGATCAAAAATTTCAAGGTTTCATGGTAGATTTCAATCAAGTGAAGCGATCTTGTTATTAACATTACTTTTCCCCCTATTTTTATCTTCCTACACCTTCTTCTATTCCAGCCTCTACCTGTCTGGCCTGCCTTAGAACCTAAAGTTCCTTTACGAACGGGAGGGTATCCATATACATTGCTGACTTACCACAATCACTGTGTTTTTATTGGGTAATAGCTGTGGATACACTTGGTACCACGTGACCCATCACAGAAGGCCATCTTACCTAAGGCACTAATGTGGCAGGCGACCCATCTCCGGGAAAGGCTTTGGCTTCACCTGCACCTGCACCGTAATGAACAACTTCCCTCTCCTTACCACCTACACTCGCAAATTCACGATCAGCACTCCCATACACAACGTCGATACTCGCTCAACACAGTCACGATGGCCCCCCAGGATTCCTTCATCGAGGAGGAAGAGGATACATGGTGCGTTGCTCTCATCCTCCGAACCTCCGCGATTGTCGCGGGGCTTTACCGAGCTCTGGTGATATTGGGCATCGTGAACTAACTATTACCTCTGCGTCAGCCCACTATGTATCGAGGAGTTCGACCTCTCGGATCGCAATTTCCGGCCCTGCCCTTGCGGTTATCAGGTATGACAACTTCTACTATTTGTCCCTTTTTTGGTCTTGTCGACCCTGATTGCTGACCGTTTCATAGGTGTGCCAGTTCTGCTTTAACAACATCAAGAACAACATGAACGGACTGTGCCCTGCATGCCGCAGACCCTACGATGAGAAAACAATACAGTGGAAGGTCGTCACCACCGAGGAGTACGTTTCCCCTCTCCCGGCCGAGGCTAGCGACGCCACGCTGACAAACCTTTAGGGTCGCTGAGTTCCGAGCAAATATCAAGCAGAACCAGAAAAAGCGCGCGGCCGACCAAAAGCAAAAGGAGCAGCAAAAGCGTGAAGTGGAGAAAGAGAATCGAAAGAACCTCGTCGGCGTTCGGGTTGTTCAGAAGAACCTGGTTTATGTGACCGGCCTGACACCTACAGTGCGCGAGGACGAATTACTCAAGACCCTCAGGAAGCCTGAGTTTTTTGGTCAATATGGCAACATCCAGAAGATTTCGATCAGTAACCGAAAGAGCTCCGATGGCCAGAACCAATCGCTCGGAATTTACGTAACTTTCGAGAAGAAGGAGGATGCGCAGCGTTGCATTCAAGCCGTCAACGGCTCCCAGAACGGCGATCGCGTTCTTAGAGCTCAGCTTGGAACGACCAAGTACTGCTCTGCCTGGTTGCGACATGAGCAGTGCACCAACAGGCAATGCATGTTCCTGCATGAGCTGGGCGACGAGGAGGACAGCTACACCCGCCAGGACTTGTCATCGATGAATAGCATTAGCTCGCAACGACCGTTAGTAGGTGGGTCTTCCAACAGTGGCGGCGGCCCATCGCGGACTGCTTCTCGACAGCAGAATGTCGCAGCAACCGGACCTTCCACATCATCGCAACCCATGGCACGATCGTCGAGCAAGGACGGATCCGAGAATGGCGGCGACGGCCCAGCTCTTCCACCTTCCGCCAACTGGGCGAGAAACCCTCAGCGCAGCCGCAGAGGAAGTCACGCTACTAGTGGCGCCGCCTCCAGCCCTGCAATTTCAACTGCCCTCCCTGCGACCGCCGAGGCCGTACCTGAGGCCATTGACGAGACGCCTTCGAGGAAAGAATCTCCAGCACCTGCAACAGAAAGCAGAGCGCCAAAATCCACTGGCACAGCAGACACACAGAATCCTAACAGTCTTCCGGAAAATCTGCTCAAGGCGTTGCTGAAGGCCATGCAGGGCTGCCCTTTCACTTACGTCTCTCCCGAATCAAATGGACTGGAGACCATTTATCCCCCAATGTTCGATTCCCGTGGAGGTGAGAAGAGAAGAGCAATGCGCGAAGAGGAAGAGGCTCGCCTCGAACTTGACCAGGAGCAGCAAAGCGATGCACAAGAGGCTTCTGAGGGTGAACCGGAGACTGGAGGCAGCTTGGCTCTTGGTGGCGAACCCGAAGATCGTGATGCCGCTCGTGAAGCTGGTTTTGAGCAACGCCGACCTGGAACGCAGCCACCTATTCAGCGCAATAACACTGAAGGCCTATTTGGCCCTGCACTTGGTTCTGGCTTCAGTCAGGCCTCTGTGTCAGGCGGCTCCGTTGCTGGTAGCCGCTCAATGACACCTCAACAGCAGCTCTTTGTGAGATCTCAAAGCGGCTTTGGCGATCATCTTCCTCCCGGTATTGCAACTGCACAGCCCTCTACAGCTCAGCAGCAGAGCGGTGGCCACAATAGACAAGGATCGAGATTCAGCTTCGCGAACGACAGCACGACCACGTCGGCCTCGGTCAAGGTTGCCGCCAACCCCAGAATCATGGCGCAACAAACGGCCATGATGCCATCTAATTTCCACTCTCAACCTGGCAGCCAGTACTATGCATCCTCCATGCCTGGACCCCCTCCAGGCCTCAAATCCACAGGCACTCCACCAAGCATGTTTGGGCAGGGTCACTCATTCAGCGGTGGCTTTGGTGCGGCCTCTAAGGATTCGGCGGAGCTTCTTCAGACGTTGATCCGGGGTCGGGGAGCCAATGGCCAGGGCCATGATGCTGGTAAGCGTGAGTACATGTTATCTTCCTTTTCTAATCAGTACCCATCCTCTACCTCCTCCACCCCAGCTCCTGCTTCGGGCCTCCTGGCGTCGCTCTACGGTAACCAGCCTGGAGCATTCCAAGACTTCGGTCCCAAGCAGAAAAAGAAGGGGAAGAAGCACAGACATGCTAACACTTCCTCCTCTGGGGGAGGTGGTCTAGTTGATCTTGCAGACCCGAGTATCCTGCAAGCGAGAATGCAACACCAGTCGCAGAGCAACGCCGGAGTCGGACAGGGACTGTTCGGTGGACAGAGTCAAGGTGGGTACAACCCCAATATGATGTACAACACGCGTTTCCCAGGAGGCGGCTGGTAAGCCAGCCAGCCAGCCAGCCTAGCAGAGATAGAGTCAGAGGCGGAGATGAAATAAGACAGAAGACAAGATCGCGCAATAGACGAGGGGCGGCGGTGTTGTGGTTCGTTTACGGGATTTGCTTTACAACTTCATGTATCATGAGAGGAAAGGGCGTTGCGGCATATCACAAGCGGTGACGACCGTTCCCAAGGGGAGCCGGGAACACCGCACATTATACGCATCGATTCAGCGAGCATTGCGGAAAACATCAGGGTCACTCAAGGGAGTGGCAAAGGGTTTGGCATTTGGCGTCGCGTCAACGTTTCATCCGGGCAAACAAGGATCGACACCAACAATCGTCTCCCGGCATTATACCTCTTTTCTTTCGGAATTCGGCATGCCATGGTTTATGGGATCATGTCAGTCAGGCAAGCCATCATCGTCTTCCTATCGCCATAATGTACGTTAACTTGCAGACCATCCTCTGGTTAGGAGGATGGTGGTGGCATACGGATCAATATAGCATATTGCGCACACTTCTTGCTTGTTCCCGCACATCATGGAAGGCGATGATGGCAGCCGTGACTTAATGCTATGAACCTGAACGCCACTCCATGTATATATGTTGCTTGTCTTGTCTTGTCTTGTCTCGTCGTTCCTGGGTGTTGTTCTATGCTCTGGTAGCTTTGTTCACGCACTGTTAGGACAATTGGCTAATTGGTTCTCTAGACGATGACCTAATTTCGCTCGATGAGGCTACCTTTTCGGTGGACGCGCTCGTGTCCGATGATCCCCTACCGAACTTCATGACAGTGTCAGGCGGACTATCACGGCCTGCTGTTCCGACACCGCCGCCGGGTCTCGGACCGCCCCAGAGAACAGCGTCGCCGGCTGTACGACAAGCACCAGTTCCTGTAGTGCCGGCGACGCCGCTAACGCCTGCGGCTCCGAAGCCAGCCGTCCCGACTCTGGCCAACGTCGTGCAGGCCGCCACGCCGGATCAGACACCGCGCAAGAAGGCTGCTGGAGCAGAGGCGAAGAAGAACATCAAAGCTTTGGCAGTTGAAAGCGGATTGTCCAAGGATATTGCATCTCAGGCATCTCCTTCCAAGGGAAAGTCTGTTCTGCAGGCGGAGGACTTCCCTGCGCTAGATGCGCTCAAGGCGAATGCCCAACGCCCTGCGACACCGTCGAAGCCTGTCCTGTCAACCCCGAAGATTGCCCTAGCCACTATTAAAAAGCCCCATTCTGAGGCTCCCACTCCAGCCTCTGTCGTCGACGCACCCAAGCCCACGCCTAAGATTGCTGAGAAGAAGCCTTTGCCTGTCCTCAATATCGCTGTGGCCACCAAGCCAGCCCAATCAAAGCAGCCCGAGACGGTTACGACAGACCACTCAGACTCATCTGCTTTTCCTGCCTTGCCAACCCCTACGACCACCAGCGCCGTCGAATCTCCCGTCACAAGATCTGCACCAAAAACTTTGCGAGTCGTTCCGACACCCAAAAACGAGGTTCCTCCATCCCTCGCCTCTGGTGCCCCATTCTCTGCGGCTGCCAGAGCTGTGTCTTCGGCTTCTGGTCGACCTGCCACGCCTGCTAGCGAGATAATCAGTGACAGCGCATCCATTGTTTCGGCATCCGTCTCCGCCTCTCGCTCGAGCTCACCTCCTCCTGCTAGTACCAGGGTTGGAACCGCGCCCGTTCGTGCTACGACCAAGAGCCAGCAGCGTAAGGCCAGGAAAGAGGCGCACAAGGAACAGTCAGCGGTTGTTGCAGCGATCGCCAAGCCAGCCGAGCCCGAAGAGCAAGCTCCCATCATCGGTCGCAAGAAAAAGCAGAAGAAAGAGAAGCCCGTGACCGTGGCTTCGACCGCGGCTAAGAAGGCCGTTGAGCGAGTTGCGACCCCTCCGCCCCCGCCCAAGGAGCCTACTCCCCCACCGAAACCCGCTCTCGAGAGAACCGTCGTGGATCTCCCACCTCTCAAGGGCAAGGCTGCCAAGCATGCCGCGAAAATCGCCAAGGCGGCCGAAGAAAAAGGCAAGGGCAAGGAAGCCGCAATGCCATCTCCCTCACCACCGCCTGCGCCCACTGCTGTTGCTGAATCCGAGGAACCGCAGGACATTGCAGACAATCCCAAAACCATTCCCGAAGTTGTCTTTCAGGACCTTCTTAATGCCGGCGAGGTTCCTCCGGTTGAACTCCTTGCCTTGCTCAAGCCTCTTAGTGAGCAGAACACCCGCGTCGACCGTGCGCACGCTGCTGCGTTCCAAGCGAGCAATCCGCCTCCGTCGACTTCAACCAAGGGCATCATCTCTGAGGCGGATCACGCTACCCTGCTTTCTGGCCAGCCCGTAAGGAAGGTGATCGACGGCCAGCGTGTGCTTATCACGCCCAACGGCGACTGTCTCCGCAACCTCACCGAGGAAGAGGAAGACAGATACCTTGAGCTACAGAGGCGTGTTGCCGAGGCCAGCGATCAACCCGACAGTTTTGTTGCACCCCGTCATCAGGCCCGTCCTGGCGGCTTCTCTCTCATCAAAGGTCGGGCTGTGCCCAACGGTCCCCCTTCGTATTTCCCGCCATCTCCCAATGCACAGAAAATGTTTTCCGACGACCCCATCAACAAGATCCAGCGCGAGGAGGCCATCAGCTACATCAACCAATTCGTTCTTCCGCGGCTCAATCTTGGTAATACCAACTTGTTCCCGGGCAGCTGGAAGTCGGCCCCGGGAGCCAAGGACGCACTCTCTGCGCGCGAGACGGCTGCCGCCAGCCTCAATTCTCTTGCCCCTTACATTTACGGTCACGACGCTGCTGCGGGTGCAGGTATCTACTCTGCCGAGAGCGGCGGATCGGGGAAGGACATCCCGGAGGATGAGACGCCGTTCGGTGGTCTTGATTCACCTCAGCATCAGCAGGCTGCCGATGCCGCTGCTGTCAACGCTTCCGCGTCCGCCGCGGCTGCGGCCGCCGCCCAAGCTCACACCCAGCATAACAACGGCGCGCACTCTAAGCTGCCTGGGACGCCTCTTAATACCATGAATCTGATGAATGTCGAAGACGCAGAGTCAGCGCTGATTCTGGCAAGGAAAGAAACGGAAAAGCTTGAGAAGGGCCTTACTCAAGCTATTAAGCGCAATCGCAGAATAATCCTGGGCGGTAGATGACTAGCAATAGGCCTTTTTGGAATCATGGAGAAGGTAGTTATGGCCATGGCGATTCAGACTCTGTTTCTCGGTTTTGGAATGGTTGGGACCGTCGTGGATACGCTCTCGGGCTTTGGAAGAGCAGGATGGTAATTTTGTGGAGGGGAGCTTTTTTACTCCCCCCTTTTTGTTCATGCGTTCTTTTTGGATTGAACATATTTTGAGATTATGGGATCGCTCAGCCCCCCTTTGAACTTTGCGAGATTCCCTTAGAGGGCATCGTTATGGAGAGGAAGGTCCCGAGATCATTCGAGGCTTAAGTCTTATCCGAGTTGTAGACATGAAGAACATCGGAGGGGCTGAGTAGTTTGAAGTCACGGGTTGGAGTTCCTGCGGCCGACATTTTGGACACATTCCTCACTGGCATCTAAGGGACGATCTGGTATCGTCGACGCAACTTCGTAACAAGCACGTCGTTTTGCTACCGGTCATTATCTGTGTAGCAATATTGTACACACCACTGTATTTTTAAGAGGAGGAAGGCTAAGCCCAAGGTGAGGCCGTGCTCAAGGATCGGAAGCAAGTGAGCTCGCGGCATTCGTAAAGCTTGGAGCGGATTTTATCGATACCCATTTCCTTTGCACTGTTTTAGGACTCGCGCAGCGTGTATGTGACTTTCTTTCCATATTTGAACGGCAATCGATTGAAATGCGGATTCAGCACAAGCTGGAAAGTTCATACAGGAGGGCTATGACCAAAAACTCCATCGTAATCGTGTAAAATATGGAGAAGGAAGCCGAATCACAGGTATCCCTAAGCCACTTCAAATCACTGGTGCTTGTCAAAGGTGCGCGCCATTCAAACGACCAAGCCAGGCAACAGACCCTAGTCGTACGGAGGAAATGGGATTTGAACAACATTGAGATTCGCATATAATAGAAGCCTGGTGAAGGGTTAAATAACTATACTCCATGTTGTCCGTTTATGTAGAACTACTCAGCAATACTTTTGGTACAAATTCCATGAATCCATCGTCCGTACCCTTATCCCAGCGTCATGAGATTGGCCGACATGCGAGTAACGCGCCTCGAAAATGTGATATAGAAGGTTAAATAGGTAAAAACATGGGAGAAAACAAAGGGAAACGCCGAGACTGGCAAGCTTGAGACTCCGGTACTAACTAACTAATCAGAGGGGATCGTGTATTTTCAAAATTCGCAAGTTTAGCTCCGCCCGTTACGATTCGCGACTTATCAACAAACGCTTGAAACAGTCTATGGCCTACACAACGGCTATCACCGAAGGCAAATTCGTTTGGATACCGAGGATAGGTACCTCAATACGTCGTCAATACAGTAGCTCGTTTTCTCTCACTTGCCTGATCGAGTAGGTGAATCGTTAGGGACAGTATCACAGGTGCACGTTAGGCAAGCCCGGCATTGCAGAACGAAACGGACGTCCCCGATGAACCGAGTAATCAAGGTCAGGTATGCTTCAAATCATCCTTCAAGCATCGGGTGCTCGGCATATGTCCCTGCGTCTTGGGTGACCTCCCTCGAGTATGGCGAGCCAAATTCTTCCATAGCAGATCAGCGTTGATTAATAAGTATTGCCGCGGCAAGCGAAAACCATAATCACCAATACACGAGGACTCGGGCATGATATGTGCTTTCAGGACATAAAATCGCCCGGTAGACTGACTTGATAAACCATTTCCAGGGCGGTCCCAGCAGCGCATTTCCAGCGAACTGAACCCATCTCGACATCTTCCCCACTTATTGGATGACTGCTTCTGCTGATCTCCCGGCGACATGTTGAACGCACCTCGGCTAAGTTGTAGCCCCATGGAGAAGGTAACAAGGCAGTCTGCATGCCCTTCCTAGCTGACATACATTCCTCGAATGACAACAAGCCATTGACGCCCCCGTGGCAGAACGATAGGAATAGCCCGAACGTCCCAAACCCGTCTGCTAGCTTTAACCAGTTTTGACAGCTGTCCAAGGAGCCGGTGGATCGGAGGTGGCCGCAGGGTCGCTCACACACTTTCGTACGGGGGGTTTCGATGGTTCCTGAGTTTGGGGGCACGGGAAACACTTCCTTACCCGGCCTGACACGCCGTCAGACGGTCCTTGGTCCGGGATTTGGTGTTGCAATGCCGTCGGTAGATGCGCCTGACTAGCGCGCGACCATCCATGCCCAACAGCACTAAGAAACGGCCATATGAATACTTGTGGTATAGCCAATGGAGCTGGGGTGGCTAGGGAGCGGACAAGTTGATTCCCGCCCTTGGTATGCTAATTTCCAGCCAACCACAGCCCTATAACTGGCCATGCGCGATAAGATGCCCCCCAAACACCTTCCACATTGAGGACTGGCGATCGACATCTGCGCGGACCAACGCAGAACGCAGACACCGCGACCCTTGGATCAGATGCCCTCGTCCGTTGGCTGTCGATTATCGTTGCATCCTGATGGAGACATGCCTCACTCTCAGAAACTTTAATCTCCAGCTCACGCATTCAAGTATAAGGATGAAGCACCGTTCCACAATGGGCTCAGACTCGAGGTGCCCAGCAGACCCCATCTTACCGCCTTTACCATCACCCTGCGCATCCTGTCTCCGTCCCGTCCCTGAACTGTATCAACCAAAATGCAGCTCTCTCTTGTCCTCGTTTCCCTGTTTGCCATTGCGGCCCAGGCCGTCCCCACGGAGATCCAGAAACGCGCCACGACGTGCGGAAGCACGTACTACAGCACCGCCCAGGTCAACGCCGCCTCCAACGCAGCCTGCAACTACGTCAAGGCTGGCACCGTCGCCGGCAGCTCTACTTATCCGCACCGCTACAACAACTACGAGGGCTTCAACTTCGACGTTAGCGGCCCGTGGTACGAGTTCCCCATCAGGACCAGCGGTGTCTACACTGGAGGTGAGTTCAATGATGTACTTGTGTCTGTATGCGACTAGCTTGACAAAAGACAAGCTGAGCGAATCGGATGACGCTGCTATTCCCACGTAAACTAACTTACTCCGCAGGCTCCCCTGGCGCTGACCGTGTCGTGATCAACGCATCTTGCGGCCAGGCTGGTCAAATCACTCACACTGGTGCCAGCGGTAACAACTTCGTCGGCTGCACCGGTACCTCTTAGGAGGAGATGCGCAAGCGACGCAGAGCGCTGGATGAAGGAAGCATGCAGAGAGTTGAGCGGTCGATATAATGAAAAGGCTTGAGAGCCACTTCACGCACCACAATAAAAAGATGAATTAACGTTTGGTTACTTTTCGCCCGAAGAAGTGTAATGGAAGTCTGCAACTGAGGTTCACTTGCACGTGCAGTGTATACTTCGTCTCCACCGCCTCACTGGGAAAGCCACCTGCAAGAACTCAAAAGCTGAGATGAAAACCGAAATCGGAAAGCTTGTTCGTTCTATAACGGCCTGTAATTAGCAAGTGCTTGTTAGATTCTTTCAATGGAGTTGGTGTCACAGCACCAGCCACAGTTGTTAATCTCTTCGATTTTGCCATATCAAAGTAGTGCAGCGTACCTATGCAAACGCCTGTTCATAACAACCTTAGATCCTGCTTTCGTAAGTCCATCACTTCTTCCACGCATCGAGGAGATCATTGAAGTCATTCTGCTCCGAACAGGTTGCAACACGACAGCTACAACGAGACCATTCTTGCCGCCGACTACAAGTAAATGAGTGTGCAAGCGAGCTGTTGCTTACATCCAGCTTGAAATTTGTCTGCCTTGTGTGTATATGTCTTTGTTGCGCCCCTCTTCCAAACGCAGACTGACCCATGGTTCTAATTCTGCCGTCTTCTAAGCGCGCACGATCACCACCACTTGTCTGGCCGCCCTGGTTCTCTGTTGTTCCGGTCTTGGCAGGGATGTGCAGCTACGAAGGGGGATAATTCATCCGCTTACCGCTCCCTGAATTCGACATCGCAAGGGGTTACCGTGCCCGACGCCACACCAGCAAATGATGTACGGCACTAAAAGTTCAGCTCCCAGGTTCCAGATGTCAAAATAAGAAACGCTCCATTTATGTCTTGTGTGTTGCATGAAGGACGGGCCAATGAAACGATTATTTCTACCACCCAGCCCCTGATGCCGTGATCTCGTGTACTGCGTAGGTCAACGAGGCGTTCTTGCCAAGGAACAATGTGTCAGAAATTTGGAAGCTTAAAGGTAAGTCAGTTAGTTCAGCCGTTGAGCGTTATTTAGTATCTAGTTGCTGCCATCCGTGGCGCCAACAAGGCGCTGAGCCTCTCTCGTGTCTTCCGTCGTCGTGTCTGCTGGCTTCCGCAGGCCCGGTGAAAGTCAAAGTGCTTCATCATCTTTCTTAGTTCAGTACTTACTACCAACATGACCGAGTTGACTGTCGGCTACGTAGCCGGTTTTATCGCAGCTGCAGTCGTAGTTGGTTAGTAATTTCGTAGCTGGTTAGGTTGCGCGGAAGATGGCTGACTCATGTGTAATGAAGCCCAGGTATGGTGTCCGACGGCCATCGCGTTGATTCTCGCGGGACTCCTCCGGGATACCGAAAACGCTGCTACATGGTCAGTCTGTTCTCTCGATTTCATTCATTTCCCTCACCACCCTCCATACACTCAATGCAACTGACATCACAATTATCAGGAACATTGCAAGCCGTGTCATTCAACGAACCTGGTGGCCCACAATCCTCCAGTCTGACTCCGTCCTCACTCACGGTGCTCGACTCAAGATCGTACTTGTCTCCTGGTCTGTCCCAATCATCGCAGTACTCATCGCGATAACCGGTGTGGTGACACCTTTGGGTCTTTATGAAGAGCTTGACACTCTTGATACAAAAGTGGGCTCGTTTTCGTATGTCAAGGACACAAGCTCTTTCGGCGCAGGCACGGCGCAAAGGGGCGTTTACAACTTTTCGCGAGGCTGCTCTTGGGGTCATGGCTTCACTCAGGGGCCAGCGCCATGCCCCTATTCCGGTAACAGCGTTATCATCACAGGCGGGAATGGGACCTTCAACTTCTCCATGCCGGACGGCTACACGTCGAAGCTGCCGCCCATAGTTCGCGAGATATTCTCCAGCGGGACCAAAACCGCCACCACTGTCTCGAACTTCTTTGATATCGAATATCGTCAGCTGACTTCGAGACCTGACAAATACGTCGACACCGGGTCTGAAGTTCCAGTCGGTACTTACCGCCAACTTGAGAGTCACATCATGGACTCGACGATCAAGGTCGTTGAGGGTCTCATCGTGGACGCCGAGAAAGGTGGCATCGGGTTCCGCAACCACACGGTGCCGACGAACGTCGAACAAGGAGCCAGCTGGTTTGAAGACATTCTTTTCATTGAGCCCATTGCTAGCTGCGTTAACACAAACCTCACGCTCGATTTCGAAATTACCATGAACATTAGCCTCAGCACTAGCGGCGTTACTAAGCTCAGGTTGACCGATCGAGGGGGCTTCGTCAACATCAACCAGACGTACCCGTCTTACGACCACGAAAATGCGCAGGCAAACCCCGATCTACGTGCTCGAGCCTACAAGGCAGCGTATCTCAACAACGCGTGGACGATGATGTACCTCAACGTGACGACGGGCAACAACGCGACAGAAGGTCGCAAGGCCTGGTCTTACCTTAACTCCGAGGTCGGCAAGGAGTTCCCGCTCGCGGAGCAGTCCTTGATTAACTACCGCGCTCTGGGCCTTAGCTCTGCATTTGGGAACTACCTCGACTTGACCAGGGGTACCATATCTAGAAACAAGGAAGTGAACTGGTCTAACCCCTTTGGCGTCACCACCACAGACTTCAGGGGCGCCAATATCATCTGTTCAGGGGCCGGGAGCAAGGATATCGCCAACATCTCCAACATCTACGTCGGCTGCGGCCTCCTCCGCGGGGCTCCCCACAGACTAGACGGCGGCGGTCGTGGTGTACTCTTCGACAGCCACAGCCAGTGGTCTTCCACTCTACACGCTTGCGCTGCTGGTGTGAGGGCTATTGTGAAGACGGTAGGCTTTGCGGTCAGCGGCACAGATGGCATCGATAGTCTGAAAGTCACATCCATACAACCCAAGAACTACACGAATCCGGACCAGTACCCCCTGTGGGGCCTCGAAGATTCTGGTTTGGCAATGGACGGAATCAGCCCGGTCTGGGGCATCATCTCCCCAGAGTACGCCACGCGGCCCAACATTTCCACCGTCAAACAAGATGTTTTCCATCTACCAGGATACTCCGATTCTCTGGCTGGAGCACTTCAAAACCCTAATGGAGCGTTGTCATACAACCTGCCAGGTAGTGACTTTCCTTCTGATGTCATGGAGCTGTTGTTCGGAGGAAGTAGCTCCGACACGGGAGCGCTCGGCAACAGGTGGCCGTTCGACTTAAAGGGCGCGGCAAATATGCCCGTCTTCAACAGATGGCAGTCATTATCCAATGACTCGGAGCGGGCTTCAGACATCATAAAGCTGATTTGGACTGACCTTGCCGCGTCTGCTGTCGTGGGCACAAGGGGTGTGCTGGGTTCGCTCAATAATGGCGCGGCTGATGATGCGGTCACGGTCAGTGTGGTACCTGTGGGTAAGCGGATCAAGTATCGTTGGGCATTCGGCATCCCGGCCTTCATTTTACTCCTTGTTATGCTGTCGATTGCCGTGGCGTTGCTGCTTGCAGCAGTGCTGCGCACCTCCACCATCGGGATACTGAGGCATCGACTGCAGCAGCTCACCGTGGGTCGCGTCCTCACTACCTTCCTCTTCCCTGGTCATAGCAATCTCTTCATGCCAAGCAAGGAATGGAGTCAGACGAACGGAGACAAGGCTATCAACCTGGGCCATGTGCCAGCAAGAAGCTCGGTGTCCGAGGCGGCAGCGCAGCCTTCCCCCGATGGCTCACAAACTCCAGCCGAGGAAGTGAAGGTAGGGCTCATGGGCGGCGACGGAAAACGTGGATACTAAGGAAAAATGGAAGGGGGTTTCTAAAAGTGCGACTGACTCTTGAGAGAAGCCATTTGGCGTCGTAAGCGTGCGGAAGTTATAGTATGCAAGCCCTGCAAGCGACTGGTGCTGGCACAGATTAAAGTAAAGTCGAGGCGCGGTATTTGATAGGGCTGAAGAACGATGTATATTGACTACGGATCATCGGCTTTTGTGCATGTGACATGATTTGCCTTCCGATAGGCTTTCATTCTGAAAGCTTGTACACTATCTTAGTGCCTGAGATGTTGCCATCTCGGTACTCCTGAAAACCCTTCGGCACGCCATCAAGACCACCAGTAATGATATGAGGCTTGTTGGGCTTGAACTTTCCCTCCTCAACCCAGACGGGAAGTTTCTCAAAGAACTCCGTGCCGAGCTTGTGATCGTCTTCATTGGCCTGGACATCTGTTAGCTGCCGCTGTCGTACGTTATCTTCGGGATTACTGATGGTCCAACTTACAGGCCACTTGAAGTCGCCATAAGAGTGGTCCTTGAGGAATGCTGTCCACACAAGCACGTCTGTGACTTTGGTCTGCTTGGTCACGTTCTCGGTATTGGCCTTACCCGGGCGCACCGTGCAGAGGACCCCGCCGCCCTCGTTAATCACCTGAGAGGCCAGGCCGGAAGAGGTTTTGTTGCCAATAGTATCGAATACGTACTTCAGACCAGGTGCAGCCTTCTTGATTGCCTCCACAACGTTGTCATCGTGGTAGTCGAAGACGTGTTGGGCCCCAAGAGACTTGGCCAACTCGAAATGGCGGGGGCTGCAGGTGGCGATGACGTTGAAGCCCTGCAAAGTTGCGATTTGGATGGCATATAGGCCAACACTAGCTATGGGGAAGTGTTAATTAACGGAGTTTACGGTTGAGGTTGGCGGGACGTCAACATACAGCTGCCACCCCATATCAAGACCGTTTCGGAGCCGCCGTTTCTGGGAATGGCCAGGCAATCTTTGGAGAAGAGTGCCAGCCACGCAGTCATGGAAGCCAGCGGCAGAGTGGCAGCTTCCTCGGGAGATATGTTCTTCGGAACCCGGAAGCTGATTTTCTCGTCCGCCAGAGAGTATTCGCTGTACCCTCCCACTCCCTTGATCTCGCCTGTTTAGCGGTTAGCCGATGAGTGAGATTCAGGTAACTGGTGTGATATGTCCGTTCAATACCTCCCCAGATCAGACCGGCAACAGTGTCGCCCTCTGAAAGCCTGCTGACCTGATTCCCAGTCCGTTCAACTGTACCGACAAAGTCGCAGCCAAGGACAGCGCCTTCGCCAAAGGCATTGCTGTCTAGGGATTGAACTGTGATTTCTCAGTAAATTCTCTGGCCAGCTTCGTATCTCTTGACGGGGCAGAGCCGCAACATACTGTCAGTCGGATTCTGTGCAACGTAAGCAACCTTCACCAAAGCCTGGTTGGAAGCTGGTTCGGGCACCGGAACCGACTTCTTCACCAGCTTCGGCGAACCTCCGTTCGGGAACTCGGTTACGAGAGCTTGAGCCTGTTCTGCAGACATTCTGAGTCTCGGTGGTTCTTGTCGTGTGTTGACAGAGGGATGATGTCGTCGTGGATAATTATGCTGTAGTCTCAATCGGACGCCGGCGAGTTGGTTAGGGTTAACAAGTAAATGTTTCGAAAGGTGTAGCGTACATGATAAATCATCGGAGAACACGTCATAAACGGGTTCAGCAACTCTTGCTCTTCACTTAGCCCTGCGGGGTTCGTGGCTGCAGGTGTTCATCATTACAAATCCATATCGGTTGCTGCTCCCACATTGCGGGCCGATCAAGGACTGAACCAGACAAAAGCAGCAAGAGTCTCAACATCTCGTCCGAAGTGTCCAAAAATTGCCTTTTTAGAGTATTGGATCTGTGGGTCGTTCCGGGAAGCACCGGCGCTAGTGGGCAGGGGCTGCATGACTGTCGAGGTGACGGTGCGTATTTGCTATGTTCCTTGATCCTTCTGGGAACTCTGAGGGGCAAGGCTAAGCCATTTTGGCTTTTTTTTGTGGCTATAATCAGATTCAAGTGGGCGTTCTGGGTTAACGAAAGATGCACCATGCCTAAGTCTTTAGGTGTCCGACTTGTTTGGATCATCATATTTCACTAACTCTTATTTCGGGCCGTTTCTCACCCTGAGATTATTCCAGGCTCGATAAAATCAACCCAACCTGACCGTAGAGATCGTCTCAGAGTTTCGAGCGGATTCCATTTTAGGTGAGAACACCAGGAACTAAAAGTCTGGCAACCTCCTAGTCAATTAATAGCCAGAGAAGAGGCTTCTTCATTAGGCCCGTATTCACTCAGCCCTATCGTTTTGGGGGATGAGTCCATATATCAAAGCTACCAGCGAAGAGGTTATGCAAAAGTGGCGCCAACCGCATGGTAATAGGAGATGAATCAGCATGATCTTCAATGTACCGTACGCGTTTTACTTAGTACAGCATTGCCACTACCGGAAAATTAGCCTTATGTTTCACGAAGTTTTGAGTGGGGGGAGTTGTTAGGTTGCAAGTACACTCCCGACTTCAACATACGCTAAGGGAACAAGGTGCGCCAACTTTGCTCGGGCCGAAGTTGTAGTCAAAGAACAGAGCCAGTTGACCGGGACTGCAACCAGACGAGAGAGCGTTGCAAGTCCACAGACTATTGGGCGGCTTCTGCATGGTACCTTTGGACGTACCGCCAGGGCGGCAGTCCATTGCCTCAGTGGTAACAACGGCCAATGACGTAAGGAAAATAACGTAGCTAAGAAGCCGCATCTTTTGTTTTGGGGTGGTCCGAAGAAGAGGAAGTCGAGTACGTTGACAGACGGGTGGTGCTTGGAGGGCGTTGTGACGCAAGGATCCGAAGATTCAGTTCGCTAGAAAGGTAGTGGGCATTGTGATGTTCTTTAATCTTCCCAGATAAAGCGCCACTTCTGCATACAAATTTTTGATCCAAATTTCGTTCGGTGTGCAACAGAAAGTGTGTACCAAGGCCGTGTTCGAGGAGTACGATTGGCCGTCTTACTTGAGAAAATATTAATGTTAGTTTCTGCGCAATTAGGCCAGGCGGATATCGCCACTTTTCTTCTTTTCGGGAAACTTTCATTGAACGACTCAGTCGAGTCCAGGAGATACTTAAACCTAAATATATTGGTGTGGATAGACTCTCCTGCTCCAGTCTGTGTGAAATCTTATAGCTATGCTCCTGTTCTAGCCAAGTACGAAATAGAGAGGACACCGATTTCCGTGCGAAACGCCGACACTCCGTTGGAGTGCAATTGTTAGCTCCATAAATTATCTCGTGACCTCATCCAACAGATATAACTCAAGCTTTTTAATAGGAAGGTAGTGTTCTAAGAGCAATTAACGAGCAGTGATTTGAATATGAAGAAAGTTCTAATAAACAGGTAGGAAATATAAGAGATATCAAGGGTTTGCCTGTACAAGGCATGTACGTCAGGGTTGTACAAACCGAGCACAAAGGCCCCTCGTTGGACTGCATTAGCGAAGGACTACCCCTGCAATGTTGGATCGAGTCCGTAGTTTCTAAGTACGCCGTAACCCGTGAGGGTACTCTTCAGTGGAATTGAATTGAGTAAAGGATCCAAGTCGATAGAAAATTCTTAGTTGAGGCGAAGACCGGAAGAAGAACACTCAGCGTTTCATCAAGTTTGAATGACATCAGCTTCCGCGTTGCAGCCATAACAGAACGACTGGCAGGCAGAAATGTGATTTTCATTTAGCTCAATCGTATTAAAGAAGAAAAGAAGGGGACCTGGAGGCTGAGGCTTTGAACCTTGTTTCCTGCCCTTCAATTAAGGCGCTACCATGCCGAAAGTTGAGCTTAAGAGGAAGTTACTGACAGGTACCAGGAGCGCTGAGCGGCGACTTGGAGGACATCGGCAGAATACCGGAAGATGTAGAGGCAATGAAGTTATCATCAACTGGTAGGGGACGTGGAAAACCGGCACGCCAGGGAGTCTCTGATTGCAAGATTCAAATGACAGCCACAAACGACTTCTGCTCAGATGCCACGCTCTCTCTAATTGTATGCGAGTATTACTTGGCAACACGGGAGTGACTGAGCTCAGGAGTTCTCATGAGCTCCGATTGCTCAAGGACACACGCGCCTAGGTTATACTCCGCATCCTACTGGCAAAATTCCATTCGACTAGGTCCATCCGTACCTACTTATGGAATAATATGAGTCGTCGGACAAGACGTCCCCAGTTGAGTTATTGATTATCGTTGCGCGTTTCGAGGTTTCTAGAACGAAACTGAGCCAAGATGGGGTCGGAACGACTTCAAGCTAAGAAATCATTTTTGAATCTAGCAAAAAGGCTTCGTTGGTTGATTGGGAAGTCCACAGTAGCTAAATACCCCTTCGATGCCACGTAGAGTCATATTTCTAAGACGTCGTATTCAGCTGCACGAAGAGCGACAAAGCCCTGGAAGAGTCTCAAATGGCCGTGGCGACGGAAGATCGCATGCAGAACAAGCCGAATTCTCTGCAGGAACCAGACAGAGCCTCTGTAGCCGAGCTGGGGGGCAAATGGCGGTCACCCCTGGCAATGAATTGAGTTATGCCGTGTGCAGCTGTACCGCCACGTCACGTACCGGGAGCGTAATAGAGATGTTGTAATAAGGAGTTTCAATTAAATGCCACAAAGCTAATGAGGGTATGTATAGTCTATGTGTCGAGATTTTAAAGGAAAGGATACACAGCGTTTCTGTTTTTGAAACGCTTCCAGAAGATTCAATTTCAAGGAGCCGGAGGCACGGACTCCCATCAGACTGTTGACCAGATCAATTTCTTTTCGGACCAAGTGGCGTCCCCCTTAGTTGGCGCCCATACCCCAGCGCGGAGCGTTGACGATAACACCCGCCAAGCAACCGGAGATGATGCCGGCGGTGGGCAGGGTGATGATCCAACCCATGTAGATCCAGCCGACCATGCGCCAGTTGATGGATCGCCAGGTACCGGAGCAGAGACCAACTCCAACGGTGGCACCGGTAATACATTGCGTGGTGGAGACAGGAAGCTCTGTTCGAGGAGTTAGTTCTGTTCAGGACCCAAAAGTAATGAAGATAGGGACATACTGAGGCGGGTGGCCAGGATAATCGTGCAAGCAGCACCCAACTCCATGGAGAAGCCACGAGCAGGGCTGTGGAGCGTAAGGCTATTAAACGTGTTTGTCAGTAACGAAACTCCTCAAGCCGAGGACAAACTGCTTCAAAGGCGAAAACGACTAACCGGTTACCCAGGTTCCTCATGATGTTGTATCCGTAAGTCCAAATACCGAGCGCGATACCAGCACCACCGAAGCAGAGAATCCAGATGGGCACCTCAGATTTGCTTCCAGCAAGTGCGCCAGTGTGCCAAATCTGGTAAATGGTGGCGTAGGGGCCGATAGCGTTTGCAACGTCGTTGGCACCGTGGGTGAAGGAGGCGGTACAGGCGGTCATGACTTGCATGAAGGAGTAAAGGAACTCGGCCTTGTTGTCGTAGTGCTGAACGCGGGCGTGCATCTCCTCCAAGTCACCAGTAAGAACGCTCTCCTTCTTCTGCATGTTGATGATGTCCTGGTCGACACCAGAAAGGAAAACCTTCTTGACCATCCAGAAGAGGACTTCGCCGGAGTACCAAGCACCCTCGGGACGGGGGCCGACGATGGGTTTGTGAACGTAGTCGTTCCTGCGGGGAGTCACGGTCTGGGAATCAGACGAGTCCTGAACGACCTTCTTCTCGCCGTCCGCGGAGCCGGACTCGAGGTCGTTGCTGTTGGTCTGGGCGACAACTCCGCCCCGAGCGGCATCGAGCTCCTCCTTGGTCATGTGACCGGCGTAGAAGTCGCGGATTCCGCCGCTAGCACCTTCAGGCTGGACGGGAGGTTCAGGGCGGCGGAGCAAGAGGGGGCCGAGAGGGATGTGGTACCAGCGGAGTTGCCAGTCATCCTTCACGACAACGCGGTACAGCCAGGGAATGAGGAAGATGGTAACGACAATGCCCCAGGCGGCACCAACACCGACGATCATACCGGCAGTCTCAGCATCGTTGAAATTGACCTTGATGGAACCACCCTTCCAGACGATCAGCATGGTCAGGAGCGACGCGGTAATGGCGAAGTAGAAGGGCGCGTAAATGAGACCCTTCATAACTGGGTTCTTGCGAAGCATGACACCATACTTGGTGATGGTAAAGATGATTGCAGCAAATGCACCGGAGAGACCAGGAGCAATAATCCAAGCGAGGAACACAGAGACAACACCAGAATCGATGCTGCCGCTCGAGGAAACCCAGTGGATGTTGTCGGCGCCAACAAGGGCGACACCCATACCGATGACACCACCCATGATTGAGTGAGTGGTAGAAACAGGCAGACCGATCTTGGTGCAGATTGTGAGGTAGATTGCGGAAGCAGTAACGGCGCAGCACATGCCGAGCATGAGAAGGGCGGGGTCGTCAACGAACTGGTCAATGTCGACGATCTTGGTTCTGATAGTGTCTGCTACACGGGCACCGACACCGACGGAACCGGCGAACTCGAGGATCGAACCGAGAGACATGGCCTGAATGTATGAGATGGATCGGGACGAAACCGATGTGGCCCAAGAGTTGGCGACATCGTTGGCACCTATGGAAAAAACACGTTAAGCCAAGCTTTGGGCCGCGGGTTCGGGTGAACATACCGATGTTCCACGCGTCAAGGAACGCGAAGATGGTACCAATCGCGAAGATGTAGTCGTACTGATGCAGGGTCGGCATCTTGTCTGTATTGGCGCAAGAGCGCGGTCTTCTCTATGTAAGTCGACTTGGAGTGAAGGAATGTATCAGACTGAGATGTGCAAGTGCGGCAAGTCAAGACTTTCTAAGTCGAAAGACGAGGAGAGAAAAGATCGAAGACCCTTTTTTGGCGCGGAAAGCAAGGCCGGGGAGGGGATGATGTTCGAGAAGTCGACAAGGAAGCAGGAGAAGAGACCGGGAGGGTGCAGAGGATATATACCAGATAGAGAGACGATCACAGCCGAACCATGGTCCACCTACCGAAAGGCCTTAGACACCCTCCATGTTGCATATGTCCTGCCTTCCTTGCCCACGAGTGTGGCAAGGATGTAGGGTAGGAGGGTATGATCCTCGGGCGTTGGCGACCCAGAGGATACAGACCAACATCAGCAGAAGCAAGGGCATGCGCGGTCCATTCTACAAACCGTAAATGCGCCGGCAAAGGCTCGCCACATCCATCATCTGCAGCGGACCCGTCGATGGTGTTCGGTGGAAGTTCCCTCTCGTACCTTTGCAGGGTACCGGGGGTCAGCGTAGCAATTCAAAGTGTGCGATTCCCTTTGGGGGGATAGAGCTGCTATCAGAATCGGACGACTTTTGTAGCGGTTGAAGTCGAGGATTTCTCATAGTCTCTGGCAGGGTTGACGGTGCAAGCTGGCGGAGGATACTCATGAAAGAATGCCATATCAGGAGATTTGTGTTTGACCCCGAAATCTTCAGTCTCGCTCCTCTTCCTGCCTGGCCTAGGTAAGAACACAAGTTTGAGTCTGTATTCGATTCCAGGACCTTACGAGCGCGACACGGCGCATGAGTGTGGGGGTTCCTGTTCGGTGAAAGAAAACGGACACTATGTCAACTAGCTGAGAACCGGGTTGTCGAGGACTTGCATGGGGCGGAAGAACTTGGGCTGAGCATGGCTGGATGTGGAAGCATGTGCGACGGCAATACAGAGACTGACATCCCCCACGTGCCGTTAACTGGCGTGCGTACTTGATGAATGTTTCAATTCTTTGGTTTGGTTTTCCAGGCTGACTCTTGGCTTCAGCTTCTTCCCTCCCTGAGATTTCACGTTGGTATCCGGACAGGAGTGTGGAAACAGGTGGAGAAGGAGCGATGAACTCTCTCGTCCATGACATTTGCCAACGGGCCAATGGCGCGGCAGAGTTTGGTTTGTTCGACGCAGACTTTTCCATGCCGAGAGTCTAGGGTGTGTTCGCGAACCTCCGATCTTTCAATTAGAGAAGTTTGCCGGGAGAACGCAGAGTTAGCGAGCGAGGTGAACGAAGACTGGATTCGTGATTCGCGCGATGGACGGGAAGAGGTTGAGGGACGGAAGCAGGAGGCAAGCATACATCGGACAGCGCTTAAACCAAAACGGCTACCGAGACCCACTCACCTACGGGGCACCTCAAGCGACTTGGCGCGCTCAAGCGCCAAGACTCACCCAGAAGGAGGCCCGCCAAGCGCAAAGGGTGACGGCCCCACTCCCCGTGTGTCCCCCACCACCTACCGAATCATGAACGCCGATTTCACCACGTGCTGGGTCCCGTACCTTCGAGTGGATTTCCCCGGCCAGATCCCCGGAGTCGTTTTCCACCATTGTCTTTTCCTCCCGCCGGCCTAAACGTCCCAAAATTCCTGGATTTCCTATAAATCATGCTCCCTCCGCCAAGCAGCCAAGCGGCCAAGAATTTCCTGTGCCTCTCAGAACGCTCCGCCTCGGGCTATCAACTCCTCTCATCATCGAATGTTAGTCCCTCCACGGCCCCCTTCTCCTTCGAGACAGACGCACTTGTGGTGTACTGCTCCCCCGGCCTGGCAACCATCAGCTTGCCTTTATCATCGACCGTAAGCCTCTCCCGGGCCCTCCAATACTTCCCCAATAAGGCTAGACACCCAGATCCCTTCTCAACTACTGTCATCCTCTTCGGCCACTCACGCTCACTTGTTTCCGCTCTTATACCGAGACGAGTCCCGAAATCGACCGGTTTCTTGAAAGGCATACGACGGGCTGACGACTTTTACGAGACCTGATTTGCCCCGGTTCGATCCGCTTGAGCAGCGCCATGGATGGAAAGGAATGATTGAATGACCCCGTGGTGCTGCATCTCGATGGGTACGTACCATCACCCCGGTGTTGGCTGCCACATATGCCAATCCCACCAAGAAACCCAAGCAATTACCAAGTCGATTGAACCCTTTCCCGGTGACGAATCACAGTCCTAACCCAGAGCCCGTGTTCTCCTTTGACAGCCCAGGCCCGTCAGAGATGCCTGCCTGTCTATTGATCCAAGAACATGTGGATCTCGGTCCTGTCAACACCATCACTTTCGATGTTCTCCAGGAACGCCTCAGTTATGCGGTTGTTGACTTGAGATGTGACGCACCACATACGAAAACCACGCAATGTTGCCTCAGAGCTGTCAGAACTTGAAGTTCTCTCCCGTGATCTGGGCATCTTCTGCAGGTAAGGGAAGCCGACATTGGGTAGCAGAGACCTGCCGCCCAATTGGATCAAATCTTCGGTCACCTGTTTCGCAGCTTGCCGAAGCATTCAGCACCTATCATCGCTCAATATACCCCCACGAATTACAAACTCCATGCTCTGCCGGTGGACCATGGCGCAACATCGTCAATCGCCAAGCACCGTGCCACTCCATCTGACCCTCACCATGAAAACTCAATTTGCTCATGTCTTTGGTGTCTTCGCCAATCATTCACCACATACACGAGCCGCTGGCCATGGAGGATATTCAACCAGTCGATCGCCATCGGTGGGAGACGGCGTACCTTGTCCGTCCTATCACCTCTCACTCACCTCCACGGAACGCAACTATGGCACTGGCATTCGATCCATCGGTGTCCAAGGCGGCTAGGCCGTCTCGTCGCCTTGAATGAATGCTACTTCTCGGTGACCCCGATCTGAACACGGCGAGGCAGCTGATGAAAACACCCAGGGAAAACTCTGAGCATCATTGTCAGACATACCTGATACTTGGACCCAAATACTCTCCGCTTTTGACCTCTGATAGCTCAAATCCTGCATGTCAGCCCAACTTCCATGCTAATCGAAGCCAAGTCAGGGTTTATTGTCTCTTCAACGTTCACTCTTCACCCAGGGATGGAAGTATATCCCAGTCTGCTAAAGTACCGAACCCATGGTTCGCAGTGATATGTAAAACCAAAGCCTGCCACTGCAGCCCACTGGGTCGTTTTTGATGGACCGAGAATGCACCCTGCAAATCGCCATCCACTACGCTGCCACTATTATTGGTGTGTACACGACCGCAAGCTCCTAGACGGTGGTTCCGTTGCCGCGGTTCTCGGTGGAAACTGAACAGAGACGACCTTGAAGATGCTCTAGCCAGGCTGACAATTATCTTTTCGTTGGCTCTAATTCAGACCCAAACCGCTGTAGAATGGCCGCAACCTTTTTGAAGACTATCGTTTTCTTGCCACAATTGCCTTCGCCCAAACTCTTCTATCAAGGATAACAACCGGCGAGAACCTCTCGGCGTCATTTCTTGAACGTTACTCCGCCACCTTTGAACCCATCGCTCTGGGGTGAGGTATTAATGATATCACCCATGGCTCTACTAGAATAGATCATTGGCCTCCGGCCACCGTCTTCTGCAAGACCATTGCATTGAATCTTTCATGGAGTTCGGTTACCGACCTAACATAGCCTTATGCGGCCCAGACCCTCATGGCCCGAGGTGCGGCATGCAGAAATTCACGCGTCTCGCTGCCAGTCGCAACAAGCGAGGAAATTATGACCCCACTTAAGTCGTTGTCGATGGATCGATTCGCCCCCTTTTGGCCGTTTGCTAGAGCTTGGAGGCTGTGAATCAAAATTCAATGCCGCACGAAGAGTCTCAGCAACGGCAGCCCCAGATTATCAGCGAACATCGTCACCGTCTTGTTGTGTAAGATATCTTAGACCGCAGGATTTTCTTGACAACTTGTTTATGGCGAACTCGTGGCGTATTTGAGGTTTTCAGCGCGTGCTATGCGGGCAGTCTCAAGAGTCTAGGGCCGTGATATGTAGACTCACGTTTTTGTAATAGATTTTCTCATGTAAACAGGCGATCATATCTCTCATATCTCTCAACTCGGAAGGAAATTCCCTTTCCGATGACGAAGAGACCTACTCGACATGCAATAATGGCTACTCCGCGCAAGTTTGCGTGACACTCAAGGACAATTTCGATCTCATGCTGAGAGGTTGCTTTGAAACAGAAGACATGAAGGCTCATCAGCTTAAAATATCATTTATTGCCTCTCAAACTGAGGCTGAGACAATGTTTAGCCTTCGCGTAAAAGAGAGCATGGAGAATATTATTTTGCAAAAATGCTCGCAGCTCAGTCAAAGTTTTCAAACAGCATCGTCCATCAGAAATCGATAAAGACGTCTAGATTACAGTAGTTGCTGAGGGCTGAAGTCGACAAGTGCGGGAATGATGGCGGCTACGACAGAAGGAGGCAGCATAGTATCACTAGGACGTTCATCGCCTTGAGGACAGCGCAGTAGCGGCAGTACAACCCATACCTACATGAATCCATAATTACACGGTACTGAGTTAAAATACATTTCTGCCAGAATACATGGAAGTATTTGTTGGTATTATAGGGTGAATACAGCAATATCGTGAACTTGACGTAACAACTGTATAGGTTGGTTGACTGTTGATGATATACAGAGTTGAAGATTCTCAGGCCTGGCCGAGGTATTGGAAGTAGTATAAAACAGAAGAAGACCCATCATGTGGCCGGCCGCCACACCATTTGTCACAGCCATATTCCGACGTGTTATTCCGACGTGTTATTCCGACAGTATCGTATCCTTGTGGCGCTCTGCTGAACTACAAAGCAAATCATCTTTCATACAGAGCCTAACTTACTACGTAATCGTAGCGTCGACGACAGCCGTCGCTTCCATCGCTTCAGACTAGAATCCATTTGAATCACTTTTCATTCCCAAACTAGGCTCTTTTTAACTCCGTAACTCGCAACCCCTTGAACAACCCGCCTTGCTGTGGGTCGTGTCCAAGAACGGCGGTGGAAAAGGGGGTAGGTTCTTCTTTTTTCTTTTCTTTTTTACCTCCTCGCCAACAATTGCAATTCTATTGGGACATTGATAAGAACCTAAAAGAAATTACTAAAGATATCGGATACTCTGTCAGATTTAATGCTGTTGAGCTCTAATGCAGAGGATCGTAGACTGAGGAGGAAGGGTTGGGTGATTTGGATCAGCAACCGACGAAGCAGGTGTCACTAAAATATTTCGTACGCGTAAGCACTGGTTTGCCTTAGAGAAAATCATATGCATCACTGATAGGCTACAACTTTTAATCCAAGAAACCAAATTATAGTTCAATCTTAGCTCATCTGAGGATGACCTGGCGGAGCTCAATATCTCCCAAAGCCTAGCCACATTCGCTCGGTTCGCCAAGGCCTCGGACACCGTCTTGGTTAACTCAGCTGTGCTCTAACACCACCTGGCTCTTGTCAGAGGAACTTAAGCCAGACTTTTCCGGATCAACCCCGGATCCCACGACACCGCTCTTCATAGCCTTTGACATTTCCTTGGCCACCTTGACAGGGTTGCCGCCTGAGGTGAAGAACGCATCGATCTCTTCCAGTCCGAAGTTGCTCGTCTCGGGATAGAAAAAGTAAATGATGGGAACGAATACGAAGTTTGTGACCACGAAGATCAGGTAGGCCTTCCACTGAAGTCGGTTGATAATGACTGGGGTGATCATGACCACAAAGAAATTCCACAGCCAGTTTGAGCTGATACCGACAGCGGTTCCACGCGTTCTGGCGTGCAGGGGAAGAATCTCCGGCACTACAACCCAAGGCACGCAATTCATGCCCATCCCGAATATCAGATTGTAGCCGAAGAAAAATGCCACGGACGCTGAGGCACAGGCTTGCCCGTTAGAGAACCCAACCCTGGACAGGAGTATGGAGATCATGAGCATGCAAACACCAAGCCCTGCACTGCTCCACATCATCGTCTTGCGACGACCCATACGATCCAGAGCGAGCGCTGGCAGGATTGAGCCGAACATGAACATCATCTGTACACACCCACCGATAATTTGAGCCATGTGGGCCGTCATTCCGACGTTCAGCACCAAGACCGAGGGGATATAGTACACGACCAGATTGATACCGCCGATCTGGTTCATGAATTGAGCGCCCCATGCCAACAACACACGTTGCCCGGTCTTGACGCGATCGTTCTTGAAGATGCTGAACCATGAGGCTGTCTCCTTTTCAGAAAATTCCAGCTCAACGGCGTTATGAATGGCCTGTACTTCGGCCTGTATGTACTCGTCTGAGGGGTCTTTATCGAATACGTCGCAGAGAACTTGGATGGCCTCCTGCTCGCGCCCGTGTTTGAAGAGCCACCTTGGAGACTCGGGAAGGGCAAAGACAAGAACGACGACGATTAGAGCGAAAACGATCTGGAAGGCAAGAGGAAGTCTCCATGCCACTGGGCCTCCCACAAAGGACAAGCCGAAATCGAACCAGTACGCGAAAACGATGCCAAGACCCACAAACAGGGTTTCTGCGGAAACGAGTCGGCCACGATATTTTCTGTCACAGAGCTCGGATTGATACCTGAAAAGTGGCCGTTAGATGTAAACAAAGATTTCACATGGCACATGACCTACATTGGGACGGTAGACGTTTTCATGCCAGTGCCAAACCCGGTCACGACACGTCCGATGACCAGGTGAGGGACAGTGTAAGCCGTCGCTTGCAGAACGGCCCCAATGACAACCAATGCCATCGCCGCCCATATAGTCTTGCGGCGGCCAAGTTTTTCGCCGAAGATAAAGTTTACTGTAGTTTCCCGTCTCGGGTAAGCGATTGAACGATACAAATTGGTGCACTCCAAAGCAACTTACAGACGCAGCCAGCCAGGCACCCCAAGTTGTAACAAGATACAATGATGCCCGTCTCTGAGTCAGACGGGTGGTCAAATTGGTCCAGCCAGTCCTGGTTCTGCAAAATGCCGCCAAAAACCTAATGATTGGTTAGACATAGTTTAGAGCGGCCAAAAATGTAACGTTCCCCCTGATCATATCCGAAAAGAACGAAGGCAATAAGACAGCAAATTGTAACCCCGAGCTGGAGGCTCTTCCCTCGGCCTAGAGTGAAAAACATGGTTGTCGAGTCGTTCTTTCTGAAGTCGAAGCTAGCGGTTATTGACCCCCAGTCACGAGCGTCTTTCCGGCGTTAGGAGATCGTTAAAAGTCGAATTAACAATTTCAAGCAAAACCCGGGATAAAGCCGCTGGACCGTCGGAACCTTCATTCAGTCGTCTATTTCGGACGGAATAATGCAGTCCGGGGGCTTTCCAGATTCAAGACACTGTCGGCGAAACCGCTGTGCGCAGCACTGGGTTGGAATTTTCAGTCCTGAAGTGTGATATTGGCAATTGTTGATTGGGGAAGCCAAAAGGAACCAAAAAGAAATTACGAGCCTTGAGAGGTTGGAGTAGAAGTTCCGGCAGTTAGGAGCTCACACATCGGCTGAGGTTCAAGAAATGGACCGATGCTTACCCCTCCATTATCGCCACTACGTAAGAGTTCATACCTTTTAGACTCCCGCCTGAGTCCCCGAGTCTGTCGAATCGAGAAACGGACGAGCGGCGGTGAAGTTTGGGCCAGGCATTTGCACGTTGCACTGGACGTCCTTTGGCCAAGATCTTCACAGCATCATCCCCACTCAACGGAACTGTTTCTCAGGAATGGGCGCTTAGTACCACCTAGTTGAGTCTCATGACCTGCAAATACTGCAAAACCATTGCCGTGCGTTAACGGAGTTGCTATGCAGTGGCCGGGTGCTGCTCAAGCATGATGACGTTCTTTCGCTGGAGGGTAGTAGAGGAAAAGCAAGGCTTGATTTCCATCGGCCCACAACATCCCCTCTCCCCATTTCCTTTTGCACAGCATCAACCCGCTGCCCGATGTCGTTGGTTGACGTCGTGTTTGTTGTTGGCTGCATCTGACGGGCCCCATGCATACAGGTATTATGCGCGCCAATCACTGCGCAAGGTATCTACTTGTTCCTCCTGCGCTGTCCATAACACCCGAGGTTATTGGCAATAGTATCATTCGAAACACATTCTCTACTGGAGTTGGTGCTTTTACGGCGCGAAATAAAACCTTCAAGGGATAAGACTGCTGCTGGAAGCACATACCACGGCGACAGTTGTGACACCTGCCAGCTCATGAACTTGTAACCCCACAAAACAATGTTAGCGTCAACCTTCAGTTCTTGGGGGCCAGTAGGCGTTTCAAACCTGTTGAATGGAATAACTTACAACTTGCCGACATCGTAAGGTCATGGGCCGGCGAGTAGTGTCATTGGCCAGCAAAAGACAGGAGTCACTGGGACAAGAGATGCAGCACGTCACTTGCTGTGGAGGGAGATCAACAGGTAAAGCGATTGATATCCTCAATGGAGGCCAATACTCACTCCTCATACAAGAACATCAAAGCTCGGGGCACCGTGGGAAAAATTTGGATCTGCCAGAACCGACGCAGAAGCAATAGCACAATTGGCAAGCATTGAGGGCCGCTCAGCCCGTCTTTTAGCCGGAGCGAAGTTGTCGCTTTCGGCGCCGAGCTCGTTAACCTTCCTTACTAATTTGATACGAAGACGATATTAAGGTTCAATTCGTAGATCGCTATGGATGAAATTACGTCGCACCTTTCACCGCACGTAATACTAAGGGAACTCCCTGCATTTCATCGCGCAACTGCTTCGGGGAACATCCAATAGTCCGAAACAGCGGAGAAAGTCTGTTTTCTCGGTGAATCTCGATCCATGTAATCAAATCACGTTTGCGGCTCCTGGTTTTCATTTCAAATGTTTTAGGCAGACGTCATCTTAGACAATCACTAGCCTTCCTTTGTGTTTTGTTCAGCCGCCGGGCTTGACAAGACATGGCGACAAACCAAAACGGCTATAAGCTTCAAGTGATCGTCCAGTGAATATGTTTAAGCAATAATCCTGCCAATTTCAGGTGCACCCAGTAGCAATGGTTTCGGCAAAATCGGGCGTTGGCGCCACAGGAATGAACCTCTTCGTGAGTGAGCTTGTGCGGAGCTACTTCAAGACACCGAAGATCCTTCGACATGCGGTAGGTGATGTGGGAAGATGCAGAGAAGCACAATGTATCAATATCATTCCGGAAAAATTTGAGCGGATTGTTCCAAGACGCATCTGAAAACGTTGTTAGCGGACGAAGAAATTGTTGTGCCACAGGTGCTTGAGTGTCAAATCACACATTGAGCTCCGGCCTATGAACCGAACCGATCGATAGACACCCAATCTAATCTCACGATGGCGAAAGGCATGCTATGATCGACGCAAATGAGAAGGAAACTCGACGTCGCGGGTACTTGCCTTTCTTTTTTAGGTCTCCGCGCCAGGCTCTGAGACAAGGCGTAAGCGATTTAACAACGCCGCCCAGCCTCAAGGAATCCAGCAGTCCACTTGATTCTATCCACATGTTGTGACCGCGAAGGAAATTTGCTTTCGAAAGCTTAGATTCTGCTGAAATTCGAAGACTTTATAACAAACCGCCATTCCCATGAACATTGTTCGACCCTGTACCTTTGGTGCTGGCCTCGACTTTTTATCAATCCCTTGAGACACCATAATCATGGCCAACGCCTCGGTTGGAAACCCAACTTGGGAAGTCCCAATTCAGTTAGATCTCCCGCAAGATGATCGTGAGCTTGCACCCTGTGCTCATAGGACGGATAAGGAGGCGAACCGGAAACGCCTTGTAGTCTGCTGTGACGGGACCTGGAACAACTCGTAAGATGCCAGGCAGCTGACACTGTTCGCTCTCCGTAGTACGCTGATTGATCGCTGATCCTTCATAGAAACAAAAAGGGGAATATCGCTACCAATGTTGCGCGCCTTTCGTCAGCTGTGGCCCACAAATGCTGCACTGGCATGCCCCAGATAGTTTACTACCATCGCGGCGCCGGAACAGAGGAGTCAAAGACAGCACAATATCTGGGAGGCGTCTTGGGCAAGGGTATCATTCAGGTACGTTATGATCATCTTTGATTTTGTTTTACCAAACGAACCCAATGAGAAAAAAGAATTTGCATCTAACTTCTGCCTTGGTACCATAGGACATCGCTGACGTCTATCGCTTCGTTTGCGACAACTACAATCCAGGGGATGAGGTCATTATCATTGGATTCTCTCGTGGTGCCTTCACCGCAAGGTCCGTATCCGGAATGATTTGTAACATAGGCCTTCTCAACAGGGTGGGCACGTCGACCTTTGGCGAGATTTTCCACGACTACCAGAACTTCCCCAACTGGAAGCCTGGCACCAAGTTCAACAAAGATGACCATCTCATGGGTTTCACATTGACAACTTTCGAACGGATCGAGAGGCGAGAATGCGCCAAGCAGGACTGCATTGAGAAAAGAGATAATGCAGCAATGGAAGCAGCCCTCCTTTCCAGGAAAGAGGAGATTTTTGCCGAGTTGACATCAAAGAAATGCCAGAATCCGCGGACTGGAGAGATGGATCTAAGGAAGATGGCGAAGATCTATCGCAACAGACTTGAACAGGCACGATCCACCCGACGTCTTGAACCAAGCTTGAAAAACCGAAAGCTAACATATCACAAAGCATGACATGATTCTTTGCGAGATGCAGAAAGTCGACAGGAGCGGCGAAACCAAATGGTTCCCCGTTCCAACTGAGGTTAAAGTAAAGGCTGTGGGTGAGTGGAGCCCCAAATCAACGGCGAAGCCATTGTTGTTTGACTGACTTCCTTAATTCAACATCAGGTGTTTGGGACACGGTTGGAAGTCTTGGATGGCCAAAGATGCCTTGGGAAAAGATTCGTAAGGACCGCAGCGCCAGCGAAGTGAGCAGTACCCCTATCATTCCCTTGATCAGCCCTCCCTGGTTTAAAGCATTGTGCTGAGTAAATGTCATTCTTTTCTCTTCTAGCTTCGATTTGCTAGCCTCGATGTCCATCCAAACGTCGAACATGCATTTCACGCCCTGGCGCTTGATGAGTGGCGCACCGCCTTTCGCCCTACTCTTTGGGGCAAGAGGGGCAATGGCAAGACCAAGCTTCGACAGGTGTGGTTCCCGGGAAGCCACAGCAACGTTGGAGGAGGCTTCGAAGATCAGCAAATAGCCAGCATTGCTCTTGCTTGTATGGTTCACCAGACTTTCAAAAATGATTGGATATTGACGCAGTTCTACAGGGATGGCGGATCAGCTCACTTCCATCGGTGTGGAGTTTAGCACGCCAGAGATGAAGCGCATCTTCTACACCGTCGATCCGAGCGTGACACCACGCGACTGGGGCATGGGAAAGATCTATAATCCCAGCGGCTCCACGACGATTCCCGACAAGGCTTGGGATGCTATCTGGTACCCGTGGCAGCGCTTCAAAGGCGAGAACACGGTTCTTGGCACTCGCACACCTGGAGCGTACAAGGAAGATGATAAAAAGACAGACATTCTTGAGCCGAACGAACTCATTCATCCCTCGGTACGCATCAGATATCTTTACGATGGTCTGGGCTTGGATGATAACGGAGACTGGGAATGCGCGGCCCTGACCAGGAACGGCTACCGGCTTGAGAAGAGCAAGGAGCCTCTTCAAATCGAAGACCCTAACCACAAGGACCCCATCGCATCGACGTACAAGACGCTCACCGGAACTGTGGCTTCAGTCCACGGCGGCCATTTGCCTTCCGTTGACCCAAGCACAAGTCATACCCTGGTCACCCATCAACTTCCTTTTGAGTCCGATCTCTGCTTACTCCAGGAGCCTAAGGGCAACTGGGTCTGGACCAAGGGGCCAGGGAAAAAGACACTTCCAGAGGAACGCATTGGCATGTGGGAGCGGCTTTTCATTGATGTTAACCATAAGCTCCTGCACAGATATGAGAAGGAGCAGCAGGCGAAGAAGTTGAGAGGTGGAAGACAGAAGAAGAGGAGGCAATCTTGGAGATCTTGGCTCTCCGGTAAATACCAGTTAGCCAAGGGTATGGCTGGAAGTGTCCTAAATAACACCCTGGGGCGTCTCATCGACAACTCTTCGGTGAAGGTCAAGCCTGTGGACTATCCTAGCAAGTTTGGATATCACGATTTTGTGTCTTGGCAGAGAGGTGACTCAACGAAGGTGCGTCACAGAAATCCATGGGATAACGGGGAGACCAAGCGCTAGAGTAGTCTTATAAGCCGTAGGATAGTCCAGAAATGACAAATTTGAAACTTTTGACATTGATTAGCAATGGTAAGTGTAGGTGTAGTTCCCAATCTCTCGTCCTTTTCTCGGTCCACCCTCAGTCAGTCTTTGGGACATCCGCCCCAGAATGATGGTTATTAGAAAGGCCACATGAAGTTCAGCAACTTGATCCGCGTGACTAGCAACAGGTATGCATCTCGGACTCCAAGAGCAAGCAAGGTCGTAATGAAAGCGAGGCTTTCCTTACCGGACCCTTTAGACCGATTGTATTCTCCAGGTGTTTCTCATTTGCACTCTTATGGTGAAGGTTGTGGAAATGTGCACAGGTCGCCAGAGGATATCGCTCGAACATGATACATGTTTATGCGGACATGACACCTTCGTGAAATGAGCACCGGTGACGAGCAACGCGTAATCGAGATTAAGTATCAACTGGAGAGCTCTTTGAATCAGCGATTGGGATTGCTGCTATGCCGCTTCTTGGGGAGACCAACCGTTGCTGAAGTATTCAAATGAAAAGATATGAAAGTTTTAGTGCGTCGTGTTCGAACCCAGACATAAGCAGGCAGGGAATAGGAGGCCCAAGATTTCCATTTTACGTACTCTCATCTGGGATTGCCCGACCGTACTGTTTGATACCGGGTGTTCGCTCTCAATTTGCTACGACAATAGTCTACTTGGACTGGCCATGCAAAAGACACTCGTTTCCTTAGAAAGTTTTCGCCTATTAGGTGATGAAACCTTTTGACCTGCCTACGCAAGCCTCGGCACTCGCAGTGAAAAATATTCAGTTGTAATACATCCACTATACATGGATGCCGCAAACGTGGGTACAATGGTAAAACCGTTTCTAGTGATTTGTCGATATTTGCAAGCGACCTTGCTCATCGTTATTTACCTCACACTATGCGGCTGCAAAGCGTTGTCTACAGAACATGATGCTACGTCTTTCTGTGTAGCAGTGTTGTCCAGAGTTCATCTACGAATCTTAAGCCCTAATACTGGGCGTTCCAGGATAATTTTGCGGCCATCAAAGTCTAAAGCAGTAAGGCAGTTAACTGTGCCTACGTCATCAGCCATTTTTAGCGCAGAGTAGGCCTTTGTAGGCGAGCACGTTAGCGACTTAGACGGAGTGAATCACTCATGAGACTTTCCAAGCCGAAAAGTCTTGGGTACGGTGTGGCGCGTAAAGCTTCAGCCGGCACGGGATGCAATCGACAGCCTGTATCTCATAAAAAGATCTGATCTTCCACCCACATTGTCCATTACTGAGAAAATAAAGATCAAGACACAGCGATAGTAATTGAAGAGGTGGTTGATTTAAGTCGGCTGAGTCAACATCGTCCAATAGGAGATATCACGAAGAAAATGCGTCTTTCTGTGAGATATCACACCCAATAATATCAGCTGCAAAGCTTCAGCGCTTTGCGAAGGACACTCGACATGGGTAATACCCGCTGGGGTTCGCGGCACCGCCTCGACTGACCAAGTAGACGGGATCTTCATGGTACCTTTCCATGCGTCCACATTCATCATATGCAGGGTTGAAGTCGAACTCCCTGGCCGTCAGAGCACACACCAACTTGATCTCAGTCAACGCCATCTCTTGCCCTATGCAACTCCTGGGACCCCGCTCAAAAGGACGCCAGCCGTTTGCTGGGGGCTGAAGCAAGTCATCTCGATCCTTTTCCAGCCATCGTTCCGGGATAAACTCATCTGGATATACCCAGTAGCGTGGGTTGCGATGAATTGCATAGTGGTTGACGATGACATGACAACCATCTGTCGGTAGAGATAGGTTGATCCCAGGGCCGGAGTAGTCACACCCGTGCTCAGGTGTCGCGTCGATCAAGACTTGGAAGCTGCGTCGGCCGAGCCTGGAAGTAAGTCCAGGAGGATAAAGTCTAAGAGATTCTTTAATCACTGCGGTGGTGTAGGGAAGTTGATTCAACAGCTTAGGCTGTGAAGCTATCAGATTTCGCGTTGCGCTCAGGTCTGGGCCGAATATTTCGTCATGCTCCGCTCTCACTCTTGCGAGCACCTCCGGGTGTTGGGATAAGAGATTGATCATGAAGACGATTGACGAGCCGGTGGTGTCGTACCCCGCGAGCATCATGAACTTTATCTGAGAGCGTATAACTTTGGGGAGAACTCTCGTGTGATTCATCTCCTGTGGAATATTGGCGGTGCCGAGTACAGAAATGGGTTTTGTTTGCTTGGTTCTAGAAGCTCTGGAATTCTCGGCTAACACCCGATTGATGTACTTGTCCATTCGCCACGTGTTGTAGCATTGAACCAGTGGCCTAATGAAATTCAAGTCTTTCAGCGGTGATGTGCCGGAATAGTGCAGCCAGCTGAGTTGCGACATCATTGCCGAAGCAAAATCATTGTAGCCCGTCTGACAATGAAGGTCATGGTCCATGATGGCCTTGGCCGAGAAGTCCATAGTGAGATCCAAGGCCAAAGGACTTAACGAGACAGCCTCGTGGCTGTTGCGAGCGCATTGGCGAAGGCGGCCGCAAAACGCGGCGGCCATCTCAGACAGGCTTGGCACCAGTGCCATGATGTTCGAGATTCGGAATCCTGGGCTGAAGACGTTGTGCCAAAGCTTCCACTCTTCGCCCTCCATTGTGTCCAAGTCATATCCGCCGGTCAAAGGCTTAAGAAACTTGTGCTGTCCTGGCGCTTTGTGAAGGGTTTGGCCTTGTGTGACTTGACGCGCCGCATCGGGGGACACAATCATCAGCATTGGCATGGCAAAAGGCCATTGGTCTAAGTAAAAGGCTTGATCCAAGTGAGGGTAACGTCGACGAATTTCATGAGCAATGGTTGCCGATGGCATGATATCCGCAGGCAGCTCATTCTTGATACTGGCGACGAGTTTGAGGTGGCCCCAGACTGCATGGTGAGGGGGCATCGGCAACCCGCGACGCTGGAGCGATTGGAAGAAACTGCGTGCCTTGTACAGGGAATACGTGGCATAAATGACAGTAAGAAAAAGAAGAAGTATAAGGAGCTGCCATAACAGCAGTAAATTAATTTGGCCCATTTTTGTTGCACTTCTCGACGATTCTCGATGAAGTGATGAGGTATGTTGTGACCCGAGGAATGAGAATGAGGAGAAGCGAAGTGAAGAAGAAGAAGATCGAGGACAAAAGGATTCCGAAACCCACCATCTCCCCGTTCTAACCTCCGAAAAAGGTGTCACACTCTGCCGTTTCCCCCTCCCACATCACACAACCGGAGACGTGTGGAGGCATTGCCAGGCGGGCATTGCACGGCCCCTGTTGACGGTATAAACTTCGTCTGATGACCCTATCAGCAGGGATGAAGTCTAACTGCCTCACATATGGTAAGGTTCTCGCCAATGGGAAGAAATGACTGATTCGTGTTCCGGGCCTTCTCAATTGAGTTGTCCTGGTAAATGTGAGGCGGGGAGAAAGCACTGACATGGAACACACGATGATGTTAGAATATGAGATGAAAGAAGAGTTGTTTATGACTATTGTCGGGGGACGTCATTTTCTAATAATTCATTCCGGATCATCTGATGATAAGTTCCAATATGACGAATTGAACCCAATACTGCCGCCAGGCGTCAGCTAATACAAGGTAAGCCAGGCATGTAAGATCCTTCGAATGGAGGCCATTGACTTTTTACCTAGCACTTCCAACCTCTGATATCGTCAAGGCTGAGTTATAATCCCTTGTTTCAATTTCATTCCTGCGATGTCAGCAGAACAACACACCGTGGCCGTGAACATGATTATCATACCATTATTGAAGGCGTGTATGTACCTAGAGAATGAAACAACCCCATTCAGCTCGTTTCCGGTTATCCGATCCGCAACTTATCAGCATCAGCAGTGATCACTATCATGTTCGTAATTCTTATTATTTTGCGTAAAATACAGTGTTCAGGTCGATGATGAGGTGGCGAATTTGTCGACTGATTGTAACAGCCCTTAAGCTCACTAGGTTGGCGGCAGCGCTGCAGTTCAATCAAATATGGGTTCTGGCTCTTTTTCTCCTCATCTCATATACGCTTCATTCCTTAGCGGATTTGGACGATAATCGAGATTTGAGGCAGAAAGTTACGCCAAGAGTTTACAGGAATTGACATCGGCTCGTAAGCGATACTTACCATGCTCCCATTTTGATTAGCAATTGACCGTTTAACAGCAGCATTTTCGGGTTGAACGGGCAAATGGCAACATAATGAAGTGAGCGAAGTAGACTCTCGTTGCATCAGGGCAATGTTGCCAACGGCAGCGGTATTGATAAATGTTTCGTCACATAAAACTTCACCATCTTTGATAGCCCTTTTCAATTCGACAAACTCATCTGTTGAGAACTGAGAGAAGAGGGACTTACGGAGATGGACTTGCTGTGGGCTGCTTGGAAATCACCAAGGCAAAGTTGGACGCTCAACTATCCGTGAAAACAACTGTTTACCTCCTTCCTTCCCAGCTGAGACATTCCTTAGACGACGTAATCCATCAACGGAGCGGTGCGACGAGTGCGGTACCAAGAACGAAAAACCAAGAACACCAAGGCCCCAAGAGACGCGGTCTTCTGCTTGCAAGCGCGACAACAGTGTTCTCCGTGTTGCCCCCAATGGCAATCAGTACCCCGAAAGCTGACGTTGCAGCTTGTACGCCAAGATGCGGGGAGGGGAGATTGTCTCTCTTCACGTAGTTGATGTGAGACGAAGACTGCTCCTATTTGTTTGGCGGGAAGAGGTGACGAGAGGATCCGGAGGACCGGGGTCCCCGGCTCCGCCGACCGCGAAGCTCTTGGCTCTGGCTGGGCCGCCCAGCGCGTCCAATGATGGTCCAGCGTTGAGGTATAAGACTACGTCGCCGACTTGAAGTTATTCGTGCTTCTGGAAGGTCCTTATCTTGGACAAGCCGCCCAAGCCGCTTGGCTGGCGGGATCGCGTGCCCATTTCAGCGCCCGGGCACACCAGTCCGCCGTCCTTGACACTGATTATTTCCTTGGTTATCTCGGATGCGTTCACCGGCTCACTGGCTGTCCCGGGGCTGTCGCCGTTCAATTTATCATTCAAAGGAAAGCCAATGATAGAGTCCGCGAGTAGCCGGCCCCCTGGGTCCTCCGTAGATCGACTTGCTTGTTTCCTACTTTCTGTATGCGGCCAGACCTCATCATATAACTGAACCCCGGGCCCAGCGCAGATGTTCAGTGGATCATTCCTCCCTCTTTTTCTTTATCTCCTTTTCGATACATCTTGGAAGAAACAGAGGTCCTTTTCTTGGCGTCGCATTGCAGCTGGCACATAATCACCCCCTGCTTATTATTGAGTTATTAACTACAAGACACACATTGCGCGGACTATCCTCTGGCCTTCCATGCTTTCCTCCATCTTCCGACTATAAAACATATCCGCCAAACTCTCTCAATCATGGTTAATATCGGCAGAAAGATCTACAATTTCTTCGCCCCGGCGGCCGAGAAGGGCGATGACGGCCGTGATGTCTGGGGTTCTCGAATGTCCTTCATCTTCGCCGCAATGGGTGGTGCTGTTGGACTAGGAAACCTCCTTCGATTCCCCTCCATCGTCTTCAACAACCACGGACTGCAGTTCTTCATCCCTTACATCATATCACTACTATGCTTGGCCATTCCCACGCTTCTTCTCGAGATCTCCATCGGCCAAGCATACCGATCCGGCTGCGTCCTCGCCTGGCACCATGCTAACCACCGCGCAAAGGGTGTCGGTTTCGGAGTCGTCTATATCGGCTATGCCATCGTCATCTACTACGTCCCCATCATTGCCTGGATCATGACGTATTTCCGACACTCCTTCCACAGCCCCCTCCCATGGACTGGGCGCAACCAGGAATTTTTCAATGAGAACGTTCTGCATCTCGTTGAACCGATCGAGGGAAACCTTACGGCTGACGGTTCAGCCGTCCAGGACTACACAACGTATCCGGGCATGGGAATGGTAATGGAGATTGTCTTGTGGAACCTTTTCACCTGGTTTGTGGTCTGGCTGTGCATGTTCAAGGGCATTGGGCTCACTGGTCGCGTGGTATACTTCACCATGGCCATGCCTATAATTCTCATGATTGTTCTCATTGGTCGCGGATGTTCGCTTCCTAACGCTATCGACGGCATCCGCATTTACTGGACCGAATGGCATGGGCACAAGCTCGCCTCAGGCACTATCTGGCAGGAAGCCTGCGGTCAAGTCTTCTTTTCGACCGGTATCGGTAAGTAATGCACAAGACGACCTTCAAGCTCTCGCACCGGCCAAGGATCGAAGTTGACATCATATGAACAGGCATGGGTTACTACACCAGTTACGCCTCCTACAACTCCAAGTACGCCAACGCAGTTCAAGACGCCTTGATCATTTGCATCTCAAACTCATTGATCGAGGTAATCGGCTCAATGTCCGTCTTCGGTGTCGTCGGCTACCTTGGCATGCACCCAGATACCAGCGAGAGACTCAACACCTTCGTCGTCGGCTTCTTGACGTACCCCGAGGCCATATCCGAGATGCCTGGTGCGAACTTTTGGGGTGTCCTCTTCTTCGCTACGCTCTTCATTCTCGGTCTCGGCTCGGCCTTCGCTTTACTTGAAACGCTCGTCACCATGGTCATCGATACCGACTGGGGAAAATCCTTCTCACGCCCGATTGTCTCCACGGTCATTGTGGTCGCCTCCTTCTTGATCTCCTTGCCCTTCTGCACCGAGTTCGGCTACATTCTTGTTGACGCGGCCGACACTTGGATCAATTATCTGGCTCTTTTCTGGATCGTCTGGTGCGAAGCCGTCTGCGCCACCACGCTCTACCGCTACCGCGACGTCGTTGATCAATGTGGGCTTCTTGCTTGGTGCTTGTACAACGTGTTTGGCTATATTGGAGGCACCGTGATCGGCCTCATCGTCGCCCATGCTGTTTCTCCCGAAGCAGGTGCAGGAGTCGGCTTTGGTATGTTTATCGTCGGAATGGTTTCCTCAGTGCTGCTAGCATCAGACCCGACGGCATACTGCCCGGACTTTTTCAGCAAGAGCTCTTTGATGCGTCGATTCTTTTACCTGACTTCCTACTCGGTACGTCCTCTCATCCATACGACGAAGTTCTCAGATTACTCACCGCATCTTTCAGGGGAATCAGTTGCGTCGTGACCTCAACGCGACCATCTCTATCAGCGGACAGTGGAAGATCCCGGCCATTTGGGGGTTCGTTCTCAAGTACAACACAGCCCCTATTGTCGCCATCATCTTCTCCTTCGCCTACCCCGACTTTTACGCCGGCAAACGTATGGATCCTCTTCACATTGCGGGCTTCACCTTCATGCATATAGTGCTTGTCAGCTCGCTCGTTGGTCTCATTATGCCGCGCTGGTTCAACGTGCTCGTTCCCGAGTCGAAGAAGACCGAAGGCAAATATCCCATCGTGCCAGGTTTGATCTTCTCCAGGGCCAACGCCCGCGGCACTCTGGACATCGATGGTGTGCCCCAGAATGCGGGAGACTCTGCATCGGAAGTAGACGGACGAGGAATTGACGCTACTCGTGAAGAATCCTGGGTCCAAGCTGGTAGTTCGCAGGAAAAAGTGGTCGACAAGCGTCAATAAGACACTTCGTAGTTATCGTGGCTTTGTGCCCTCTCTGCGATACAGATATCTCAATAAGAAAGATCATTCCATCAGGTGAAATGAGAGTAATCAAAGACAAGCGTGCTCTGTGCTTCGTACCCAAACGCATGCTTGGCTGAATCATTGCCACTACCAGGCACCGGCCTCCGATTGACACCGGTTATTACACAATAATTCCAAGGTCGCCCGTGACAACGACAGCGACGGAGCGGGATACAAAGGGTTCGGCAGTCCACCCTGATACGACCCCTCCTCGGCTGTAACCCCTGCAAGCCAAGACAGCCAATGCTCAAAGAGGCTGGTGGTTTGTACACCGACGATCTCGACGAATGAGCTTCATCATCTCAAGAGGAGAAGATCTTCTGCCATGTCACCCGTGTTTCAACTGAAAAGGCCTCGTGTGCGCTGGCTGTTCGAGCAAACTGTTCTGTTCATTGATTCATTCCAATTCCGCCAAACTTGGCTCCCATCTCTCTAATCACTACACGTACTACTTCAATCTCCACGATGAAGTTCACCGCGCAACTTGCAGCTGCTCTTCTCGCGTATGTCGCTGTTTTGATTACCATGCTTTTAATAGAGTAATGTGCTGATAACGGCAGTGTGGCGCCCATCGCTGCTCAAACCGAGTCGGATCAGATTTACACGCTACTTCCTATTGACCTGACCGTCTCGACCCCCATCCCTACCGAGGTACAGAACGGTTGCCCGACGGTAACTGAATTCCAGGTGTGCCCGACATGCGAAGTGCCGCAGTGCATCGACGTGTCAACCTTGACGCAGTCGTGCGGCTGTCCAACCGCAGTGCCGACGACACAGCTTAGCTTCCCATGCCGGGACGTCTGTGGACGGATGGGTTGCAGCATTAGCTACACCATCGTCCCGGGAGAGGAGTCTTGCGAAAGTGCCGCCAGCGGAACGACGACTGCCACGCAGACCGTTGTAGCAACGATCACAACGACGTCGGTTGTGGCCTCTACCACGGCGGTAACGGATTCGACAGCGGCCACTGGAGCCACGGGTGGAGATGCGACGGGAACCACCAACACGGCGGCTGGTGCTACCGCGACGCCGAACGCAGCGGGTCGGTTGGCTGTGCCTTTCAAGTTTTGGTAAAACTTAACGAGGCATCAATGAAATGACCTCTCAGATGGACAGTTGATGCTGATGGTCATGACTTCATGAGTGTATGTAGCCGTCTGGAATTGGAAACCAGTATTGTGTTTCTCTCCATCCTAATCCGTATTCAGTTCAAGGTCGATACGTGAAACTCCCTAAAATATGAGTTACTCGAAGCTCAAGTGGCTGTCCATGCATCCGGCGTCCACGTTTCCGGACTAATATCTGGCCAGTAGAGCCCTTGCGCCCCATCATTGTAGATGGAGGCGTCAATGAACTGTAGATCCAGAATAGGCTGCGCCAGAAGTTCCTGTAACGTAGGCTCGTTGAGCGCCATGCCGGCCGTCGTGTTCTGCGCGGCAAAAGGCTGGCCAAGGCCGAGAGCGTCGCCAAAAGCAGCGGTGGGGTCACCCATCATCGGCGACGTGTCCTGCGTGACCGCGTAGCCTCCCCGGCGGGCTTGAGCTGCCGCCATGGTGGCCTTCATAGCATCGATGTGTTGGCAAAACTCCTCGGCCGCAAAGTTGCCGTTTTCCTTGAGCTGCGCGAGGAACTGCGCCGCCTCTTCGAACTGCTCCCGGTCGTTGTGGCTCTCCTTGCCGTTGAGAAGGCTGGAAATGGCGAGTATAGTCGCCGCTGAGAAGAGGTACTGGGTGTAGAAGTAATCAAATGTCGCGAAGGAGCCATCGATCCAGCACTCTGTCAGTAGGCGACACGAGTGGCGCGCGCAACGAATGCAGGCTTCTGCGAGGGTCATGGCGGTTGCCGGGACTTGTGGCTCAGGAGCAGCTGGGGTCCCCCACGACGCCACGTGGGTTCGCAGAACGTGGAGCAGGATCGGGCGTGTAGTGCTCACGGCGCACTGGGGACATCAGCTATGCGGCGTACCATAAGGAACAGTTGGTACATACCTGGTTGAAGTTGAGATGTAGAGAAATCGGTTTCGGCGTAAGGTCCGACGTGGCCTTCGAATCAATGTGAAGCTGCGGTGGGAGCTCCTCAGACCAGCCCCGGAGGTCCTTCAGTGCTTCTTGAACCCTGTGCGACAACGAAGTCTGTTGGTTCCTTCGGCGGTAGATGGAGGGCACGATTCTGCTCAGAACCCGCGCGAGCTTGACGCTAGCGATGAAGTACGAAGCATCCGCGAAGTCATCCGAGATGCTCTGATCAACGACGGGGTTCGAAGGAAGATCCACTTCGATATCGAGGTCCTGAACCGCGACAGGGTGGCCTAACTTCGCTGCCCACATCCGGTCGAAAACGTAGGCCGTCCACCAAACCCTGTTTCGATGCTCCCTGGCGGCCACATCTCTTAGCTGTGACTCGGGGACATTGAGATGTAAGCCCATGACAATGGCGAGCCTTGTCGCTGAGCCAGCAAAGATGTAGGCGGTGTGACGTCGGTTGAGTGCAAGGGAGTAGAAAGACTGCTCCAGGTCAGTGAATGAGGCCTAACCGTGCCCAAAAAGGGAATGCGGGGATTCAGCTAACAAGTAACAATCTCAACTCGACCACATCAATCCGAGGCCTCTCACTCACGATGCGGAGGACCCGTGTTGCACGAGCAAAGTATCCCATTCCTGGAAAGTGTTTCTCCGACGTAGCCGACCGTGTTGAATACATCGCACCGATTGCGAACATTGCCCACAGCTTGCTCTTAAGGAGTGAGTCGCTTTCAGCCGGGTTCTGCAGGGTCTGTTCGAGAGCTTCTAGGATGTGGCTCTTGCGGATGATATGATAGCAACGGCTGACATATTTGAGTGCGACATTGACCAGAAGGCGTGCTCTTGCGGGACTGGGCCACGGACAGTCGGTATCCGACAATGCGAGCAACCTCTCATCGGTCGCATAGTTAACTCGTGGAATGTGACTATGCTCGGTCGATGAGATGGCCTGACGAAAACGTGTTGCAAAAGCTGAGTCCGACGCCTCGCCGATGAGGATCGGTGTATGTGGGATATTCATGTCGAAGAACCAGGGGCGGTCATCAAGTGAAGGGGCTTGTACAGCGATGGCATTGTCTGTGACATCTTTGGCAGAAGTCGTAATAATCTCCGGGATGATGGCATCGGTCTGGGCCGTGGTTCCCGAATGACGGCTCTTCAACCGTTGGTTTTCGGCGATGAGGTCATCGACGTATCTGGCTACGATTTAGTTTTACCGGCGATCGACTGAAAGACCTGGCATGCCACTCACCGTTGACTGACTTTGATCATGCGATTCCGTCGAGGATATGTGCATTCAGCGCCCTTGCTGGCGTGGCGGCAGTTATCGCACGGCTGGCCGCCTGAACATCTTACTTTTCGGGAATGACATCTACGGCAACTGTACGGAGATGCACATACGCGCGTCAGCGGTCAGTCGCCGGGTTAAGTCAAGATAATCAAGGCTGTGGATGCTCACGCCGTGGGTTTGGTCCTCGATTTAGAGGTTGTAGCTGATGATGCAGGGCCAGAGCCTACCACGGCCCTGTCCTCAGGGCTGGACGCATCACCTTCCGAAGCCATGGCGATTTGCTATTCGTCAAATATGCCCAGTTAGGAAGGAAGTCGCTCTCGTGAGGTCTGATGTTTCGGCGAGATGAGCCAAACGCCGAGGGGATATGGGATACTGGTTGACACTGGACGGTCCAGAGCCCTCGCGGAATATCAACGGTATAACAGTAGGCTTTCCCCGTCAGAATCTTCAGCACTATCTACTCGAAGACTGAGCTGAGTCTTTGTTGTGAGCAGGACAATGTGAACGATAAGCTGGGCTTTGACAGAACCAAGCACTCTCGGCATAAATGGCGCATTTTACCGAACAGAATTTGGTTCAGACCCCACAACTATCGGCATCCTGCAGTTTTTTGCCGAGATCTGCAGTCTTGGTTCGAACCCCACAGCCGGCTCGGTTTCTTAAAGGCTTCCTAAAACGGCATCACGTTGAGTTGCCGACTTGAACAGAGGGATTCAGAGCCAGCTGCAGCGTATCTGCCTTATATCCGCTCCGCAGCCGGTCCGGTTCTATGAGCAGTCGGCATTCGTGGCCCACTATTCAGCACTTTTGAGTCACAGGAGAGGAGCGAGAAACGGGGGAATTCAGTCTTACCGAGACGCCATTGAGCGGCAGAGGATGGATGATGAGGAGGCTATATACAGCAGATCAGGTCCAGATGCAGCATCTTTGGACGATTCTTGCATAGTAGAAAAGAACGAATCTTTTTCCTTGTGTCCATGCCCCATTTCCGCACCATGGAAAGTCAAAGTCCTGCAACGCCGGGCGTGATGCCTGCCGTCCAACAAAGCATCCCTCCTTTTTCCGGCCCGACCCCGACCACCTCCACCTCTCCGCGGCCGGCCGCCGTCGACGATGCTGTGATGGAAATGCCCGCATGGCGGAAATGGGTTACACTTTTCGTTGTTTGCTGGATGGCGCTACCCGTCATCTTCTCCAGCAGCTCCATCCTGGCCGCGACCGCCGAAGTGGCTGCTGACCTCAACTCGACTGTGCACAGCATCACCACAGCCAACGCTGGCGTCTTTGTTGCCATGGCCATGTCAGCGCTGATATGGCTACCCCTCAGCAACATCTTGGGCCGTCGCACCACCTATCTCGTCGCCACCGCTCTGTTGACGATTTGTGCTATTGGTTCGGCGGTTTCCCAAAACTTGGCTTGTTTCACGGCGATATGGATCATTGGAGGAACTACGGGCCCCTTTTTCCTCGTAGCGGGTCAGACCATCCTGGCGGACATCTTTGAACCTGTAAGCATCAACGTTACCTGAAGGACTCACGGTATCCTGATGATATGACTAAACACTGGCAGACAACTCGTGGAACTGCGGTAGGCTTTTTCTTGGGAAGCTGCGTCGCGGCGAACACCATAGGTGGGATAACCATCCAATTGATACCAAGGCTTTGCTGACGACAACATAGCTCCATTGACCGGCAGTGTGATTGTTACATTTACCAGCTGGAGAGTCATTTACGGCGTTCAAGCAGGCATGTCGCTTACCGGGCTGGTCATGGCCTTCTTCTTCGTCCCAAGGGCGAGTGAGCTGGTTCATCTCAGGGTCACACAAAATGCTCCTGTTCGATCTGCAAGGGACGTACTGCATGCTTTCGACCCAAGGGGCGTTTTTCGTCAATTCAAGTACCCGAACATTCTTGCAGCGGTACGTTTCTCGCACCAAAGCCTCACTTCCCTCCTGACATCAACTTAGAACTTTGCCTGTGGGTTGCTGGCGTTCAATCAATACGGACTTCTGAGCTCTGTACGACGCGTTATCAACCCTCGGTTCGAACTCACTTCTCCCCTTATCAGTGGCCTGTTCTATCTAGCCCCTGGAGCTGGTTTCTTAATGGGCAGTACGGTTGGAGGCAGAATATCGGATCACACTGTCAAAAGATACATGCGGAAGAGAAATGGTCTTCGGTTGCCGCAAGACAGACTTAACAGCAGCTTGCCAGCAATCTTTTTGATTCTGCCTATCGGAACCCTAATTTATGGGTGGAGTGTTCAAAAGGAGGCGGGTGGAATGCCTTTGCCCATCGTCAGCTCCTTCTTTCAAGGCCTCGGGCTCATGTGGTCATTCAGTGGTCTGAACACGTATTCTGCCGGTAGGTATCTTGACACTTCGCCAACTGTGACAAGCCTCCTGACCAATGTACCAGAAGCTCTACCACAACATAGAACGGCTGTCATCAGCGGAAAATATATCGTCCAATACACGTTTGGAGCAGCTAGCGTTGGCGGGGTCGTACCCTTGGTTGATGCGATAGGAGTTGGGTGGACTTTCACAATATGTAAGTGATTCTTTCGAACGCAAATATGTCTTGGTATTGGCTGACTTGCGCGGTGTGATAGCTGCTATTGCGGCGTTTCTGAGCGGCGTACTGGTGTTGATGATGGCAAAATATGCATCAAAAGCTCAGGAATGGGTAGAGAAAAGTCACAGCGATGATCCTGATACTTGAACGCACGGGCTACCAAAAAGAAAGAAATATGTTGTTGACTTCGTAGCCGCAGAAAAATAAAATTAATACAGCCAAGTTACAGTGGCAGGTGGTGGCCTCGGCATTTCGTAGCTGCGGTAGTCAAACAGCACCAATATCTCTCTAGGCGCGATGGTGTTCCGAACATGCTATATGGCTTCAACACCATTGAGACTCGTACCGGATGGTATGACAACTACGAAGGCTTGGATTCTCTTGTAAAGAAATCCGAGATTTGATGTACGCGATCAGCGCGGAGAGCTTCCCTCGCTGGATGGAAACCAAAGCAGTTGATGGCCCGAAAAGATAAAAGTTCCAAGTTTCTTAGTTCTCAGCTTATCTGTGCAGCCTGAGAAGAGTCAACCAGATACATCCCCTACGTACTACGATACGGTAGGATAGGTAGCCAATCGGTAGAAGAAACCTTGTCGGTTTTGTAGAGTCAGATGATGTAAAACAGCTACAAAATGGCTTCTTAACTTGACAGCGAAAACTGATGCATTAACGACCTGAGACTCTGAAAGCCAAGAAACCTTAAACACTCACCTCTAGCTTGCTGATGAGGGTTCATCCCAGCTAACCAGGCTAAAGTCGCATCAAGGCTCTCAGCTGGGTCTGAATAATGACTTTAACGGATGATCAGTGGAATCCACATCGGTTCACGACTGTGTCGCACTCATAAGTAAGGGGAACTCCCCAGTTCCATATGCAGTAATGGCATATCCATCAAGCCTAAGCGTCTTGAAAGAGAAGTTGATGTAAGGCCCTATGCCACACATGTGCAATCGTGAGATGGGAACTGGATGCATGATTCAACCGAGGAAACAGGGTTTCCCCATTTGTTTATTACGTTAAAAAAACACAAAAGAGAGGCATCTGTGTCCACCTAACACCTACGAACATAAACACCATGTACATTCAAGTTTGCTTGTGCTACAGGTTGGCGCGACATCTGGCAGGAATAAACTACACATTAACTTAGTGTTCAGATAAAAGAAAATGCTCCATCATCTTACTCTATACTCTAATCACAACCAGGAGTTGCCATTGAGCTGCATGCGCTGATATATGCCAGTCTACGCCTCACAGGGACCTCTCTGATCGCAAACCAGAATTTACCAGACCTACCTGAAGTCACAAGGCTAGGTGAAAACGTTGAGTGGTTTTTGAGGATGAACAAATTATTAGTGCTAAATCTTGTCTTGAACCCCTCTTTCTAAAAAGAAAATATTGGATTTTGGGCAAGCTCCTGCGGAGCAAATAGAGGTTTTTGCTTGGTGGACAGAGGCGGAAGACCATACTTGCTCACTTCCGGGTCATTGAGGCAAGTTTCAACAGGGCTTTCCAACCTGTCGTTACCCAATTGGACCCGCGTGACGACGAGGTACGTCCTGTCCGTCTGACAAGAATAAAAGTTCCGGATACTTTGTCATGCAACCTCCTGATCCCTGCAGGGTTCACACCTCTGGCGATTAGCCTATTGTTGCCGACAGTTTTAGATCCTGCGTGTATAGCTTCAGAGGTTCTATCTTTCCACGACATTCTTGAACACCAAGATGCGCCAAACCCAGATGCGATTCGGGGTCACAGTGGCGAGAAAGCAGCTTCTATCGTGATGCTTGAAGACCGGGTGCGGTTGGAGACGGAATTTCAGGCCGCAGTTCCCGACCGGTTGACGTAAATGCGCTCGAAACCTTGTCGACTCAGTTATGTTGAGTACAGCTCTAATATTGACTAAGTGTAACCACCCGACGAAGCCGAGGCGAAATGGCCAGCGGTTCTTCTTCGGCAAAATGTATAGCTTCTTTCATCACAGGTTAAAGGTCCCGACAACTGTTACTCGTCGTACATGTCAAGTCAGCCAGCGTGTTGTGTGGCCTCACACTTCATGTGAAATTATTTCTCAAGTGTCTACTTCCGTCATATCCTAGTATCTTCAACAACATGTCGTATATCCACAACAAACATAGAAATCGACTGCCATGTACATCAGAGCCAATTTTCTTGTTCCGTCATTATTCGATTTCTTCTTATCTCTGCGGTCCTGTCCCATCTACGAGTTTAATTGGGGTTCAAGATCGGCAATACGGGGGCTCCATAGGGACCCCACAAGAACGGTGCCGGAAGCGCGGAACTAGCTCAGCGAGCACGCGGAAACGCCGTTGGCTTCCAGAACGGAGTCAGGTGCAGGGGGGGGATGGCCACTACCTTTTTTTCAACGCCGCACAATGGGGAAAGGAACGAGGGAAGGAAGGGCTGTTTTTAGTACTGTTTTTCAAAGACATGAGAAAATAATGCAGAGGCCAAAAAGAGATCAAAGAAAACGCGGGCCTCAGCTACGTGCCAGCTGAAGACGTTGTGCCTCAAACTGTGATCCGTCATTGCCCAAAGACGCATCCCACCGGCGTATAGAAACTAGCTAGTCATGAAGTCATGAAGCTGGTGGGCGGTGTTCTCCGCTTCAAAGTGATGATAGAACTTTATGCTACGACCTAAGGAATCTCAGTCCCTACGTGTCTTTATCTGAGGTAACTCTCATTTCTCTGCCCACCGTTCTTCATTTCTCTGCCAGCCCGCTTGCCAAGAACTATGTTAATTTAGTGGGTAGCTCCGGGATTGCGACGGATCCGGGCAAACACTCGTGGAGCAAGGTTACTTCAAAACACCTTCAGGGGACCCGTATTGCAGCGGGCCATGTGCAGGGGAGCCTCCGCATATCACAACATCCGGTAGAACCAAAACCCGCCAGTCTGGCGGAGACAACTTCTTGGGGATACGTTCGAATCAACGTGAATAATCAGCGATACCTCCAAGGACCATCTCCGAAATGGTAGGTCAGCCGTAGGCGAAGACGGACCAGCTTGTCTTGTCAAATCTCGGTTCTGCAGCTTAGATTTGATTGTCCAGTCAAAATCATTACGACAGCTGTAGGTGGTGGCTTGTCTATGTTATGAGAAACGACGAGCGTCTGGTTCCAAGCCAATTTCCAGCTGTCCCTGAGGTAAGGGAGTAGACCTCACTATGATGCTCCGTCTTGCAAGCATCGTCAACACTGTCGTTGGATCTCTGTACCAGCTCTCAGTGGTTTTACTCGCCGTCTTGTGGATTCACCATATCCCCTTTCTTCCTCGATCGTGGTTACCAGATGTACCAAGCCTCCGGACTATCACCACCACTACTCCGGCTATCCACACCGTCGGCGGGTGCTGCAAACAACGTACTCATGCGACACGAATGGCGACAGTTTTTATCCTTGGAGCAGCAGGTGTTTAACTTGACGAATTCAATTCCAGTGTTTCTCCACTCTGCAATCAGGCGGAAACAACTTCTGGCAGGGAACTGGGATACGACATGAAGACCTCTATCGTTTTTAATTCTGAATGGGGAGACAAGTAACGCTCCAGCGGAAGTCAGCCATACCGGACAAACATACCATTTTCTACATTTGTCGTCTAGTTTGTAGTCTGACGGTTTTCCCCAACCTCTTGCCGTGAGTTATCAATCACTAAAACACATGCTGATCTTGTTGGTTCAAGAAGACGAGGCTGTCGATGCCGAGTACAGTTTCTCTCATTCGTCAAAGTTATGAAACATCAGATATCCATACCAGGGGATTTCCTTGACTGGAGCATCAGTCTCAACCGCACTGCAGAGGGCTTCGCGAGTTAGCCCAAGTTTCTACAGCGTATACGTCTCGGGAGGCAGCAGGCCATACATCAGGAACTCGGCTTTGGTGAAAACCATGAAGTTCCTATCAAGTCGATGGCAGAAACTTCAGGAAAAGGCTGGAGGTGTTTCCAGAAGGGTACCTCTGCGCATCAAAATCTTATCGTGATTCCTGGATGAGTGCAATTCTCCATTGGTATTTATCGAGGTAGCCTTCCTCAAGGCGGTGCTGACTCGGCACTAGACACTTCTTCAGTCCATGTCACCAAGTACCTTCAAAAGGTTGATATTCAGATCCCAATCTACGGTTTTCATATCAACAGAGCGATTGTCAAATAGTTCAGGGATCTCGCCGTAGGCGGTGCGTCGATATGGTATGAAACGTTGTTAAACATCGTATGGCGCCTATGGAAACCAATATATACAATTATGTAGGCGTTCGGCTTTCTTTCACACTCGTAAAAGTGTCCGACTTACTCTATTTTCCAGGGGATCCCTTCTTTTGTTTTGTCTACGGGGGCCTGGACGAGGTCGTGAAAAGCTAGGGGTATTAAGGCAAGCTTCCCCAGCCCTGCTTGAATCCTCGGCAATTTGTTTCAGCGTCCACAGAACGTAAATCAAAGCAAACGTTAATGCCAGGCTCTATCTCTTTTGTTATTGCATCCCAATGCAAACTGAGCAGCGGGCGTGCAAGATCTCCGTTCCTGGGCCTATAACACGTTTGACGTTTCCTATAACTCCGACGACGTTGCTTGCAACAACATTAGGCTTCACTACACGTTGCAATATCTCAACCTCGCAGTGACTCTCCCGACATCGACGTGATGAACCTTCCTGGCGGTTTTGATGGGAGTATCAGTGGGCAAGTGCTTCAAACATCCGCGGAGATCATGAGCAATACGTCACGGTCAGACTTGTTCGCGACCCCTAGTCTCTATCGAAAATACACGTTTCTTCTGATTGAACGTTTAATCTTGTGCTTGGGGATGTCACCAAATCGGATTGCGCCGAACCTCACCATTCAGCCCCATGCTTGAAGATGCAGAAAGTTTCTTGCGCTTAGACAGCGCCGCCTTACCTTCAGAGTTTTGCTGACGAGTGCCCAACTCCGTGCTACCACCGGACGAATGTCTCAGGCCAGAGTTTTTGTCTCAAGTCGCCAAGTCAGGCCTTCAGAAGTAATTGCCCTCTACGATGAAAACCTGAATCGTTAGCCGAGCGCTGCGCATCACTAAAGTTGGAAAATGATGAAAAAAAAAAAGATATTCTCCGAAGACTTGCGGGTATATACAGCCATCACTATGTGTTGGTTATACACGTATCGGAAACCATCCCCCTAAACGTCGAGAAATTAAATCTGGGGTCTCGATGGTTGGAAATTGTCCAGTAAGTAAAAAATAAGAATACTAATCGTAGCTTGATACCAATCAACTCCTGGAACTACCTACAAGACGATCCTGTGATTCTCGGTCATCTGCAATCCTTCTGAATCCCTCTGAAAATAACGATTTTTCGCTCGGCTTATTTGTCAACCCACGGGCCTCAACCTCGATTTTCGTTGCTCTCGACAAGCTTAACGTGTCGGTGTACCATCTCGCGTGGGGATCCGCACCGATTGGTTTTGTCGTTTTCTTGGGCGAGATGTGACACAACTCGGCCGTCGCCTCCTCATCCAGGGGATTGCTGAAACGGCGAATTTCTGATGTGATTTCGACCTCCTTGGTGATGAAGATTTTGCCAATGTTGCTCTGCAGGGCGGGCCAGAAGACGGGAAGCGAAGCGCAGATAGCCGCCAGGTTGACCTCGGCAGTGGCGAGAACGATGGGCATACACCCGTACCAGCTAGGATCGAGCGTCGGATACGTCCCGGCCTTGCTGTTTGTGATACCGTAAAGACGAATGATTCCGAGGACGTTTACACTTTGATCGTCAGGTTAGAATACGTAGCCGGCCTCGTCGACGGTCGGTATGGATGACTTACACAACGCCCATGATGAAGAGGGAAATGAGGCCCATGCGAGACTTGGTCCGTAGGCCTGCCTTTAAAAACAAGGGGATGGGTATCGCAAAACATATGAGGTCCAACGCTACGTTCATTCCCACTTGACTTTCGAAACTGCGGGCGAAGACGCCGGGGTCGCGCGAGCCGAAAGCCCATCGGGTTTCCGTTATTATCGACAAGTTCCAGAAGGCGTATACCGGTATACACGGGACCCATGTCAAGAAGGAATATACCAGGCCCCAGAGCGCGGTTATGACGATGAAGACGGTTGTGACGAGGCGGGATTTCGACCCTTTTTCAAACATGCGCAAGTATTGGAAGAGCAAGGCCAGCTTGATGAGGGCGGTGGCCATGGAGTACGCCCCGTTGCAGAGATAGAAGGCATGGATGAAGTCTTGCATCCCCAAGAAGCCTAACGAGATGAAGTGTCGTCCCAATCCATAATTCAGAGCTGAGCCGGAAGTGTCAGTAATGTCCTGGCGATAGAGGGCTGCCAAGACAGATGACGAACCTGAGCATGTGGCAGCCGACAAGAAAAGACTCGTCAACTACATCGAGCGTTAGATACCATCAATTCGACAAGAGGAGACGAACTTGGCGTACCAGTGACAGCACAACGAAGAAATCGTCCCACCCCGGACAGCGAGCAATGAAGAACCGAACGTATAATCGGAGGCTACCACATATCCAGGCGACAATCTGCAGGGGAGTGTTAGACTATGCGAAGTATTGTCATCGGGTTATGCGAGGCATCAAGTGTGTACCAAGAAAGATATGACCATCGCCAGGACAGCCGGTCGCCGATTCAGAACGGGCTCAGGGTCCTGGAGATTGTCGGCCTTGCCGATCAATTCAACAATGTTGCCGCCCATTGGCGAAAGAGTTCGTCGGATTGGCAGCCTCTGCTTCTCGCATGCTCGAGTTCCCCCCCTTTGGCAGGTCGAAAGAGGCGGCTGGGTGAGTTTCACGAAGGGGGAAATCTCAGCCGTGGACGCCGGAGAGTAGACGCGACGTCAAGACAAGATGGCACCCGGGACAGCAGGAGACAGCCGGTGGGAGCTCTACGGGAATCCAAGGAGTGATAAATGGATAAATGAACAGCTCAATCTGTCTCTAGATGAACTGACCGGGGGCGTTTGAGTGGCTCCATGGGAGGGTGGCACGCCACGCACTTGCACCCTGCAGCCAGAGCCGGGGCCCCTGCACACGTGGGATTGATGGGCTACAAAGTACGTTCTGCCCGGAAGCGGGTTAGAGCAAGAGGCTAATTTAGCTTTCTCTGCTTCGGCCACATTGTTTCACTTGTCAGAAACTGGAAGAGTATCTATACTGGCTCTCTTCGAGATGAAGGATGACTCCGGGAGGGGAAACGAGCCAGGCATGACTGTTTGGCCAGTCCTGTCTTTCTGCATGGCCGAGACTCGACAGCAGCCCATGCAGGTTTTCCAAAGTGAAAGTCCAAACCTTCTCCTCAATGCTTGAATCATTTAATCATCCTACACTCTACTAGAAAACTCACTTGCAGATGAGAAGACGACATCCACTCCAACGGACCCGATCAGTCGATCAGGCTGGGTTACGATAGTTGCGGCTACGCTCGCCAAAAATGAGAATGGAAATCAAATCAGAGCAAAATGGCTACGCTAACGTAATTGTCGCCCCATGGCTCAACGTACCAATGTTTGCTTCTTGTGAGCTCGCGCATGTTTGCTTTTGCCGGTGGCAGGGGGGCGTAAGAGGGAGACGGAAAGATGTTTCCCAATTGTTTTCCTTTTTTTCCCAACGCATGTGCGCCCCATTCCTTCTTCCAACCTTCTGCGGCATTCTGGGGACAACAGCGTGCAGAGTGCATATCGCGCGTCTACATAGTAAAAGAAAGATGTCGCGCATCCTCGCATGAGGTTTCCCTCCCTCTCTCCTCCTTCTATCCCGGCGCCGTGGCCGGCAACCAGACAAAACCATATCTCACAAAGGCCGTGCCCCTCTCCGTCATGCCTTGGTTCTTGTCTTCCCATTTTGGAAGAACAGCCCGGAGGAACAAGGTGCGTCAGAAGGTTGGACGGTCAGAGGCGGCAGAAAAAACCTACAAGTTGAATGTGTCGGGGAGGTCATCGCACGACTCTTTCGCCCCTCTTGCAGCGTCTTACCGTAGCAGACGGTTTTCCTTTCCGAGGAATGTTTGCAGGGGGCAAGCAGACAATGGTTGGGACGAACAGGATACCTTCGCCGCGTTCGTGCGTCGATTCCCCTGCATGTTTGCATGGCCTTTGGCGTAAGAAGGTTGATTGGCGAATCAGCGCTGGGCCATTTTTGAAATGGAGGGTTCGCTCGGACAGACGCGGCGCCGGACCGTCCTGGGCCAGGGCAATCCGGGGGTCTCCCCAAGGAGGGGGGTTCTTGATTGACGGAGACAGAGATCTACGGCTTTAGCTCAAGTGGGCCTCGAGACGATTGCCTCTCGCCGCATCCGGGGATTTCAGACATCTCTGTAACTTTTCTCTCCTCCATTCGTACTTCTTTGTTCTTGCTTATTTCTCTCACTCTCTCCCCGGTTCTGGATTCCGGGAAGATCTGCAGACGCGAAACCCTCTGCAGAACAAGCATCGCGCGGGGCGAGACATGATCTAAGGGGCGACAATGCGATCAGCAAAACCACAGCACCGGCAGATCTGGCCCAGACGCTTTGGGTGCGCTAGAATAAGGAAGCCATGTTACTTTGTAGAGGGGGACAGCCATCTTCTAATCGATATCAACCAACAAATTCTACCCGACGAACCGAGTCAACCGGATTGTCGTTTCTTTTCCCATGAGGTGGTCAATGCCCCGCCCAGAATCACACCACAGATGAGAGAGCGCTGACTGTCCACAAAAGCAACGAGCAGCTGTGGGGTGGTGTCACATCGCACTGTCGCGAGGCTGGGCCAGGAATGCAAGCTGGGCCGAACTAGACCCAACGCTTGAGGGTCTGCAGCACCGTTGAAGCTCCGTCCGAAGCAGATTGGGTTTGGCCCATCGAGTTTGCAAGATGTCGAGTAATGCCATGTGAGATTCAGAGTCAGAGAGCCAAAGGTAAAGAGCATCTCAAATGCGGTGGTCTTTCTGTGAACAAAGCAACCATGCCATCGCGCGGAGACCAGACGCATCTCGTAGCGTCTCGCTTTACAAGGCATCAAACGGTCGCAAAACTATGAATGCATTATCAGTCTAGTTTATGGGGGCAATTTCACTGGTGTGGTTGACGCATCACCCAGGTGGCGACCACGTCACTGGGCATCTGCTACGGCATGAAATTTCCCTGAAGCCAGGTGCGAAGCGTCATAGAGCGTCGTAGGGGTCAACAATTGCCCCTTTCTTCCGGGGATCGCGTCCGGGTTTCAGAGTAAACATCACAAAACAGCATGGCTAACTGGTTGTTCAGCGATTACCGAAATTGATGCTAAAGATTAGCTGGGTAGGCGAGTCAATCTGTCTCACACAGCAACAAGGCCATCGAGCCAGCCGCATTGCCCCACTATGCTTTATCTCATCGTGCCATTCTGACAGTATGGAATGTTAGCCTCCTCAGTGTGTGTGTCCTCCTCCAACTGTTCTCGCATGGCCACCACCCGGTCGGTGCCAGTTGATACGACTAGAAGTGCGTCCTGGCTCGGCGCGTGGCGTCTTGGCTGATGAAGAGCGGCTTGGTAAGACACGTGGTTACAGCACTGATGTGACTGCAAAGGTTCAAGGTCGTCACGGAAGCGGAAGGCGTCTTCGGTTGAATCACCATCCATCAGTGTGGCAATGGTCTCGGTTGGCTGGGCCATTCTGTCGGCTTCCGGATGGGGGATCGACGCTCGCCGGCTTGCTGTCACGGTCCGAGGATTCGGTACCCAAGGCACTTGAAGATCCTCAATCCTCGGTGCGCTCAACATGAACGGCTCATCGCGGATGGATTGGTCCGGTTAGTAATAGCATGCCATACCGACTGCAGATATTTGCGACAAAGAGTGCGGCTGTTCGTGGACGATGCTAGGAGCAGCAAGATATGGGAGAGGGGAAGAAGCTCCGAATCCACGTTAACAATCACTCCATATCCGAGCCCAAGGGCCCCCCCAAGCAAACCTTATCTTTTACTCTTTTTTCCACGCCATTCTTCAGCTGGGTCTTGATTCTTCTGCTCCTTTCCGTAAAATGACGAATCAGCCCAGAACTTTTTTGTTGGATTTTGTATTGTTTAGTACTGTATCGCAGTAGTAGTTAATGAATTATCATGTACTGGTCCCACTTCCCACCGGCTCGTAACCTCGTATAGCAGGCAAATGCGGTCTCTGTCATTCCAACAAGGCAAACCCTTCCAGCAATCAATTTTTGTCAATCAGCTTCCCTGTTCGCGTCAGGTCTGGTACTTCAACGCAACAGCTTGCCCCCCTCGACGTGAGTCGTCGTTCCCGTCGCGAAATAATTCTTCATCAAAGACAGGTACGCCTCAGCCAGGTCCTCCGGATCACCAATTCTGCCCAGCAACGTATCATGACGAAATACGGCTTTTGCGGCCTCCGGATCCGACTTCTCAACCACGGCGTCGAACAACTCCGTCTGCACCGCTCCGGGCGACACGAGATTCACTCTCACCGGCTTCATGTCCACTGCCAGACCCCTCGCCAGCGCCTCCTTGGCACCGCCTATCGCCGCCATTACACTCCAGCCCGGAAACGGCTTGAAAGAAGCCACGCCCCCGGTCAAGGTTAGGGATGAAGTGTGTGCCTGCTTCAGGTGTTGGGCCGCCACCTTGGCGAGCATTACGATGCCGGAAAACCTCGGGCTGCTCGCTTCCACAATGCGCTGGACTGTAACTTCTTCCAGCGCGAGTCCGGCGCTGGGGGCATCACCGGCTGTCTCAACAACATGATCGACCTTGTCCTTCCCGCCGTTGGTGACGAAGTAAAAGAGTTCGGTGATGCTCGTCTCGGAGTCTTCCCCGGAGAGGTCCACAGTATGGCCGCGAATCCGATCCTTCGCGTCAGGGTAAGAGGTTGCAAGTCTTCTGACCGCGTCGTCGACCTTTGCTTTGCTTCGACTTGCGACAACAACGCTGGCACCGAACTCGACGCTGGCTTCTGCGACCGCAAAACCCATGCCGGATGTTCCGCCGACGACAAGGACAGATTTGCCCTCAAGCTTGTTGGTGTACTTTGGTGCCATTGCGAGATATCGCGTATGTGTGGGATTATGGAGATCCTCAAGCTGGGAATCGATTTGACGCTGTCGTGGAACAACTTCTTCAAGAAGGAAAGTCCAAGTTTATTATAGCCAAAAGGCGTGGATCATCTATCACCAGCGTTTGTGCGTCATTTATGGAGTCATTTATGGACTGAAGACAACCTCACCCCTCAGTCTAACCGGCCGTCGTAAAAGAAATACCTGCGTAAACTCCGGGCGGTCAGCAATATCGAGCACCGTAAGTCCATCCGAGCAGAAATTCCCACGGTTCGGTACGCCGAAGGGCGTCTCTGGCTATTGGTGACTGGTTGGGTCTCTTCGGATTATTCAAATTAAGTGGTTCAGTGGGGGCCTTTCCCTACTTGGACACACCCACCCTCATTGCGATGTCGTGGAGTTTACGATTCTTAAGTCCGGAGCAACCCCATCCCAGGAGTTAACTTACATTCTCGTTCTATCCGATGGCTTAATCGCTGATTGATTGATTACCTACCATCTCAACCTGAAAGTAGCTTATACACATTGTCTAGGTTGAGGATTGTTTCGCATGTGTGCAGTCATCAAGTGGCAGACACACCCAGAGATCTAGCTATACTTACACTTTTTTTCAATTCGCGAAACTCGACTACTGTCCGTAATGCGATTCATGCATTCTAGATGTTGAGAAAAACTCCAGCCGTCCGAGAATACCTTCAAATGCCTACTTTTTGGAGCTCATGATCCGTCTATCCTTGCTGTGTCACTTCTGAGCCCGGCAACAGCGCGATCAATCACGTCAAAGGCTTCAAACGTGCTGTGTTATGAACATCATGGGTATGAGTTTTCTCGATCCGCCAATGGAAAGAGGCATATACGGGAAAGACAAGTTGTATTTCGTCAGACATAAGAAAATTTCAATGAGCACCTGAGCTCTCCTCGACAAATCATGCACCTAAGAGGGGTATTATTCATTGAAAAGATTGCGGACAAACCAGGCTATCTTTTCTCAGTCATCGTCATGTTCTTGCTCGCGCCCTTTTCCTCGTCCGTCCTTCCCGCCACTTTCCTCATCATCATCATTGTCGCCGTCACTGCCTCCATCCCGGAATGCGTTTGGGGTGACAGCAATCGCCCTGTTCGAGCTGGCAACGGGTTCACCGGCCGTCGCAGCCACAGCCCCAAACCGTGCGGATCTGGCACTCACAAGCCTCGCCGTAAAGGGTCCGAAGCCTCTCTCATGGAAACCAAGCGACGCTCCTGGATCTCTAGGGTTTCTTACCGCCCTCTCCGACAACGCCCATCCCATGACAGCGTTTCCTCCGGTAGCCTCTGGGCCCAGCCCCAAAGTGGCATTGAGACAGTTCTCGCAGAGAAAGGTGTACATCAGAGAAGTAGCATTGACTGATACACCTTTGGCGATGGGCCGCACTGCAAAATCTCCCTTGACCTCAGGTGGATTGTCCTCGTTGGTTGCCTGACGGAAGGTAGCCATGACACCTCCGTCGCCATCTGGCCATACTGCAAAGATGAAGTTTCCTTTCATGTCGCCGGTCAAGCCCATGGCGCCCCAGCCTGCGCCGTTGACCAGAGGGAAGGAAAGCTGGCCGATGAAAGAAGACGAAGGCTCCTCCGGAAGAGTCATGGCGAAGGCGAACTGAGTGCGAGCACCGAAAAAGCGCTCCATAGCCAGGCTGGTAGCTTGGTCTGTGAAGGGTACGCTCTGTTGTGCGGGCGATGAAGTCGGCTCGTCATCGTCCGCGGTTACGAGGGTGATGACGGTGATGATGAAAACAAGGAGGGCGTATATGTTGCACCGAAATCGCCTTTTGAGAATGAGATTTGAGAACAGCATTGCTCGCTAGATGTGACCGTCAAAAAGGCCTCAAGTAAGAAAGAAAAAAAAAAACCGGTTGCGAAAAAATTTGCGCGGACTTGGAATACGAAAAGAAATAATTCGCCTAGAGGATCCAACTCGTAATGACGAGACGCTACTAGATGGACTCACCCAGCTTATTAACGACAACAGACCTAGTTACCCATCGTACGACGTCTAGCCAAGAAGCCTTCATTGCGCGGTAACCTTGTCGCATTTCCTCGCAGAACGAAAACAGGTCGAAGCCATGTTTTAGCCAAGAATAGTAAGCATCCTGTCACACTTCATAGGGCAAGGGGATAAGGACTTTGGGTTTTAAGTATTGAGCCGACTACTACGGTCAAACCTGGTTGTTCTATTAATAAAGTTGTTTCGAACAGCAGCTTTTGGCGAAGTGCATCATGTCAAAATAGCTGACAGCAAATTCGTTTCGAGTTGCCCAGGGTGGGTGGGAGCTGGCCGCATGTCAGCGTCGACGCAGAAGTGAGCAGGGGTTTCCTCAAGTCTCAGCGGTCTCAAACTTTATGGGCCATTCATGGTTGATGCATTAGAAGAAGTTCACGATGTGGCTCGAGGCTTTTCCCTCCCAACGGGTCTCTCAGAAAGCATTGTGCGCAGAGTCAGAGTCGCGTAGGCAAAACTTGTGACCCTGCGCGTACTGAAATCTCAATGTTGATGCGGGTATGGTAACACCGTAGGCCGCCATTGTTTGTTCGCAGCTCGGCTGATAAAATTCAGATAGACTTGCGACGGGTTCGGCTGTCATCTTCGCCTCGTACTATGGCTTTCGGATAGCGAAACTTTGTCTTCGAGCCTCGAGGAAGCGAAGTGATGGCAGTTCGGGTGGTAATAACTTACTGCCCGAATACAATATCAACCGCGTACAACTCCCCAACGTCTACTCCGTAAACGAGAAGGAAACGTCACCAGGGTGTGGATACTCAATCAAGCAAACCCCTATACCCGCATTTGAAGAAACAGAAGTCCCAGTCTGCTCCGATTCAAGCCATGAAAAGAAGAGGGTTTGCAGTTAGAGTCCAGACCCCCGAAACCCGAATCGGCTGGACTTGCTAACGCTATTGATAGTTCGCTTGATCGACACTGGGTCATGGGTCCTGTACAACCGTGTCTTCCTGATCAGAAATCTAGACTCCTTCGTTTCTCATAGCCTATGCGAGGCTTTTAATGGGTATTGCCTGTGCCATGACGACCGCTCGACCTTTGGGAGTTGCTTTGCTCCATTCATCTTGGTGCATTTGGCAAGCTCCAAGAGAGTACTTCCGGGGTAATTTCATGCTGTCTGTATGTTCGCGTCGGTCTTTGGCCACCGCCGCTATGCGATTGTCGAGAATTGAAGTTTCTTTTGACAAGGTCTTTGACTTTTGTGAGTGCTGACCCGAGGAAAGCGAATTGTCGGCAACATCCCTCACGTTGACACCGAGCGCTCAGGTAAGTTCAGAGCCACATGTTTTTTTTTTTTTTTTTTTTTTTTTTTTTTNNNNCAGCGTGCAGCTAGTCCTCCCGCACCAATCTTCTGCCTTGCTTATAAGGGTCCCCTTGCATGAGAGGGACGGCACTGTAAAAGTAAAAATGACAAAAGAAACATCAACAATTTTCATGGATGACGGTACTACGCTATGGAACGAACGGGAGGTAACTCCGAATGAGCAACATTAGCAAGATTCCCTCCTGCATTGTCATCTCCGCTGGAATGCGGATGACTCATCAGCGGCGTTGTGGCAGAGTGGTCTAATGCGCAAGACTAGAAATCTTGTTCCTTCGGGAGCGTCTGTTCGAANCAGGCCAACGTCG
>MPGH01000181.1:640743-739123 GCA_001937105.1 Colletotrichum chlorophyti
TATTTTCCTCAAGCAGTACCAACGTTTCTTCAAAGTTGGACTGTTGCTTGGGCGTATTTCACACGAATGAGAAATCTTAGTTATGTTTATTATTTTCACTTTCTCTACATAGGAATGAATGTTGAATTTGCATGTCTCAACTGCAGCTTCTGCTCCTTCGTATCTCGATCAATGCCATGCCATGCTGGATCAATGTCATTTAGTTGTTCAGCTTCGCAGTGAACCAAGGCGTTTCTGAGTTATATTGTTGCTTCTATCGCATATCTCGACGCAGCGTTAAGTATCATCTGGCTCGAGTCGAACATATAACGTGAAAACTTGCGGAAGCCTTTTACTTTCTTCAGTTCAACCCAACTCAAGTGGTTCAGTCATGTGACGCCACTCTTTCCTGTCTCACCTCCTCAAGCCACAGTCTCGCCGTCACCGGTATCTTTCTTTGGGCTGAGTCAAGTCCACGTTCTATGCCGAACACAGCTCGCTTCTCACGGACGAGGTTAGTCAGATAAAAATTTTGATCGCTACTAGACGAATTGCAGTTCTGAAACAAACGACGCCGGCGTACAAAGGAGGTCAGCTGCTGGGCAAATATGACAGCCTAAACATGTGCACGCTTACTGCTTCTGCGGCCGAGTACAATCTAGGGCGAGCAATAGGGCCATTACCAGAAGGCTCCAATGAGACTAACCCCGCCCCCGAGCGGGAAGCCCCACATCGGAGGTCTGGAACACCGGGACCCACAATTCACTCCGGCGGGCGAGCAACTGGCCTTCCCAACCGCGAAGAAACTGAACGCACAAGATGATTGTGGGATGATTGCGGCGGCATCGAACTTAGCTAGACATCCCATTCGAACACTATTATTTCCTCTCCGCAGACCCCCGTCTCATCAACAGATCGCCCAGACCAGCGACGCCACACGATCTTCAGCCCCCGAAGCTTGTTAGGACCGGAAGATGTGTTGGGTCTCGCCCCTCCGGACTCAGCAGAGGGCTTCTTCTCATCAGTACGCTTCTCTGTTGACACTTCTTGCCGCGAAGTTCGTCGATTCATCACTGTCCGCCCTGCAGAGCCCGCGAGGACCAGTTCTTGAAGCGGTCCTACTTGAGCCGCTTCCACTTCTCGAACCCTACCAAGCGACAATGTCTGTTTTTCCTCGCGCTCGTTCTCCAAAATTTTGACCGCGCCTCCAAAAATGCCCCTCAAAAGCTCATTCCTGACCCTCGCGGCCATTCTTTTCACCCTAACTCACGCCACCGAACAGCAAACGCCCTTCAACGCCCCATCCCCGTTGAGGCACAGCCTTTTCCCAGGTTCAGACTCCTCTCTCCTTGCGCTTCGCGCCGTCGCATCATGTCCCGAATCCGAGAAACTATGCGACGGGAGATGCATCCCCCTGACGGGCTCCTGCTGCGACACCGGCCCGGGCGCGTTCTGCGACCCCAGCAAGTACTGCGTCCCGGGCGGGTGCTGCCGAAACGGCGAGACCTGCTCCGGCCCGCCCGCGGACTGCGAAGCGGACAAGGTACTGTGCAACGGGTTTTGCATCCCGACGGGCACGTTATGTTGCCCGGGCGGAAGCTACTGCGGCGCTGGGGAGACGTGTGGCTCCGATGGGACATGTTCCAGATCAGAGGGCGAGCAGTGCGAGACCGGCAAGGTCGCGTGCGGACGCGGTTGTATGCCGGTTGGTCAGGTGTGTTGTGAGGGGTATCACTGCAACGCGGGGCAGACGTGCGCCGGGTCAGGGATATGCAGCAACGGTGATGGCGGCGATGGCGGCGGTGGTGGGAGTCATTGTGTCTCAGGGCAGATACCTTGCGGGGATGGGTGTATGCCCTCGTCCGAGGTCTGCTGTGATACGTATTACTGCTTCGCGGGACAGAATTGCTATGGGAATGGCCAATGCCAGAGCACCGACAGCGATGGTGACCAGGACGAGCTGGCTCCTACGAGTTCCGCGAGCTCTGCTAGTAGGACGTTGCAGGAAGACGCCAACACCGGAACAAGTAGCAGTTCACCGCCGACCAACACGTCAAGCCCGGCTGCGGCACCAGTCGGGAGACGAGTTGATGAAGCCATCCTCGTCGTTGGCTTGTTGGCGGCGGCACCCTTATTGGTTATGTAACATAGTCAGACGTTACCTTAATTGCTAACGTGTATGATCATTGGCAAAAATTCATACTGCTCCAAATTTTCACTCAACGCAGTGGTCCGCCTGTCCATGACCATGATCAACTCTCTCTGTTCTGTTCAAAATTTGTTTCGCCATGCGCCAATGAATTGTTTGATCGAACCTCCTTCGCGAGACTCAAGCAATCCCAGATCGCCACAGCTCAAGGAGGATGATCTTAGCGAGGGTCCCTAATTGCCAGCGAAAAAAGGTCTTCAGATCGTGTCTCAAGCCACTAGGCCAGTCGCACCAGCGCCATTCAAAGAAAACTCCCCTCGATGCCAAGTCCTCCTCGGCCCTTCCAAAACCGTCGACTCAGGACTAGACCCATTCATTTAGCCAGAACTTGATGAAGGAAAGGATTTCGGAAACGAGAACCTCAAAGACGCGCTGCAGGGAAAAAAAAAAGAAAAGAAAAGAAAAAGACATCACGTCGCGCCAGCTGAGCCGCTAGCTGGGAACCTCCAAAATCCTGTTCTCGCTCCAACAGCCTCATCCCGTCCCCCGCTGGAGAGAACCGTACTCCCGTGTCTGCCTCGTTAGACAGCTAAACCGGCGCTACGATGGTCGTAAGGCTGGTCGTGGCGCTCGTGCGCAACACGCCATTCCCTGCTCAGCCATCCAGGGCTTGAACAAACCTCAGACGCTGGGTGTGTTTACATGCCTGTCACTTCAGCTCCCGCGACTTGTGGCGCGTGAGCTGGGTATGTCCTGTTATGGGAGGGGAGCCTCGCGAAAAAGCTAGCTACGTCGAGTGCCTCGCCGGAGGCTTTGGTCTACGGCTCAAACACATGGGCGCTCGAGAGAAGACCTTGCGGTGGAATAACATCAGCTGGGAAAGGAAACCCAACGTGCTTTTCAGATATATATATAGATATATACCGCTGCTCAACTTCGCGTATCTCGTTTCCATGGTCATCATTTCATGAAACCATCACGGAACCCATACATACCAGAGTATCAAATACGCAAACCATACACAAACAACCAAAATGCTCACTCTCCAAGCCCTCGTAACCTTCCTCCTCGTTCTGCCCTCCGGCGCGGCCTTCCAGACCCCAGTCTCACCTCTTTTGTCCAAATCCCCCCTCCTCTCCGCCCGCTCCGCCCACCTCCCAGTCGTCTTCGCCGCAGCCGCCTCGAGCTCAGGCTGCGAGGCCGGCAAGAAGACCTGCGACTCGGGCTGCATCCCCCTCGGTGACGTCTGCTGTGATGACGGCACCGGGTACTGCAACACCGGCGAGGTATGCATCTCTACGGGCTGCTGCACCGGCGGCCCCAAGGCCTGCCAGAATGACGGCTGCGGCGCGGATCAGCTTACCTGCAACGAGGGCTGTATGCCCCAGGGCGCCGTGTGCTGCCCCACGGGCTACTGCGATGAGGGGTATACGTGCGGCACTGTGGGATATTGCAACTCTGCCAGTGGGAGCGGCAGCGGCAGCGGCGGTGTTCGGCCTGCCTTGCTCCAGACCGGCGACTCTGGGCGGCCGACGGCCGGCGGGTCACCGACTACGGCTGCCGGTGGGAGTGGCAAACCCGCGGCTGCAGCCGGCATTCAGGCCGATAGTCTCTTGTTGATTGCCGGGTTAATGGCTGCCGCGACGTTGTTCATCTGAATGGTTCGTCTGTCATTCATCGATACGCACATCCTGTTTGGGAGGGAGTTCAGGGTATTGTCGTTTGATACCAAGAGTCAAATAGAAACAGTAATGTGATCATTTCAAACAACGCATGCTTGCCAACGCCCCTTAATCCATCTGCCCCTGACGCCAAACTTTTTTCTGCCCTTGTTGATGATGCCAGATATGTCCAGGCGCCGTGTACAGAAAATTCAGTGCTGTACCATCCATGCCCTCAAGCTTTCGTGAAGAAATATCCTACAGGTACTTTGGTCGCATCCACTCGACGTTGCGCAGTCCCAGATTAAGCCCGTTCTTGGCCCACCATTTGCGTACCAGTTCCTGGTCGCCGATGCTATCCTCCAACGCTTCCTCAATATCGCACGTTCTGTATTCGACGCGGTGTTTCCTCCCCTCCATACCGTCCAGCTCGCCGTATGCGAATTTACGCCACCATTCCAAGACCTCAATGTGTTGATGGATCGTCGGCTGAACGAGCACCTCCGAGTCAAACGCAAGCTTATCGTCGCCCTTGAGTTTGCGCCAAAGCTCAAGAACGTCCACCTGGCCCCATCGTGAGGCAATTTTGGCCACGCCATCCCCATGGGCGACGGGGATGCCCGACGCCATCCACCAGCGGATGACGTCGACCTTGCCATGCTGAGCGGCCCAGAGAAGAGATTTGCCAGGTCTCAATACGATAGTCTCATCTTGAGCGGCGGCATCCCGCCACCATTCTAACACGAGGAGATGGCCCTTTCCACTAGCCTGCTCGAGAGCTGCTTCGGTGAAACGGAGGGGCAGTCCGGAGCGACGCCACCACCAGTCAAGCACCTGAATGTAGCCGTTCTTCGAGGCGCCATCCAAAGCCTCCGCATCGTACAACTGATGGTGACGGCCACGGAAGTACCGACTCTCCTTCCAGTAATCAAGAACATCAGGGCGGCCAAAGTAGGCCGACGCCTTGGTCGCGATGACCTTGCCATCGAACGCCTGAAAGAGGTCAGGACGATTGGCCTCCATCCAATCAAGCACGCCGATGAGCGAGAAGCGAATCAGCAACTTGATGACAAGAGCCGGGAGCTCGTGAAAAGTAGGAGGCGACTGAAGCAACTTTTTGCAGATAGATGTGGTGTCACAAGTAAGAACAAGCCATTCAAGCTCATGCTCATAAACCTTGAGCGGGTTGTTGATATCCCTGGGCTGTAGCGTCCAGGGATGTGGCATGGGCAGGTTGGTGAAAATTCCCAATGCCTGAGCAAGTTCCCAGTCACCAGCATAATCGAGAATAATAGTCCAAATCTCCGGCGGTAGATTGGAATACACACGCGGGTCGCCTGAGGCGAGGTAGCCGAGATGGGCAACAACATCAACGTCTCGGCCGAGGCCAAGAAGATCGGCCTGGTTTTTGATGATACCAAGGACATCGTTGAAGCCGTTCCAGTTAACAATCCGTTTCGGGTTCTTCGGGGAGCCGTCGTAATGCCACAAGATCGGTGGCATGGCGCGAATCCAAGTCCACTTCGAGTTGATTTTGTTGAGCTGCCTCTTGGTCACCGGGTTCTCCCACATATGTGTGCTCATTCCAGGGACCATCAGTATCTTTTTTGCCGTATCCCACCCCCTCAGGACCTCGAGAAGGAAGGTATCGGCAATGCCTATCATCATCTTGGCAATGTTGTCGGCATCGATCGGAGCGAGAACGAGAAGATCGGCCCATTCGACCAGCTCGAATGCTTGCTGGCGATAGAACTCGATGTCGTCAACATCGGCTTCGACAGCGCGAGAAGGAGGAAGCGGAGCGCTCATGGAGCGGTTTTGCATAGTAATGACTGTCTGGCTCAGGCGAGGAACAGCATCGTCGACGATGGCACGCATTTCGATGGCAGGACTTTTGGAAAGACGCACAACGAGGGCCTGGGCCCATGATATATCCCGGGGTCCAGTGGCGGCAACCAGCAGATGTAGTTTTCGGTCGCGTGGTTTGAAGTGGAGGGACGAGGAGGAAGACGCGCTCCTTGTTATGCGCAGCGGTAAGGGGTCTGGGGGATCCATTGCAGCATGCTGGAACGGCAGCCGTGGAGAGAAATGGTGAGAATCAGGGGGTCGTGACGTGACCAAACGGTTCGAGGTGGAATTCAGGGATCGGCGGGGGGCGACGATGGTGGTATCGGTCGGCACTCGCAATCGCCGGCGCTGGTGATTTCGTCGTGGGTTTTCCGTTTCGTAAACAGAGACAGAGGCGACTCGTAGGGGCGGCCGACGGGTCAGGTGCAAGATGTCGATGTTCGTTCAACTTCGGAGGCTTGAGTGAAAAGTGGCAGACCACAAGGCGTGCCGGGTAAAGAGTCAGAGAAACGCAAGATGAATCGGGCTGAGGGGAAGGCGGTGTTTTTCGGTCGATTGCTTTTGGATCGACACCGGTAGGCCAGTTGGTTGTTTTCGTCGGTCGGCCGTTGGTGGTGTGGTGTGGTATGGTGTCTGTCGTAGTATGTCGTTGTGTTCGCGGTAGCGTGGAGCGTGGGACGTCGAGTTGGGTATATCTGCAGTGGTCCCCGAACCCACATGGATTATCGAAGTTGTCGGGTGTCCACCAACTGTCAAGGAATTATCCGGCAATAATAAGGTGCCGATGGATACACTGCAGCTTCAGCTCCCGTCCAGAACTGGGTGTGCAGCCGGTAGGAAGGTTTGCGAGTGGTCAGTGGGAAGAAAACGACATGGATGGGTAGCGACATGTGGCATCACCATGACGGGGGTGAGATTTCCTTAATTCCCACACTTCGGGTCGAGGTGCATGAGGCGCTGGCCACTGGTTGTTGATTCCGCAATATTGTTTATTAATTTTCGCTTTTTGGCTCAATGCTTATTCTCGAACGGGTGTCACCTCGGTCTGGGTTGGCCACCCGAGCGACAACCAAGTCGAACTTGTTCGCCAACGAAAGGCACCTCAGTGCATAGTTCACGGTACGGCGTCGTTGTTGGTCCAGACGGCGGTGATTCGTCGGGGGAAGAAGCAGCGAGGCAGTTGGAAAATGTGCGGGGCGCGCAACCTCCACGACACCGCCGGAATGCGAGGAAGGTTGGTGGAATCACGGATAGAATGGCTTCGACAGGACGATGGCCGGGACGTCTGAGCGGGGAATCGGGAAGACCAGGACGACGGGTGGGGGATGTGTATTCGCCCTGCAGGGGAAAGGGAGAAGAAAAAACTACTATGTAGGGACGTTGACAGGGAAGAGGCGATTAGGAAAGCCGATCGAAATTGTGAGTGGAGAGGCTTTGAGCGAGAAAGGGATGGGGTAGCGGTGACGATATGACATTGGATTGTGGAGTTTGGCCCTGAACCGCTGACCAGCCACAGGGACTGCCACACCGTCCTCCCGTCTCTCGGTGGCGCCACACAGCGTACGAAATGGTGAGACCGGTGAAGACACAGTTACCTAAGCGAATCCACTCTCCTGCGTAAGGTACCTTACGGCACAAAGTACCAATGCCGCAGAGCATATACAATACACTAGGTACATACAACGTGCCTTACCTGCAAACTTGGCTGACTACTTTCCTCCATGCCCTGGGCAACTTACTCCGGCCTCGCTAACAAACCCTAAGGTGTACTGCAATTGAGGGCAAGATAGGCATCCAAGGTAGCCGTACCTGAAGATAAGGTACCTACCCTACGTCACTGACAGGCTCCTTTCCGCCCAACCAGGACCCCTCGGGCAGGATCTCGCATTCTGGCATTCTCTGCTTCCTCGTTTGCGAACGTCTTCCCCTCATGCACATGCAAATGAAGTCTGCGCTTTGGGATTGGGCTGGTCTTAAATCACCATCTTGCCCACACGGAAGCTTTTCTCCTCTTCGGCCAATCCTACGTTGTACAGACCCTGTTATATTTTCTGCGGCAACGGGCTGTCATGGCCGAGTCATCTCAACACCCACCATGCAATCCCTCACTTCTGTTGTCATCTCTCACACGACACTGAAGACTGCCAGCGCCCCCTCGTCAGTACTGCTGGATTTAGATCACGAGACACCCCAAATCGTCGGTGAAGTTTCGTCCCGAGTGGCCAAGCATCTGCTTACCGAGTTTGCGCATCTTCGTCTCAGACCTCGCAGGGGCTTCCGTAGGGCCGGCACCGGATCCATACCGAACACGGCCATGACAATGCATGATCTTCGTCCCGAATAGTTCTGGCTCTCATACTCCACTTCGGGATCAGGATCTTCCATGCGAACCTGAAGCCCCGGCTCACCCCTTGGCCCCCGACGCCTTCGTCGACCCGCGCTCATTGCATACAGGAATCAATCTTTATCGACCCATTTTGCATCCGATGCCTGCTCCCATTTGGACACGGACCTACGGATACTGGCAATCCTCATTCATGTCGTGACCACCCACATCCTGTCCCTTTCCGTCGCGTCGCTAATTGGCCCTATCTTGGATGCTTAATCCGTCGCTCATTTCGAATCTGATCGATTCATCACCATCGAACTTCGAACATCCTTCGTGTGCGGTGACAACAAGCCTGATTTCTCATCAACCCACCTACGGCAGATCTCTATCCCTTGACTTCTGGCACACTTGATGTCTAAGCCATGTGACCGATGGCTGCCCCAGGAATAGTAACGATTTAGACAGACAGAATACTAGTACCAACCTCTCATTTTGTCCCTGTATACGCTGCTGAGCCGGCCAAGCTTTTAACTCAACTCGTATAAAGTTGGCATGCACTCCCGCGGATATACGTCTTCTCGTGACAGATTGTTTGCTCTGATGATTTTACCTCTTATACATTTCACATGTCATCTGCGTATACAACCTTGTAGGGACAGAACTTCAAAAGTGAGGCTGTCAATATCTAATTTGATCTCAGATCATGAATGCGGACAAGAAGAATTGTCAGCTGCCTGACTGTTGCACAACAAGAAGTACATCGTACAATGTGTTTTGCAGCAAACCATTGTACATGATTCGAGGCCATGTGGCATGGAGCCCAAAGCGCCGCCGAATATAACAACCCACAATTCTTCTAGTCTACCATTGCTTTTGTTCTTCCCTTGCCTACTACATGTTGTTAATACGGAAAATCACACATGACACAGAGCTCCACACCTGCTGGGAAGGGCATCTACGCAGCTCTGAAGCGGACGTGAACCCATTTGACCCAACCTCTGAGTAAATAGAATCATGGAAAGTACGTGAATATGTGTCGCGCACCATGCGCGTGTAAACCATTCCCACCACAAAGTTCAGCCAGTCGTCCATGAGCCCCCCCAAAAAATTTACCCACGCCCGCAAAGTTTTCGTCTGCAGAGGGGCACTCACCTTACCGGCCCGGCAGTTATCTCCTGGCTCGAGGTGTAAGTGTCTGCATAGACATTGCGGGGATTGCCATGAAAGGTTTGGATGATTGTGGTTAGTTCGTAAGACGCTTCTCGTCATCCCACGTATACGAGAAATGGAAAGTCCAACTGCCTGCCCAGCTTCTGAAAAGGGGACTTACACCGATATGTTCTTAAGTTCATCAAAACGACGCCTAAGAAATGCTCGGTCAACCCTGAGACTCGTTGCCGCCGTTCGCAGGCCGACTTGATAGCGCGACACGGCACGAGTTGCACCCAAGAATTTCAACCTCAACAACCATTCCCCGGCTCAAAGTGTGTGCCTCGTGAAAATTCCTTTGACGCCAACACAATGCCCAATGTCTCATCGATGAACGGAGAGGTTCACACCAAGAGTAGACGATATCCCACAATCGACTCAAATGGCCAACTGCTGAGAAAGCTGCGAGGCGACTTTGAGCATTTTAGAGGCTTTCATCCTTTCAGTTCCAAAGCCACAGAAAACTATCTCCGGCAGCGTGCTGATGATCCAATCACGGAACGGGATGTTATGGTACCTGGCTGGCAACAACTGGCATTCAACACAGATGGGCTCTCAAACCTCAAGGCGGAGCAGACCTTGGAAAGTCAACCCAGAATTGGTTGGAGCGTCAGTCGCGTGAGGTTTCTCGGCCAGGCTTAGCTTACTCCTCAGGAATACTTACCTGAATACACTGAAGATGCCGACACCTTGGTGGAAATGGAGATGAGAAACACCGCTGACCAGGCACCGGTGCCATTGGCAGCTTGAACTCAAAAAAACATTCCATGCCTATATAGAGAGAGTCCACGCCGTCCCTTTCAAGAAAGAGAACTTTTCCCTTCAAGACAAGGAAAACAAAATGGCTTCCTGTGAGAACGCACATGCCATTTTCCTATGGCGCCCGCGACCAAGCATCAACGACATCTACGAGGTCGTCTATGGCAGCCGCCAGCCAGCGGAACATCTCCTAACCATGCACAAATTTTATGACGCTACTTATCATGTCGATGACAGCAACCCAGCGCGAGCCAGGCATGTTCACGGGCTCTACGTCACGGGCTTCACCGAGACGGCCCTGAACGCCATCGACAACGCGTTTCCCTCCTCCAACAGAAGAGAGGTAACTGTCGCCTTAAGATGCCGCCGCCGTGGGCACAAAGTCCCGAAGCAGGCAAGCATGTGGATGCCGCCCAGTCAGCAAGCTGGGCGTGGTCCAGTACCGCCCCAAATCAACCAGAGCAACATTCAGCACAGCAGTCAACACAACGGTCAGAACGGCCGTCAAAACAGCAACCAGAATAGCAGCCAGCGCAGCACACAGCCCGGCAGCCGGCGCAGCAGCCAACATGGCACCCATCATGGCACTTGGAGCGGCGTTCCTCAAGGCTTTCAACACGTCGCTCAACAGAGCATTAGATACGGTGTCGAGAACGGCGTCCAACCTGGCCTCCTTCATGGCGTCCAGACCAGCACGTGGCCCGCTGTACAGCGCGGCATCCAGGGTGCCCCTCAGCTCAACCCTCAGAGCGGCACTCAACAGAGCGGCCATTTCAACACTCTGAATATGGTTAGTCATCAGCAGCTGGGTGTCCAACCTGGTGCGCAGGATGTCATGCTTGGTGGCATCCCAACCGAGGAGCCCATTTTTCAGAACCAGATGTGGGGGGCCACCAATGACCCCCTTCATGGAAGTGGCTATCACCACCTTTTCCTTCAAAACGGCTTTACTGCCGAACCAATCTTTCCGCAGTGGCATCCACAGAATGTCAACTTTGGTGGGATTTTGAGCGACCCGACAAAATCAGAAGACGGGCAGCAGGCTCTTGCGCAAGAGGCTGTTCTCAGCCCGGGAAGAGAACAGAGCTCTAATAGCCGAAGTGACCCTCCGGGTGGCACCATAAAAGACGAATAGGGCAATCGGTACGGGACCACACTCACGTCCCGTTCAGACCATTCTCCGGGGAGGCTTAGACGATCTTTTCTTGGCAAACAATGGGAGTTTGAAGGTTAAAGAAAATAAGGAGAGGAGCAAGGAGAAAGCAGCGCGTATTTTTTTTTCCCTCTTTTCTTTTTTCGGGCATAGCATCAATACCCCTCAGTCTCTAAATTATCCCCAGTTCACAGCATCGCGTCATCATACCAACATTCTTGATCGGGGCTTCTCCAGATCAGATTGCATGATAGGTTGAATTCGAGGTAGTATGCAGTTACTGTTTTCAGTTTGTTAAATTTAAACAAGTATAAATATTTCTTACAGTACCAGAATACGTGCTTCGTCAGTAAAGGTCCAGTCCCCTTACGATGCTGAAACTCCTGTATTAGAAAAGAACTAGAATATCTTGTTACGTATCTATGAGCATGTAGTGTAACTCTTACTTGAACTGTAATGAGACTAATTTGAGAGCATATTCTAGAAAGCAGTGAGGTTGATCAATCACAGCCGATGGTGTTTCTGTCTGTAGCCATAAAGAAGTCTAGCCCCGTTTGCTCAGACAACTCGGCGCTCCCTTCTTAGATTGCTAGTTATTCGATCTTCAGGCTTCAGAACTCTGTTACGCTTATAAGGCTTCATCGGAAGACAGCCTCCGATGCCAAACTTAATCTCTCCACGGCAGTCAGTCTCTCCAAGAAGACTTCTGTCCGTCCACTACACCAACAACGGCCCTGACGTACGCCGACATTCTCCTCCCGACCAATCTCAGACAGCTGCGTCTTTCAATTAGACCCCTCTCCGAACCGCACACGACGGCCGTGGGAACCAAAACCTTGCCCATGCCATGGCCCAGTGAGATTCACCACCCCCAGCTGTAAAATCTAATGCAAGGGTCACGCAGCGCGAAACTTTCTGCTCTACCTGTACCCACAAAAGCAGTTCTTGCTTAGGTTATAACCAATATGAAGAGCTGTTCCCTTTTTCTTTGAGAAACTCGACTAAGCAGATTTTGGACTGAATGAGGCGAACTTCAACGCCAGCGGTACTTCAAGCGCGGCAAATTACATGTTCATAAGCTTCCTAAGGCTTCAGCTCTCCGTGTTATTGGTCATGCTTCCGACCCGCATCGACCGACAAGGTTGCCTAAGAAAAGGTAATTTAATTACTCGGCTGGCTTGTCCAACGTTGCCACTAAGCAAGTCACAGAAACCCGGAAGGGTATTTACTTTGTGATATACACAGACGGAAAGACGCTTCTGTGCGCGATGCTTCCTCTATCTCCGACCTGTACAGAACTGAGCCTAGATTATAAACAAGTTTCAATTAGAGAGTCGCCGTGCCAGTCACATCTGAAACGAAAGAGGCATCCAAAAGATGTATTCTACGCTGATACTGTTAAGCAAGGGGCAAGTTATGGCAGCACGAGATTGAGGTCGTAGGACCAGCTTCCTGATGGGAACAATTTATTCTGAGGTGTTCTTGTAGATGTCTATATGAGGGTTAATAGCTTCTTCAAATGTAACGCACCAGATGAGGCCATATGGGTTGATTATCCTGGTCCAGCAGGGTTGCAAAGTTCTCAATGCCATTTCCTGGTTCACCCTGAACTCTATTTACAAGGCCCTTTAAAAACCCGAATAGACGCCGGAAAGATATGAGGTTTCGCAGAGACAGATTAATTCAAAGGCATTCCAAACTTTCGGTTAGAGTTGCTTTTCTCTCTTTTGAACTATCTTTTGCACCCTCTGGCGACTTGTTTGTAGAATCACGTACACTTGTTCCTCTTCCTGATGTTATCGATCTCAGCAACTGAACCCGACAAAATAACTCAAACGGGGAAATTGAAAGCCCAAGATGGCCAGCTTCGAGAATGCAAATCACACCTGGTCTAACATTTCATCGATTGGCGAGAACGGCACCAACTGGGTCAACCCAAATCTGCCAGAGTATGATTTGGGTATTTTAGAGATACCCTTAGCAATAGTCTACGGGCTGGTCTTATACCTTTGCTTATGTCTTCACACGTTCACCCCAGAAAAGTTCGTTCAACCGCTGCTTCTCTACGTCATATGTCTCTTCATGATTGGCTTGTCATCAACCGTCAAGTCACTGAAAAGCCGGTTCTTCTGCATCGGGGTGTCGGTTGCAGCCGCTGTCGAGATTATACGCCAACTCGAGGCCCACTCATTTCTCTACTCCGCAAAAGACTCAGTCATCAAGATCATCGCCATCCAGCAAATGGGCTCTGTCGTCATGATACTCTGGGAAGGCTTCGTACTCACCGAAGAGCAAAGGAATCTGCCGTGGAAGCAGCGCCTAGTCGCAATTTACAAAATCATGTGGAATGCCAGATTCGTCAGAACTCCACGCCCCGCCCCCATTTACCATCAGCTCGGCGAGCATGAACGATACAGGGTTGTTGAAGTTGTTAAGAAGAAGCGTAGGAAGAAGAAGAAGCGTCATGCTAGGAGTAAGAGGCCCGGCAACAAAGCTCAGAACAAACACGCCAACCCCCAGAGTTGTCTCAAAGCCAACTCCAAGCTCCTTCCGAAGACTGATCCTCCCATTACGGCCCCCCTCGGAGTGCATCGCGGTCCGATTAACAGAGCTAATTTCGCCGCCAGAAACACAGCTTCCTGCTACTGGGACAACTTGACGCCCAGACGACAGTGGTGGTTCAAGACCTTGGCGACCGTCCTGCTCATCTGGGCAGTTGACAACACCAAACAACACCTCTGGCGTACCCGCAGCAAGGTGGTATGGGACGACATGAAAGTCAACCAGACAGTCTACTTCCGGCGTCTCCTTAGGAACCAAGTCACCCTCCGCGAGACAGCCATTCGCGCGTACTTCGCCTTCGAGACTGTATGGGGAGCTTACAGCTGGTACACGCGGTTGCACTACTCCTGCGCCCTGTTTTTCGTTGGTCTTGGTATCGATGAACCTGAGGAGTGGCCCCCCTCGTTCGGCGATATCAGGCAGGCGTGGAATATCCGCCGCTTTTGGAGCAAGTACTATGATCGGCTTGTTTACCGCACGATTACGGGTTACAGCGAGATGACCATGGTGTGCATTGGGATGGGCCAGCGGCCCTACTCCGACAGAAAGCGATGGCTGCTGAACGGCTTCATTTTCCTGTACAGCGCTCTGTTTCACGCCGTCACTGAATATATTGCCGGCATCAGGTGCTGTTTCGGCTGGGAGATGTGGTGGTGGATGATTCAGTACGTTGCCATCTGCGTCGAGACGGCGTTCCTGCTTTGGATCAAGAACTGGCACCCCAGATTCTACAACTACATGAGCGGAAGAGTTGGAAAGACCATTGGGTTCATTTGGGTGTTCGGGTTTCATTTCTGGTCCGTTCCCAAATTGCAGTTTCGGTCCTCCGAGTGCATGCCCTATTGGTAGAGCAGGTATTAGTTTTGGCATGCAGGCCGCGGAAGGTAGATCAAGACGGTTGGAGACATTGTTAGAAAGGACTGGGAGCTAGCTAGAAGCGATTGAGGTTACAGGTTGGAAATGATACGTGGCATAGATGAAAAACTCTATATGTTGCGGTTACTTTGCTGTATTGTTCAAAGACTTGATTGAGGTTTAACTACAGCTGGGACGAAAAACGCGAGGTTGAGGAGCCGATAGCGTACACCCAAATACCGTTTGACAAAGCACCAATTTCTTGAATCTTCTTTGATGAAGAATGAGTGGTTTGACTGATCTAGAGCTCAAGACGCGAAGACAAACATGAATTAGACGGTGATGAGAAATGATTGATTGATGAGTAGTGAGAATTGAAATATATATTATGTTACGAACAGATAACTTATGACTTTCGATGCCTCGCCACATCCGATCGCAAATTCTTTCAGCTACTTCTTGTTAGTTGTATAATCTTACAACAGCAAGGTTTAGTTAACAAACCTATGAAGTCAGCCAGTAGCAAAGACCATGGCATGTTGCTTGACCACCTGGAGTGCGAAGTAGTGGGATACAGCTAGTTATAACAAACAGGCGTGAACCGTGCCATGGGCGTTGCAGCAAAATGGGAATAGATGCACTACAAAAGCTTGCCAACGCAGTAGCACCGGCTTGGTATGCAGTCTGGCTTGCAGCAAAGGAAATTATCAACGTATGTGCCCCGGAAAAAATCAACGAAAACAGGTAATAGTAATGTAGTGAACGCTGCATCCTGATACCAAAACTGCGGGGGCGTTGCTCCAGTTGCTGAAGGATGGTACGGTAGTTAGTCTCTGTTTAGTTATCGGACTAGATGTGCTTCACAAGTCTCACTAGGAGTCGGCTCACGGAAATCAGTGACGGAATTTACTGAACAACAGCTACATCGGGCTTTCTACATTCTAGGTGCTTGAGGGTGTGGTTAATGACCTGAGAATGGATATTTGAAGCTGGTATAGGTAAATGCTTGACAATAAAATGTAACAAGACAAGGTTTCCTAATGAAAAAAAAAAAAAAAAAAAGAGGTAAGAAATTTTATATTAAATTCTGTGATTAAGAGGCAAAATGATCGATATTTCTGATCAGTCCACTTGTGTTCGCTCTCTGTCTCTCTGAAGATATTCTCAGCGGCAAAAGGCACACCCAATTGGCTACTTGCTTCTTCACCTCCATAATTTATTCTTATACCAGTGTCGGTAGTTTCAGCAGGGTATATGTGAAACAAAGCAGCGATTGTGGCGCTGGCTGTATTCAGCGTGAGTAGTTGTCTTACTTTCACTCGTCTCTCAAACTTACATTCTCTAAAGACGATTTCGTCAGCACAAATCGAGACGTTAAACTCCCGGATCAAGGAACAATAAAAAGCTATGGAGGAAACCGGGAAGACGTACATTGCACGCCTAAACGAATGGAAAGTCCCATCGTGGTTTGTTATCGTCTGTTATCCGTCGATACTCTCCAACTTCCTTCATGCCTCCCAAGGTACCTCCCAGCCATCCCCAACCCGCACATCTGCCTTAGCGCCTTTTCATGCACGCCAACGCCGTCTATCGCGTCTTGCCAACTCATCCCATTCCCATCCCAATTATTCACGACGCATTGATACTGTGCTATCACGTGAAAAAGCTTGAAAGGAGTCTACTGGGGTGCCTTAGTCTGGGGACTAAGTTCTCGAATCACCAGTAGTTGCATGTAGTATCACATCGCCAATCTTTTGAGTCCCTCCTATCAGCAAAGGCCAGCATATTTTAGTCATACTATTGAAGTCACACGACACTTCAACGCCCTGCCATCCGAACCCCTCATCTCATCCTCCGTCGCGGATTCCAGAACTTGGTCTCACGCACACGAGGCCGAAGCTGCTCCAAATTCATTCATCGTCAATCGAAAAACACCACTTGACAGGCTATAACATTGAAAATGGCCAAGAACTTAACAACACTCCCGGTCTATCTCACGCGACTGTTCAATCTCGCTGGTAAAACGGCAGTCGTCACTGGCGGCAGCTCAGGCATCGGGAAAGAAATTGCTCTCGCATTGGGTCAGTCTGGGGCAAGCATAATCCTCGTCGCGCGCAGGGCATCTCCCATCTCGGCAACCCTCGACCAGCTCACGCAGCTCGGCATTCCTGCAACAGCAATAAACGCAGATCTCTCCAACCTGGCTGATCTCAACCATGCCACCGCGCGCATCAAATCCGTCAATGGGGTGCCCGACATTTTGGTCAACGCAGCAGGTGTCTGTCATCGTCCTCCGCTGTCACGGGTAACGCAAGGGGACTGGGACTACACCATTGCGGCGAACCTCACAGCGCCTTTCGCCCTCGGACAGGCGTTCGGCCCAGGCATGGCGAAAAGAGGAAGTGGACGCATCATCAACATTGTCAGCCAGCAATCTTTCCGGGCCTTTGGGAACAGCGGGGCTTATGGCGCCTCCAAGGGCGGGCTGGTATCGCTCACACGTTCGCAGGCCGAGGCCTGGTCGCGGAGTGGGGTTCTCTGCAACGCCATCGCACCGGGGCTGGTGGAGACGCCGATGACGGCGGAGGTGCTGGAGGATGCGGAAAAAGCGGAGGCGCATGCGGCGCGGACGATGATCGGACGGAACGGCGTGCCTGAGGACTTCGCCGGAGTTGCGGTGTGGTTGGCGAGCGACGCGAGTGCTGCGGTCACGGGGCAGACGATTTTTGTCGACGGGGGCTATTCCGCCACCTAGACCAGCACGAGTCTTTGCAATGCATCATGATGATGTTGGGCGTTGGCCTTGCGGTACTTCACTGGAGTCTGATGAAGATTACATTGGCATTGGTCATTGGGCCGAGACAGTAGGCATTCAGAACTCATGTGGTTGAAATTTTCACTTTATGCATTGGCGTTCATAATTGACATATGAATTACGTTGGCCTGGGTAATTACATCTGTTATTCTACTTCCCGTTTGAATTTGCCTAAAATGCGGTACACCATGAAAATGTTTGTCAATATACTCTCTGCGTTTCATCGTTCCGGACCATTGGAAAAACCGTTGGCTCTAGCGAGAAACCGAAAAGAGCCAGAGTCCCTGAACGCATCAATAATGTGGATGTAGATGGTTTGCCCTGCCGCGATACAGGTCAAGCCCGTCACACAAAGGCGGCCTTCACAGCACAGATAGTGTAGAGAACACAGTAGTGTAAAGATATTGCACCTCAATCAATACTGGAACTCAGTTGAAATCTATCACGTAACACAGTTCTGTGTAAAAACGCACACCCTTATTCCCTTCAAGCCAGAAGATGTATCAATGATATCAATCGAATATGCTTACAAATGTTTGCAAACATCCTGCCGTCAGGAACGGATCGGGGAGGTGGGACTCAGCATCTCGTAAACTGGCAAGGTTTCAATGAATGACTTTAGCACAGAAAGACACAACAAACAATCTAAGAACAAGCTTTTTCAGAGGAAGATGTTTTCAAGTGCGCAACAATATCCAACTCAGTCGTTTTAGTCATAATAGTTCCACCTAGTCGGTCGGTATGTAAGTCGTTGCTTCAACTGGATGCCTCGACTCCTTGACTTTCTAGGATCTGATTGGAACCTTTAACAAGCCGTTACCTGGGATTGAAGCCGGGCGTGGTATTCAAGCAACTTGTCGTAAGTTACCGAACACTTCGGAGTGACGACTATCCGTAGGCCTTTAATCTTATAGGACCGGGTTAAGTCGACGGAAATGTTCAAGATTAGAAAGACCCGCAATCATAAAACAAACTAGGTTGAACCCTGACGCAATGTCAGGAAGAGGAAACCCAAAGGGACGCAGAATGAATGATATGATTCGAACTTCAACCTTTCATCTTGAGTATCAGTTCCTGCATAGACATATACCTTACATAACATGATAAAAAGAATTACCTCTATGTATTATAGGTAGGTATTGATCATTGTTGCGCGCTATCAGCATTATTTCTAACAAGGTATCCTAGGTTGCCATTAACTCTCAAGAATCCTTTTTAAGGATAAATTGTTTTGTCGGAAAATGATGTTGCGAACCGAAAAAGTCATCCTCTGCCAGCTCTTAACGGCGCCTTCCACACTAAGCTTCCAAAGGTAGGCTGATGTTGACGCTCCTGAGACCGGTTTGTCACCAGCTCTTCAGAGTTTAGGGTATTGGTCAAACTCGAGGCAGGAAGAACTCAGGTGGACGTTGATTTCTCCGACGGATTTAGCTTCAAGGCTATCAAGACGGAACCTTTGAGATAGGGGTCCTTTGAGAATCGACGTAAGTTAAACTGTCGTGGAAAACTAGTCCGTAATAACATTATATGGTGGCTTTATTTACTTTACCAAACTACCTGTTCGAGCAGTCCAATAGGATTGCCTTTAGGCAGTATTGAGTTTACTCTTTTCGGAAGCAACCGCGATACTCTCGCAATTTCCTGCAGACATAAGATTTTCTTAGCTTCATGCGGCTTTTTCCAGACGAACTCACATGGGCTGAAAGACCGCGGCCAGGTTCATGGACGGAATTGGCGATATGTACATGCATACCCTTGCCGAAACAGGGCGAGCTGTTGGTCCAACTCCATTGAAAAGAAGCCTTTGCAGGTGGTGTTTTCGTCAATATTGTCTCCTGACACTAACTAGTAGTGGTGTGTTTGCAATTGGATAAGACAAATTTGACGCAAGGACTGTGACATAAAATCTGCTGCATACGGTTCAGCGTTCAAGACTGAGTGACGGAGCCCTTTCCCAATAACCTCTTCGACGTTATCCAGGTCCCTTTACGGAGCATATTCACGCACGCAATGTAACTAATTGCCTTCGGACATATGTCCTTATACTTCGTCCAACCTGGTCGCGATTGTTCCTCCAAGTCAATCCACATTTTAACCGCAAGAAGCGCCAAGAAGACAGCGGACGAGATCATTTGGCATTGCGTTTACGCACTTCGTCAGCTAAGATGTTGCTCACGATGCGAAATGCTAACCCCCAAGCTATGTGCAAGCTTTCAATGATTGACCACTGAAACTTTGACAAGACGCCGGCAATTTCCATTCGCGGCAAGTTTGGGTCAAAGTCGCAATACCCGCGTCGCTGGGAAGCCAGGGTCTTCAAAAAACGGATTGACGACGCTGAGAGCTCAGGGTTGCATTGCCGAAAGATGGGCACCAGAGCGCCCGCACTTGCACGGTATCCGTGTCTCGGGCCAAGAGCTCTGATTGAATCTTGTTTGCAACGCCGACACCTTGGTACCAAAGCTTTATTTCGCCACTCAAGGGGATCTGTCTGGCTATGTCTCAGGAATAGATTTAAGCTTGTACGCAAGCTTCGTAGTCAACGCCGTCTGTGACGAGATAGCTTAACGCAGAGCTGACGCAGTTGCTGTCATGCTTTCTCACCCGAGAACGAGCAAGTGTACGCTTCGGGAAACTTGGTTTTTCGGTGTCGAATATGAGTCCGAGTCTCGCAGTTTATAGAGCGCACATGTGGTCACTGGGTTGAGAGATCGTCTGAAGAGAGTTGAGTTGGAAGCGTTCCATTGGAGAGCGATAAGCTCTGCATGTAGAAGCTGTGAATTCAGATCGATTTGGTCAGCCCCTTCCTCTCCACTCATACCTACCTCTCGGTGAGTCTCGGTATCGGTTGAACAGTCCCAGCCCAGTCTCAACACCTGCGGGTGCAGCGATAGCCCGAGTCATGTCCTTAGGTAATAAATAGACTATCGTGGAGAATTTGAAGAATTCGTCAACAATAGCTTGCAAACATGCCATTTATCTACGGATAATCATTCAACATTTGTCTATAGAATCACGCAATCGGGCCCAGAGAGCTGCCAGTTGCACTGCGGGGGCTCTCAACCGGGGATGATCCCCCGGGGTTACCGGGTGTACCGCGAGCGACCCTATCCCGAATCGGCAGGTAAGTTCAGCTGAACCCCGCTGAACATTTCCCTGGTGGAACCGATTCGGCATTCCCTTGGATGCTTCTTCAAGGTCCGACTTGTTTTCTCACTCTCCAACTCCCCTCGCCGGCGAAAAGCCAATGAAGCCCAAGATCTGCTTATTGTTTTCCTCGGAAGTATACTGACTGTGCCACCATGCTTGGTCATGCCCGTCCAGGCTTCTCAGGTGGTTCTCAGATGGTTTGACGCGTACCTGAGGCTCACCGCAACCGGCCCGATCCCTGATGAACCTGGACTAGGGTAACTCAACCGGAAGACGGGCAGCGGCCGCAGAACGTTGGCCTTATCTTACCCAGCACTATGGGTTGGACAGAAGATTGCCGCGGCCTGCGGGGTAAACTGGAAGATCCCTGATAGCGTCATCAAAATATCTTGTTCGACAGCTCCTCTATTCTGATGGGACGGCGAAGCCGTTTGTGATCGTCGTTGGTCTGCACTCTGCCGAAATGAAGCCTTGCTTATCCCTCCCCCTGTCTATTGGGTTGGGGTCCCATAGCCTTGTCGGGTTGTGGGCGCGACGAGCCTAGATTCATATGCATGGAGAGAGTGTACCGTACCACTCAAGGTTCCCGCCATAGATATTTAACTGTGCTGTCGGTTTCTCGTCCTCACGATTAGCCCTAGGGACCTGCTCAGCTGGTCTTCGGTTCGTTCAGATTTGCGACGGCCTCCTTCGTATAGGCCGACCAACAAAGGTGCACCGTGCTCTGCCGTAAGCCGCGAGCCTCGATAAAGTCGTCGGAACTTCCTCCAAGCTCCCTCGAGTCAGTCTAGTCGCCATGAAGTCATTCTTGACCACTGCTGCCGTAGCGCAGCTGCTGCTCGGCCTCACCCAGCCCGTCCTTTCGGCCCCTAGCCAGATCGACATCCCGAAGTTGGGCGCCGTCGCCTCCGAATCGGACGAGTGCAGCAGGATCGGCACGGACATTCTGAAGAAGGGCGGCAATGCTGCCGACGCAACCGTCAGTACCGTCCTCTGCGTGGGCGTCATCGGCATGTACCACAGCGGCATCGCCGGCGGCGGCTTCATGCTCGTCAGATCGGCAAACGGAACCTACGAATTCGTCGACTTCAGAGAGACCGCTCCCGCCGCTGCCAGCGAAGACATGTTCAAGGACAATGAGCGTGCCAGCAGGTTCGGCGGTTTGGCCAGGTATGTCATCTTTTCGAGTGAAGCGTCTTCTTTACGGCATCCCCAGTCTGACTGCTCCCCAGCGGTGTTCCCGGTGAGCTGCGTGGGTTGGAGTACCTGCACAAGAAGTACGGCAAGCTTTCGTGGTCCAAGGTGGTCGCCCCCGCGGTCAAGGTTGCGCGCCATGGATTCCGCGTCACGGAAGATTTGGTCAGGTACATGAACAGCGTCAGCCCCAACGGCAACTTCTTGACCGACGACCCGGCGTGGGCCATCGACTTCGCCCCCAACGGGTACCGCGTCAAGCTGAACGAGACCATCACCCGCAAGCGCTACGCGGACACCTTGGAGACTATTGGGAAGAAGGGCGTCGACGCCTTCTACACGGGCGCCATCGCCAACGCCACCATTGCGGCTCTGCAAAAGGCCAACGGCACCATGACCCTCGAAGACCTCAAAAACTACACCGTCGCCATCAGAGAGCCCGCCCAAATCCCGTACAGGGGCTACAAGCTCACCGCATGCAACGCACCCTCGGGAGGTATCGTCGCTCTGAGCGCCCTGAATGTACTCAGCGGGTATGAGGGTTTCGGCGATCCCGCGCAGAGGAACCTCACCGTGCACAGGATTGACGAGGCCATGCGTTTCGCGTACGCACAACGCGCGAAGCTCGGCGACCCGTCCTTCGTTGACGGCCTTCCCGCCTACACCAGGAACATGATCTCCGCCAAGACTGGCGCCGACGTTCGCGCCAGGATCTCCGACTTCCAGACCCAGAACGTGTCGTACTACAACCCTGACGGCCTCGAGTCGCTGGAAACGCCCGGAACCTCGCACATCGCCGTTGCCGACGCCAGCGGCCTGGCCATCTCCCTGACCACAACCATCAACCTCATTTTCGGATCGCAGCTCATGGTGCCCGAGACGGGCGTCATCCTGAACAACGAGATGAACGACTTCAGCATCCCCGGCTCCAGCAACGCCTTCGGATACGTGCCCAGCCCCGCCAACTACGTCCGTCCCGGCAAGAGACCTCTGTCCTCCATCTCCCCCGTCATCGTCGAGCAGCCTGATGGCAAGCTCTACTTCGTCATCGGATCCGCGGGAGGCAGCCGCATCATCACCGCGACGATCCAGAACATCCACAACGTCCTCGACCGGAACCTGACCACGGCGCAGGCCCTCGCGGAGCCCCGCTTCCACGACCAGCTGAGCCCGAACACGGCTGCCTTCGAGTACGCCTACGACAACGCCACGACCAGCTACCTGATCAGTCTGGGAACCAACGTCACCTGGGTCGCCCCCGGCGGCAGCACGGCGCAGGGCGTGAGGCTGCTGCCGAACGGCACCTTTGAGGCGGCCGGCGACCCGAGACAGAAGAACTCGGGCGGACACGCTGTTTGATTCTTTACCGCGTAGAGCGAATGTAGAATACTGTGTTTAATGATATTCCCATGACACTTAAGATTGAAGAACGCGCCGAGTCCAACCTCGTCGTTAATTTCAGCTGCTCAAACTAGCTCAGAACGGCTGCACAGTCTGGAGATGTGGAGCGGAGGTTTATGCCGTTGTAACTTCTAAATCAATTCCATCCCACGAGATTTGCGTATCAGAACCGCCTGACAAGCTAAAACGTGCTGGAGGGCGGCGCTGACTGAAGCCAGCAGATATCGGCTGGGACGTCATATTGAACTGGACTAAGACCGTCTGCAGTTACATTTTGAAGAAAACGACAAGCTCCAATCAACGCAAGGCCATATAGCTACTCTGATGAGCCCTACACTGTTTACAGCTCCTTTGTCTCCCAAAGCTCGGACAGGACCAGGTTGTTCAGCATCTCTTCCTTTGAGACCCCTTGAGAAATTTGTCGTTCTTTGGGATCTTGTCAGCCTATGTTGCAGAACCCCAGAATGATGTCCGTGATACTTGACTCCAGAAAGTTAAAATTACGGATGCCATTCGTCTCTATCTTGAAGACGGTACACGATACATTAGACAGCCAAACCATGTTCTTCCGCCCCTTCCACCTGCGTGCTCTTCCTCAATGCCCTGCCCTCTGAAACCTGTTCGTGACAACCTTTGTACTAATCGCCGGCAATGAAAAGTCCCCTCTCTTCCGGCATCGCTCCTTCTTAACATCACAGCTATCTTCTCTCGCTTGTTGAAGTTCAAGGGGTCTATGTGAATGGTGATGATGGAGGCATATAACTTTATGGCCCCGAAAAGCACCGAAAAACCCCGACGACCCGGACGCTTTCCCTTCGCAGCAGATAAACTTCGAAACGTGGCCGTCGTTGGGGATCCGGTTTGCGTAAAGCAGCGATGGAGATGCCGCACCCAGTCGGATGCATTCCGTCCTGCTTCTCTAGGAAATTCTCTCCAAAGAGTCAAAAAACGCTTACCACAAACGGACCAAACTTGATTGTCTCGTTGCCGAGTTCCCGCATCCAGTCTCCACCCATCATCACAAATGGCGGGCGGCAGCAAATGCACCGTCTTCTACTTCGTCTCGACAATAAGAAAACCCCAGACCCTGTCCCGCGTCTTGCTGTTGGTGTCATCAACTGACTTCCGTCTACCGGGCTTCCGCAAAGCTCAGGCGCTCGTTGCAAGCTTGAGGGTCGTCACGAAGCGATTTGGGGAGAGCTTCTGCCCTGCTGGAGAGCAGAAGCGTTGCGACAAGCAGTGGTTAACAGGAACCTGAATCAATTCGTCCAAGTTTACCCGCCACTGTTCGTATTTCTCAGCCTCCGGGTATTACTCTTGAATAAGCCGCAAGAGATGCTGTCTTGCGCCCTCGCAAAGCCCTGCTGATATGCCGGTTTTCGTGATCAGCACCCAGCGTCTTGCACACCCATGGATATCGGCGGGAATAACGAGCAGGCCATCAACATTCACTGCAGAACCTCGATACACAAGAAGCGTTCCCAGAGATATCGGCATTTATTACAGCCGTCAACCACGGCAACCGACCGCATCCCGTGGTGAGTATGCAAAAGGAGACAACAAATAGCCAAGCCAAACCACCGAACCAACCAAGGGCCATCTGGCCAGATAATCTACTCAAACACAACGTCATTCATTCCTAGAAGTCCTCTCCCAGTATCCTCGAAAGAATTATAGAAAACGTTTTCTGGAATGCCTGGAAATTCCGGCGCGCCTGCGTCGACCCGATTTCCTAGCGTGCGCCCTTTTGCCGCAAGTCGGCGACCTCACTGTTTCTGGCCGAGAGGTCTTTCTTTGCCTGCTGGTGGCGCTTCCTCTCCTCTCCAAGCTCGAACAGAGCTTCTTCTCGCTGCTTCTCGACAGTTTTGTTAACGGCGTCTCGGTCTTGTATGGTCCTGATGTTGGTCGCCACGACCTGGCGGAGTTTCTCGACTTGTCGCGTTGCGTCGTCTAGCTGCACCTCCATCGCAGATATGTGGCCTTCTTTGAGACTCAGGCGCTCGCTGCAAGCTTGGAGGTCATCACGAAACGACTTTGAAGAGTTATTCGCCATGGAAACCATTGTTTCCAGTGACGCGGCTTGGGTTGTTTGATTTTCGAGCTCGAGCCGGAGATGGTCAATCTCGTTCGACAACCGGTGGACTTCCGACGTGGCCTCCGCGAGTTGAGCTTCCGTGTTGGTTATCAGTACAGCCTGTTCAGCAATGGTAATGTCTCGCTGGTCGACATCTTTTTGCAAGTCGGTGGGCATGACCCCTTTCATTAGCAATAGATTGGCCTGTATGCCCAGCAGCTCGCTCTCGTAGTCGTCACGTTCTTTATTGGCGGCCTTGAGCTCCTGGTTGACGGCTTTAAGTTCCCTCTCCAGTTCGTTCCACTTTGTGTGAGCCTCATCGATGATGCTTTGGTCGAGTTTGTATTCTTCCCTGAGCTCCTCCAGCTCGGTCTCCGTCGCAGCAAGTTCGCCTTTGACGGCCGCGATCTCTACGGTCAAAATAGCAATCTTTGCATCTCTTTCTGCGGAAAGGCTCTTCTGAGGAAGAGGTGCAGTCGTGGCTAGCCTGTTCTCAAGGTTAGAGACATGCTGCTGAAGTTGAATGATCTGCATGTCCCGATCGGTGATGAGAGTGTCCCGTTCGAGTATTTCCACCTCCAGCTCGTTTATCTTGGAGTCCCTAGCAGTAACAACTTCTTCGGCCCGGGCGTTGACGTTCCGGTGCACTTCTTCTGCTTTCTGAAATTGGATGATCTGCATGTCTCTGTCGGTGATGAGGGTGTCCCGCTCAAGAATTTCCACCTCCAGCTCGTTTATCTTAGAGTCTCTGGCAGCAGCTAATTCCTCGGCCCGGGCGTTGTCTTTTCGGTGCGCTTCTTCTGCTTTTGCCAACTTCAAGTTGAAGTGCATCAGCTCTTTCTCGGCAAGCTGCCCCGTCATTGCTCGGTTCTTGGTAGCGGTGTGGTTAGCCTCCGCAAGTTCTTCTCTCAGACGGGAAGCTTCGCTCCCTGCGAGCTTGAGTTTTTCGACCAGTTGCACCCGATCGCCGCGTTCGTTGTTTAGGTCGGCACGAGCTTCCTTGAGCTCCGAGTCCAATCGAGCAAACTCAGTCTCAGCGAACTGCATCTTTCGCGCACGATCTTGACAAACATGGGCGAATTCTCTCTCGGCGTATTCCATCTTTTCTGCAAGATCCTTGTGGATTTCGTCACGCTCATTCCGGAGTCTCTTGTTCTCGGCTCTTAACTCGTCATTCGCAGCGCAAGCTTTGGCCAGGTCGTCAGACGCGATGCAAAGACTCTCATTAATGGCCTTGAAAGTCTTCTCCTCAGGGTTGCCAATGGGCTGAGCTTGTCGGGTATCAATTTGACGCTTGGTTTGTTGGAGCTCGCGGCTAACGTCCTCGTATTTTCGTTTCATCTCTCTGTACTGACGGAAAGCCTCACTCAGTTTCATGTGGTGAGAGGCTCCGACGTCCTTGAGCTTGGCTCTAGTGCTCTCGGCGCGTCTTTTCGCCTCCTCTTGCAAGTGGAAGATAATGTCTTGGAGACCCCGTGCATTAGCTTCGGCACAGGCAAGATCTTGTTTGGCCTCGTTCAGGCTCTTTTGTTGGACACTAGCCATTGTCGCTTCCACATCGTATGGTACCAGCGCTGTCTCGGTGGTGCTTAGCTGCTTCTTTGTCTCGATCGATCGCGTCCTCATCACGATGAGTTCTTCTTGAGCCTCCCTGAACAGGTCCTCCTTCTCCCCAAGCTGAGTTGCAAGAGAGTTGGCACTTTTCCTTAGTTTTTCGTTCTCTCGCTCAAGATATTGCCTTTCTCTGAATCGCGTCTCGCAGAGGCCTTTGGGGTTGGGGCACGTAACGGGTTCCTGTGTTCTCTTTCTTGGCGTCGTGCCATCTTTGACAGATTTGGCTGGCTTGGGAACCTCTGACAGCACAGAAGAGGCTTTGGTCGCATTTTTAATGTTGTTCAGGGCAGCGATGAGATTGTAGGTTATGAAAGTTATGAGAATAATGGCGAACACGATGCTCTGGAAACGCAGACTGAAGGAAGGGAATTCAGGGAGAAGAGCGTAGATGAAGAACACACCGTGGTAGAGGCAGGCGAACACAAAAAGCCAAACAAACATCGCTCCAAGGAGTGTTGGTCCGTCGTGATCCATGGTGGTCTGATGTGTAGTCGCAACCAGGTGTGCCCAAAGATAACTTGTTTCTTGTCTGCGCCCGCGTTTGCAACGAAAGTCAAGGTCGGAGAGCATACAAATAAAAAATCGACAGCAGATGGGGTTGTTGTAAAGCAACTCGGTTCTCTGGGTGGAAATATGAGGAAGAAGTGAGTAAGATCAATTCTCTGCAAGACTGAAGATCGAATACGGACGAGTTGTTGATCTGTTTGCTGGAGGAAAGCGGAGGTGAGACGAGTTGTGTGGGTGAAAAAAGACTGATTTGCGCAGTTGGGCAGGAGGGAAGGAGAAAAGGTTGAACAGGGAAAGTGCAAGCAGGAAAAGGCAGGTGTCGACGAAGGAGGAAAAAGTGAAGCGGAAGCGTTACGGTGAGACAAAGGTGAAGGTGAAGGTGAGGTGAAGCGTACACGTCACGTATTTTTGATGTCTGTTTGTCTTTTGAATATTCAAGAGCCAGTTCGCTATTTGTGACATGGCTCGACTTGTAGTCTTTTCCCTAATTTCCGATCAGACGAAACCATCCTTTCAAAACACTTCAAGTCCAGAGTATCTCAGTCTACTTGTTCCCACGGATCTGATGACAGCACTCGGCTGTTGCCGGCAACAGGAGGCCATTATCAATTTTGTCGCATGCCGCAGTGACTGGACGGGCGGTACAAAGACCTTCTGTACACGTACAAGAGAATTGGAACTACAGTCATTGATTTGTTCTACGCTGCTTATAGTTCTGGGCCAGGCGATGCGAAGGACGACGTCGTCACTCACCGAAACCACACCAAGTTACCGCCGCATGATTCGAAGTACGCCCCGCAACGATCATCGCGCAGGAGGGGGAGCGGCAAGATTGACAGCCGCGCGCGTGGCAAGGAAGAGTATACTGAGTGTATGAAATTATAGGTAAAACGCTTAAAGGAATTTCTCTACTGGTCAACCATTCTCGGTTTGACCAAAGGCAGTTAGTTGGCCGTCCGGGTTGGCAAGTGATCGCACATGGCATGTTGGTTCGTACTTTTGTGGATAACCTCGTGCGGTTGGTCCGTTTGACAAAGTCCTAGGAGGAACTGATGAGAAATATCGAATTCTGCCTACAGTCTGATCGGCCCCGTGTGCCCCTTACTGCAATTTTGGTTGAACAAAGTGTTGTTCCTGGATTGCCTTTGTAAATGGCATCTTCCACCTGCTTGTTGAGGGCAAAGGGCCGAATTCAACGCATCTACAATGCGCCTCCTCAACTCAAATGGCCTACAAAGCTTACCACCTGCGTCATCCACTTCATATCCACCTCGCGTATCATAGGTTGACTGCAGGACTTCAAGGCAAGATATGGCGGATCAACGTAAGCCCCGACGGTGTTTCGCTGCTGACCGTGGAGGAATAAAGTTCACGAGAACCCGACTGCTCGAATAAATGTGCCATGTAGCCTCTCCATCCTAGTCTGTCCACAATAAGTCCCCGTTCTTCCCGGAAAATACATGTTTCAAGCTTCAATGCCGTCGGACTGCTCCTACTCCAGAACAGGTCATCCCCCGAAAACATGATTGTCACTGAGAGAGTTGGTCGTATCTCTGCGGGCAAGATCAGCTACACCGTGCCTTATCGGACAACAACAAAAAATTATCTACATCTGGAGGGGACGGATCAGAAATATGTCAACTATTTGACTGCCGAAACAGAAAAGGATCTCAAAATCACACAACAACGTGCTTCCGCCACGATTGAAGGGAAATCAAGCAACTACGTCTATTTCCATGTCCCCTATGCCACAAAAGAAGAGAACACCGAGAGATGCGAGCAGGGGGCACAGGTGGAAGAGTTCTGCGATGAGACTACGGAGAGATGTAAGCTTGCTGCTGAGGCTTCGGAATTTCTTGAAACATTCATCGCGGCACGATGGAGCAAGCATGCCCGATACATCAAAATCCATTGTGATCTGACGATGGACCAGCTCAGAGATCTTGGACGGCTAGGCAAGGTCGAAGGGTCAAGGGAGTGCCGGAAGCTGGTCAGCGCACCAGTCATCCACGATGCCATTGGGTTCGCGCTCTGGGCAGAATTAGAAAAGGAAATTCCCGAAGCAGAAAAGAAAAGACCGGAGACTCCTGAGCAGCTCTCCATAACGCAATCTCTCATCACCACTCCAAGCAACGAGCAAAGAGAGAGGTGGACAGTCGAGGATGAGATCGCATATAAGAGAGCAAGGTCGGCGAGGCGGCGGGCGACGGAGGGAGATGCTTTCGCCGTTACCAAAACAAGACTGAAGGCTCAATCAATCACGGTGTCCTCGACCGCTCAGTCTTTGAGCCGGCCACGTCGAAAGAGCGAAGTCCCACTGGTCCGGCAAGATCAGGTGATGTGCACCACATGCGGCTGCAGGGCGATGCCAAACTACCCATTCGACTCAGACTGCTCTGAGGCGACTGAGGATAACAGCGAGACTGGCGAGGGAGCTCTCGGGGAGAGTCACGATAAGCATGAAACGGGTGTGAGGGGACACAGTATCTCCAGGAGGCTCTCCGTTAAGATGAATAAGACGCTGGCGAAGTTGGGTGAGGGCCTCGCAAATGGCTATGGAGGCGCTGGGTATGGAGGCAGGGCGATCCTGTGAACGGAGAAGGAGAGATGGATCATGGCTTTGTGGCCTCGCGCTTGAATCCCGCATTCAGGGCGGTCTTTCAGTGGAAGCATGGAGGAGAAAAAGGAAGTTTGATACCAAACTAGTTAGCCCGGAATGCATGTGGTTTGAACCTGGACGGATTGCTGCTTCAGAATTTCTGAATTTCACGGCGTTGGCGATGTGATTGGGACTCTAAAGCCTGTCAATATGATCTGTGCGCTTCCAGATAAGCTGGGGGACATTTCAGGGCAATCACCATGATCCGACATACTCGTGACTCTCTCCCACAGTCCGTCGACGTAAATAGTCAAAGATGCTGTTTGGAGGGGATTCCCCACACTCAGCGATGTTGAACCAGAACAACGCTAAGAAAATTTCCAAGACCTCCGCCAACTCCTCCTAATAGCTATGCCCCTGAATGTCTCGTTTGCGTGGTATTGGCTACTAGCCAATCGACATGCGTGAGAACCCGTCGGCCCCCCTTTTTTGAGGGGGACGGCTGAGCGTCGTGTCTTTGACGATGCGACGCCGCCATGGCTGAAGCTGAAAGTACTAGTGGACTTGACCGTTATATCTCTTGTTCTCAACAGGCAACGATCATTGTATGAGTTCTGGCGACCGAGTCATTGTCCCCAAGCTCTGATCGCTTGAGTGCAAGAATCGACTCCCCAAGTGCGATGCGCAAGGCGCTGCAAAAAAGATCACCGGCCACAGGCAGCTGTTAGGAGAAAGGCCTCAGCCGCGATTTGCGTCTCAGCATGCCTTTCAAGGCTGTCACGGGTATAATTCACATCGATGCTGTCCCTTGACTCGACTTTGCAGCTATCAGTTGGAATGTGCTACTTTGGGCGCCATCACGAAGGGGGTTAGTGGCACGGAGGAGGTGATTGGCTTGCACACCACCAAATCTGCCTGCTCACGATACGAAACCGCGGCCAACTGCATAGGGGCGCTGGCTTGGAGGTGGCTTAACGTTGCCTGGAAGATATTGCCTCTTCCCCCACGTCCGTCCCATCCTCATCCTCTTGGGAGAGAGGGAATGTCATTTCTTCTCCTCCCTTTACTTAGACACCCTTGGTGAGGGTTTGCCCTGCCTTTTCTGCGCTGTCGACGAACTGCGTCATTCCACTCCTCCAACTCTCTGCGTTTTGCTGCCCTTTGGTGAAGATGTTGCGACTTTTAGTCCATCTTTGGGCTTTCCTCTCATTATGCAGTGCTGCAACGGCTGCCAGCATTGTTTATGTCACTGATCTATCCGTATACACGCTTCTAGTAGGTTCAAGCTCACCACCGCTGCCGCCTTGGAAATTCATGACTTTGTGTGGTTTGAGATGCTAACGATACCAGGCGCCATGTGCCCAGACAGCCCTCTCTTACAACATCTTCACCCAGACGTATTCGGCCTGCGGCGAAGCACCCACCGACCTCCAATCATGCATCTGCACGAAGGACAACAACCTTGCCGCGGTGTCGACCTCTATTTCCAAGTCGGTGAGCTATAGCTGCGGCTCCACGGCGTCCGATGATCAGACCAGCGCAGCAGCCGTTCTCAGCATGTATTGCAACCCCGATGCGACAATCAACTTCGCGACGCCGACGGCCAACCTTGTCACCCAGTTCGCTACAGACATTGCCGCCTTCTCCAACATGGCTCCATGTGCGCAGTCTGGTGTGTCGTACGCCCTCAGTTCAATGACATCGCTGTGTCCGGAGCCGGCCAGTCTCATGGCGCCATGCGTGTGCGCGAGAAACGACAACTCCGCGCGCGTTAGCCGGTCCATCGCGTCCCTTGTCCGTTATTCCTGCTCCAACGCGGCCGACGTGACGTCCGGACTCGCCTTCTACGATGCATATTGTGCGATGAACAAGGGCACAACCGCCTTTCCTCAGCCCTCGCCGCCTCCAGGAGACATGACATACTACATCACGGCACTCTCTCAGTACAGCTCGCTTGCCCCATGCGCGCAGTCCGGCGTATCGAACGCGATGTATTCCCTTACGAGAAACTTGTGTCCAGAGGGCCCCAAGGCAGTGGCGTCGTGCATGTGTCTCAAGGACGGTGCCACCAACTTGGTTGCCAGTACTATGACATCCGACGTGAAGTACTACTGCTCGTCCACCGCGTCGCAGGACGTCTCCTCTGTGCTGGCTGTGTTGGACTTCTACTGTAAGGCGGCCAGGAATGAGGTGGTTGCCACTGTTGCTGAATCAAGTACGTAACTCAACGTCATGAGACTGCAAGCCAGGCACTAACAGGAGCAGTCAAGCAAACGTACCCAACCGCACAATCGGGCACAGGGTCGGGCACCTCCGGGCCCCAGCCCACGAACTCCGGATCCGGCGGTGGTATCAACAGCCCGAACGGCGACGGTACGGACTCGAGGGGACCGGGCATCGCCGCTATTGCTGGCGGGATCGTTGCTGTCATCGGAGCTCTCACTATAGTGGGTCTGGTGGTGTTCATGATCTACCGCCGCAGGAAGAAGTCCCAAGCGGCGTTGCCCATCTCATCGACAGCCGGACCGCCTGAAATGACTGGTCCTCCTGAGCTAGGAGGAACAATGCTCTCCACGTTACCCCCAAAGAGCCCCTCAGTCAGCGTGTCGAAACTCGGCTCCCCGCGATCGGACACCGTGTCGCCCGTCTCGGCAAACGGTGGCGTACAAATGTTCGCACCGCCCCCTGTTGGCGCAGAGTTACACGGTCAGACACGTCTGCCGTCCGAGATGCCCGGGAATACCGGCGGTCAATTGCCGCCTGCCAGTCAGCACGTGACCCCGGAACTACAAGGACAGCACGGCTATCACGGATACAGTGTACAGCATCAGCAGTACGGCCAAAGCCTGCCGCTGCCTGTGGAACTTCAGAGCGGGAGTCATTTCCTTCCGCAAGGCCAAAACATACCGGCGGAGGCCTACGGGCAACCGATCCACCAAATGCCAAATGGACTTCAGCCGGCGTACCAGGGAGGCGGGCAGCAGAGAGCGGAACTCCAGGGGATGAGTTGGCATTCCGGCCCGACACCGGGATGCTCCGAGATGGATGTCGGCCAGAACCGTTTGTAGTCATTCGCTGCCGACCCAAGGAGATCTTGTAGAAGGCTGGGGAAGGAGGAAGGGGACCGAGCGAATTCAGGCATAGAAGTTGAGTGTTGACGCGATTGTATTTAGTGGCCGGTTCATGAGAAGAAAGAGAAAGTGGATAACTTACTATAGTAATGTAGATCGCGTGAGATACCTTTCAAAGATGAGAAAAGTGTTCAACAAAAGATAAAAACCGAAAAATGCTTTTTTCCTCTTTTCTGTTTTCGGCATTAGTTACACAAGCCCAAGTTGTGGATGCAAGCAGGATGGATAAAGCAGGACCACAAGGGTTGCTCTGGACCCGCTGGGCTGAATTCTAACTTCTCTTTTCTCACTTGGCAGAAGTGGAAGTACTTTTCACTGTCCAGCGAATTCGTGTCACAGATAAGTCAACTTCTGACACAATTCGCCTCGACTGGTTCATCCAGCTCACCAGGAAGCTGACCTGTCTTGCGTCAACTTGTCACTCGGTGTATCTCGGTGAGAAAGCTCTGACTTCATGCCAACGCTCGGACCACTCCCGACAGAAGCTTGGAAAGGGAAGGCCGGCTGAATATCGGCAATAGAGGGCCGGTGGCAGCTCTAGGCTCCGTGATTGGGCCACAGCTGGGGAATCTTTGCCTGGCAGCTCCACCGTGGTTGCAGCTTTACCCAGCCTTGCTTTCCGTGTGGTCTGCGCTGCAAGCACTGTGTTTTTGTTTGGTCGCGCCTTCACTCCCAAAATCCTGCGATCTTTCTCGCTAAAACGATTCATCAACCGCCAATACTTTCGTTGTCGCCCCCGAAAAACTCGACGTCCTCCTGCTAGCTCATACGGGTGGACTGAGAGGGAGTGTATTCTCGAGACGAACATTGAGTTTCCTTAACTGCTTTATTCTGTGTAACATTGAATACTCTTTATTTCTGTTTGCAGCCTCATGATAGGTGGGGTGTCGACGCGCGACACAACCATCGCCAGACACGACGCTTCTCGACACCAAACATCCCTTCTTCGACAGCTTCTCCCATCAATGTCTAGAAAAGGACCTTGAGACACGACCATAATGGCAGCGGCGGTGGATGTAGGCTATGTAGCCGGCCACCTCGGCCTGCCTGAATCGACAGTGTCAACTGCCACGACCGAACCTACCCCCGAGCTTGTCGCGAGCATCCTTGGAGCCGTCATTGCAAAGGCCCGCGAGTACGATGAAATTTACGCGCAGAAACTTCAAGTCGACATCGAGCTTGAGAGCGCCCATCACAGCGCTGAATCGAGATGCCAGACCTTCAAGGCTACTGCCGACAAGGCACTGAAAGATGTGGAGGAAGTTCGACAAAAGTTGAAAGAGGAAGGTCCGTTAGCACTCCATAGAGCGCTATCCGGGTTAGCATCATAGTATCGCTTGCTGACATCGTCGTTACAGAAACGAAGCGACAAACCGTCGAGAACGAGCTCCAGTCCCTCAAGTCTCGTGGCTCCGACCATGATTCCGAGATCACCACCCTCCGCGATCGAATCGAGTCCCTGCAATCTTCCAACCGTGCGAATATGGCCCTGCTGGAATCGCGAAATGCCCGCGACTCGGAGCTTTCTGAAGAGCTGGCCAAGCAGCATCAGAAGAACGTCCAGCTTCAGAAGGAGATCACGTCGCTGCAACAATCTGTTCAGTCTGCCCAAGCGGCAGTCAGCAGCGCCAAATACCGAGAAGAGTCACTCCAGCAACAACTCGACCTTGCGCGACGCAACAGCGAATGGTTCGAGACCGAACTCAAGACCAAGAGCGAGGAGGCTCTAAAGTATCGTCGTGAGAAGGGAGCGCGCATCGCCGAGCTGCAGCGACAAAACGAAGACGCCAAATCCAACATTGAGTCCCTCAAGCGAAGCGAACAGCAGTTGCGAGACCGCCTTGATGCCGCCCAGGCCAAAGCTGAAGAAGCCCTCATCAAGGTCCAGCAGCAACAGGAAGCCTTTGCTCGGAGTGAGGAGAGCTACAAACACGAACTCGAGAGCAAACAGCGCGTGGTGGACATGACAAACCAGCTGGCTGAGAGCCACAAGACTCGTGTGCAGACCCTGGAGGGCGAGAAGGAGGCTCTGAAGGAAAAGCATGCGAACGAAATCAGACGCATCCAGCAAGAGCTAGAGAGGGAGAAGGAGAACTGCCGCGCTCTGGAAGAGAGGGTCACTCAACTCGAGGGCGAGGTTGACGAGCTCCACGCCCGCATGGAACAAGGCCCTCCTCCTGGCTCCGCGCCTCAGACACCTCGCATGAACGGCTCGTTCCTCGGAAGACCAGCCTCACCCTTCGCCACCCCAGCATCCGCCCGAAGCAAGTCTGCCATCACCGCAACCCAGGCGATTGAAGAACTCTACAAGGTCAAGGGACAGCTTGCGGGCGAGAAGCGGCGCAACCAGCAGCTTGCCGAGGAGCTCGACAACATGATTTCTCTCCTCGAGGCTAAGACGCCTGAAATCGAGGAACTCCAAAACGAGGCCGACACCCTCCGAGCAGAGATTACCCGAATGTCCGAGCTTTCCCAGACCAGCTTCGAGGAGCGCGATGCGGCGAAGAAGAGTGCAAGGAAGGCCGAGAGTGCGCTAGCCAATGCTCAGGCAGAGTCCAAGATCCTGCGCACTCAGCTGCGGGATCTCAGCACCCAGATTCAAATGCTGGTTTTCAACATGCACGCTCGTGAGAAGGGGTTGGAGCAACTGACTCGCGAGGAGACCCTTCGTCTGGAGCAACTGTCCAGAGGAGAGATAACCGAGGGCGCCCTGGCGGACATGTCCGACACTCACCAGTTCATCACTCAAAAGTTCGTTGTCTTCAAAGACATCCAAGAGCTTCAGGCCAAGAACCAAGAGCTGCTCAGGGTTACCCGAGAGCTGGCTGAGCAGATGGAAAGTGAGGAGGCCGTGGCCGCCAAGAACCTAGCAGTGGAAGATCACCAAGCTGTCGAACGACTGCAGCAGGAGCTTGCCAACATGATCGACGAGACCAAGTCCCTGAGAACAACGATGGAGAGCTTCAAAGCCGAGCGTGATATGTTCAGGCGCTTGCTGCAGCAGAAGGCCACTGCCGGTGAGCTAGCATCCATCCTTGGCTCGGATGACGGCCAGCGTCCGCCGCTCGCTAGTATCGAGGCCGAGGAGGGGGATAGCGTGTCACCACAGGCTGCTCTCCGCGCCTTGCAGGTCGAATTTGACACTTACCGAAACGACGAGGAATCCGTGCGCCGCTCCTTGAGAGACCAAATCGACAAACTTTCAAGTGAGAAGAACGCCCTCCAAGGTGAGGTGGCGAAGATTTCTAGCCAGATCACCCTGGCTTCCGAGCGGTACGAAATGCTGCACTCGAACTTCGTTGCCCTACAGAGCGAGAACAAGGAACTACAAAAGCGCAACCAATCGCTTTCCGAGGACTCCATCAAGCAGGAAATCCGAACGCAGCAGGTTGCCGAAGAACTCGTTGACGCCAAGGGTTTGCTTGAGAGCATCCGCAACGAAGCAGCCAATCTCAAGGCCGAGAAGAAGCTTTGGAAGGACATTCAAGACCGCCTCAACCAAGACAACGAGCTACTGGTCCAAGAGAAGACACGACTCAACACTCTTCTCGCCACTCAACAATCGATGCAGAACGAGCGCGACATCTCCGACTCCGAGTACAGACGAAAGGCCCAGGCAAAGATCGACTCGCTCGAGCAGGAACTCAGCACCACCAAGCGGAAGTTGTCAGAGGAAATGGAGGAAGGAAAGAAGCTTCAACTCAGGAAAGAGTTCGACGCACGCGAATCACAAAAACGCATCGACGAGCTATCCTCCAGCCTTAGCCAGATTCGCGAAGAGCATGTCGCCGTTAAGACCAGCCGTGATCACTTGCAAGCCCGCGTTGACGAGCTTACTATTGAGCTTCGCAATGCCGAGGAGCGCGTCGGCAGACTGGCACCGAGACCCACTCCTCGTCCTGGCTCCCTGGCAACTGCCAACAACGCCGAGCAAGACAACGAAGCCGAGGTTAACGAGCTCCTTAACGAGATCTCTGACCTCAAGAGAGAGCTCGACATTGCCAAGTCACAGCTCGAGAATGCGAAGGAACAAACAGAGCAATACAAGCAGCTCAGCGAACAGAATGAGGAAGCGCTGGCCGAGTTCACAGCCTCGCAAGAACAGTTCAGAGAGGAGATGGAAGCTGCTTTCACAGGCAAAGATGCTAAGATCAAGGAACTGGAGCAGCGTGTCGAGGATCTCTCATCCGAACTGGCAAACTCCAACAAGGAACTGTCTCATCTCCGCGATTCGCAGGCCGAGGTGGCGCGCAAGTACGAGGACGAGAAGACTATCTTGGAAGAGGAGGTCAAGCGCCTCAAGGAAGAGGCAGAACGCCACCAGGAGGCTGCCAAATTCCACCAACAGGACCTTCGCGCCCAATCTGAGATCACCGCCAAAGCTCAACAGGATTACGAGCATGAACTCGTCAAGCACGCTGAGGCCGCAAAGCTGGTTCAGCAGCTTCGCACCGAATACAACGAACTCAAGAGTCAATCGGCGACGCTGAAGGCCGAGGCTGAATCAGCCAAGGTCGCTTTGGCACAGAGCGAGAGTTCATGGGAAGAGAGACGACAACGACTGGAGCAGGAGATGGCAGAGATTAAATCTCGCCGCGACGACGTCAATGCTCAGAACAAGCTGCTCCATGAGCAACTGGAGAGCATCACTTCGCAATTCTCAGCTCTTAAGCAGGGAAGGGCAGCTACGACCGAGGACACGGCCGACAGCGCGGAAGGCGGCGACGCCGTCCAAGGCCTCCGAGACCTCAACAACTACCTTCGCCGTGAGAAGGAGATCCTGGAAGTCCAGTACGATCTCAAGATGCAGGAGGCAAAGCGTCTCCAACAGCAACTTGAATACTCGCAGTCTCAGCTCGATGAAGCACGCCTAAAGCTCGACCAGGAGCGACGTGCACAAGCCGACAGTGGCCAAGCGTCGATCGCCCACAAAGACCTCATGGAGAAATTGAACGAGCTTAATCTCTACCGGGAGAGCAGCGCTACCCTCCGGAACGAGCTCGCGCAAGCCCGCGCCCAAATCGCCGAGAAAAACACCAAGATCGAGGAGCTTGAAGCTAAGGTGCAGCCTCTCGAGGCCAGGATCGAGGAACTGCAAACTCAGAAAGGCTTCCTTGAAGAGGAGATCAAGCAAGTTCAAGAGGACCGTGATAGATGGCAGAAGCGGACCGAAGGCATTCTCACAAAGTACGGCCGCGTCGACCCTGCCGAGATCGAGCAGCTCAAGCAGACAATTAGCGATCTGCAAACTGAACGGGATACCCTCAAGGAGTCTGAGGCACCTCTGCGAGCCGAAGTCGAGGAAGCCAAGCAGCTGTTGGAGACTGAGAGAGCTAACTGGCAAAACACCCGTCAACGCATGACCGATCAATTCAAGGAGCGATCACGAAAGCTTACGGGCGAAAAGAATGAGGCGATCGCCGCGAAGAACCAAGCTGTCGAGGAGAAGGATGCGGCGGTAGCCGAGAAGAACCAACTCCAACAGCAGCTCAGCGCCGCAAACACGGAGTTGCAAGCCACCAAGGAAAACCTGCAAGCGTCGACACAGCAAAGAGCCGAGTTCGAGCAGCAAATCCAGCATTTCCAGCAACAGGTGCAGAAGCTTCAGCAGGATGCCCAGCTTAACCAGTCCGGTGCTCAGCCCTCGGCGGACGCGTCGGCTTCGACTGAAATAGTTGCACAGCTGGAACAGCAGCTCACAGCCATTCGGAGCCAGCTCGACGCCGTTACCGCACAAAAGGCGACTGCGGAGCAAGAACTTGAAAGCCTTCGTGCGCAGCTTCAAGCAGCCGTCTCCGAAAGAGACCAGGCCGTGCAAGCCGCGCAGCAGGCCTCTCAATCACAACCGCAAGCTACAGACGCCGCTCCGGAATCCAACACGACAGAGGTGCCGACGGCGAACGGCACGAGCGGATTGTCCGACGAGGAGCGCAAGGCCCTGGAGGAGAAGATCGCTGCCGCTGAGGCTAAAGCTGCAGAGTATGAGCGCAAAGCCAAGGAGATCGAAGAGAACATCACGCAGACGATCAAGGAGCGGTCGGACAAGATGCGCAACGCTCTCAATGAGAAGCTCCGTGAATCTCGCCAAAAGCTGGACGAGGAGTACAAGACCAAACTGGAGCAGGAGAAGGTTATTTGGAAAGCGGAGCAGGGTGGCGCAACTCCCGCCCAAGCTAATCAGGAGCAACCGGCTGCTGTGGCTGCGACGCCGGTCAAGCAACAGAGCTCCGAAGGGGTGCCCTCGACGCCAACGACCAGCACTCCTGCTGGCTCAGCAGATTTGTCTCAGCTTCCCGATGTCGAGATTCGCAAGTTTCTCTCCACCAACCCGACCGTTCGAAGCATCATGTCTTCGAATCTCAAGAAGAAACTGGAGGAACAGACTGCCAAGCTCAAGAGCGAGACGGAGGCGAGCATGAAGGCCGAGTACGAATTGAGGATTTCGAACGCTCGGGAGGAGGGCCAGACTCTGGCGCAAAAGAAGTCCGCATTGCAAATCAACATGAAGGACAGCCAGCTGAGAAGCGCCAACGCAAAGATCGAGGTCGTATCTACCGCTGCAGCACAGACACCCCAGCGACCTGTCGGAGAGGTATGGGAAGAGGCGAAGCTTGCCAAACCAGCTCCCGCCGCCCCCCAACAGAGCCCCGCGAAGCCTGCTGTCGCAAACGCCCAGCCAAAGGCGCCTCGTCCTTCGATATCTGCTTCATCCGCCGCGCCAGCGCAAGGCGCCGCGGCAGCAAACGGTAAGTCAGAGCTCACACCAGGCGAAATGATTGCAGAATCTGACGTCTTCCAAGCAGCCAACGCGTCGTCCAACCAACAACCGGCTGCGGCCCCTACCGGCATCCCTCAGCCTGGCGGTGGCATCCCGCAGTTGAAGCGACAAATTCCCCCTCCTACTGAGATCAAGCCTGCCGCCAGTAATCCCGCGCCTAACCCGTTCGCAGCCGCAGCGGCACCGTCAAACAATGCTGGACCTGGAGGTCCTGCAAACGGCACTCAAGCCCAACCTAACCCGTTTTTGCAAGCGAATCAGGGACAACAGCAGCAGCAGCAGCAGCAGCAGCAGAACCCTTTCGCTCCAGCTGCACAAACTGCTCAGGCGGCTCAAGCTCAGCCGGGGCAACAAGCACAAGCGCAACAGCAGCCTACCACCCAGGGTCAACAAGCTCCCCGTAGTGGTATTCCCTTGCCCGGTCAGCGGGGCGGCGCCGCCGGTCGTGGCCGTGGCGGCGCCTTCGCTGCGGGGAATAGGGCATCTAGTGGTGCCGAAAGGGGTGGTATGGCTGGCCGTGGTGGACGTGGTGGAAGAGGCGGCCATGGTGCTGGCCACTTGAACCCTGGTGCGAACGACTTCCAGCCTGGAAACAAGAGACCGCGAGGAGACTCGGAGGCTGGAGGAGGTGCTGGCGCGAAGAGGGCAAGAGGAGGTGGTCACCAGTGATAACGCATGAAGTAGTTGAGGATGGGTGGTAACGATGGTGCCGTTCTTTGAATCTTGTCTGTATTGATATGCCTGGATGAGGTGGGAAGATTCAAACTCAAGGACCAGAACAAGGCAGACGAAAAAGGTCTGCGGATGTGTATAGGCGATATACTCTACAAAAATGGATTTTCTTATGTCACTAAGCCTTTGTCACCAAGAAGATGCCCCCCCCTGCATGGTCGTGCGCACGACTCCCTGGCTCGTAACCTTTCAGCTCAATCTGGAGAACCAGTGTCCCGCTTCCCATACCCAACACTGGATGCTGCGACGGGAACGGCTGTCCAAAATCATTCACACTACATAGAGTGAACCCAGTGCCGGTTGTCTTCGACGGGGAACGCGCTCGCACTCTTAGCATGATTAAAGCGCTGGGGGAACAATACTAGTGGCTGATGAGTTGGTGTGAGAAGCGGATAAGCGAACTCGCGACTCAAGAGGCTGAGTGAAGAGGGACTCGGCTGGGAAGGGGATCCCATCTCGGTGCAACCTCAAGCGCGGCCCCACCTCCGGCATCATCCGGCCCCGCATCCGGAACTTGACAAGCCCTACGCGAAAATCCTTGACATGACACACGCGAAATTTGCCCTTCCCACTGAGTCTTCTCCCCGGGTTGAAAGGACGGCCATGGCCGGCGGAGATCAACACACAGAGCCATTGGACTCAGTCCGCCCGGCTAGCTCAATCGGTAGAGCGTGAGACTCTTAATCTCAAGGTTGTGGGTTCGACCCGTAAGTTTACATCCGCCAGTATCACCATCGACCACCAAGCATGACTAACTCATCCCAGCCACGTCGGGCTCAATTCCCGTCAGCGATTGACGCATAAACTCTCCTTTCTTTTTTTTGGTCTTTTCTCTCTTTCTCTATTCCTCAATTTCAAGTACACACTTGTCAGGTCCCTTGGCTTTCTTCTATCTTACTTCTACCATGGCGTTCAAGCTCCCAAGCTCACCTCCGGTACTCTTGGTTTACATCCAATGGGGGTTTTCAGGTCCGGCACAGACCGGCTGGCGAATATGCTTCATGGTGGTTTATCCCCCCTGATGCATCAGTCGTATTTCATGATTAGACGTTCAGACACAATCGTCATCCCGTTGCCAGCGAAGAAGTGTCAAGGGCAGGTGTGCATGCAGCAATTCGTGCCCAAACTACAGTGACTCGGGTCTCATCGAGAGGAACTGTCACTGGTTCTTCTGGTCGAGCTGATCTCGCAGGCGCAGGAAATCGTGTCTGTCGAACTTGTTGATGTCACATGTGTAGTGTATTCCGTCAATGATAAGAACACACTGTGGTAGGTGTGTGCCCTCGGAGAAGGTCAGGGCGTATTTTGCCCGGCGATTCCTTATGTAAAGGCCCTTAAAGTCGGCCAATCCGAATCACGGTAATCATGATCTGCCTGTTAAGACGGTGCATGACCTTACCCGGTCGATGATGCAACCGATGAAAGAAGGCTGCTTGTCGCTGCGGACTCCGTCGCAGGCGCTTGGAGGCAGCGTTACCAAAGGCCCAGAAGGGGAAAGGATTCGGAACGGCCCGTCCATCTGCATAGTGTCAGAGCGTCAGTAACTCAGGCCTCAAGTGAGATCTAAGCATTGGTTTCCGGATACTTTGATCAATTCACCTCTTCAAGCCTAGATTTCGAGGGCGCAAATCTCTCTTTGTTCCGTCGTTCTCTACCTTTCTCGAAGAACCACTCCACGAGCTTGAACCCGCGATATGGTTTACCCTCGAGCAAGTGCCAGCGAAGAGCCATGACGAAATACAAAGCAAAGAGGATTTTCTGGGAACTGTCGTTGGTGCGGCATGCATCGAAGAGTAGAAGGACAACGCACATGGCTGGAGAGAACTAGGCAGTGCACAGGGAAGACAGGTCGTATTGTCACATCGGACGAGCTACACATATCAATGACCGCACCCAGTTCATGACGCAAGGGAATGTTGAACTCTTCGCGTCGAAAGAGAACAATACCGGCAGCGAGGCCGATTCCCGTTCGCTCGCTCAGGTGCCCAGACTCTGGGCTTTGGCAAAAGTGAAGGTTGTTTGTTGAGCAGTTGGGATTCGGGAGCTTATGGTGGCGCCGGCGGATACCGTGCATCACAGCAGCAAAAAGATATCATGAAAGGGACGAGACTCGAACTCGCGCGGGTTGCCCCACCAGGAAACAGATGTTAAGCTGACCTTAACNGCCATAACCAACTCGGCCACCCTNTGATGATCCTAGCGGATCACCTTGGATGTGGATGCCGAATGTGCCCGGAATTGACCCTCATACTTCTTGTGGTAGAGTGCAAAGTCTCGGTTTCTGGTGCGGCGGAGTTAGGGTTGTCGGTCCGGGGTTGTCCAGGCCTGCCGGGTCCCACTTCGGCAAGCAATAACGTCCCGGCTCGCCAAAGCCTAGGCCGGATCCAGTATCGTCATTTCCTTTGCGACATGTTATGGGCCCATGATGGGATGGCTTGATCTTTTCGCTCCCTGGTAACATGGGTGTTCTTTTGTTCAGTCTGAGTTGTTGATTCTGTACCGGTAAGGTCGTCGCGGAAAAACGGCAGCTCCTCTAATGCATCTATTGGCAAAGGTTTTGTACGTAATGACACCGCTGTCCATCGAATCCAGGATACATGCGGTTACATGCAGACAACTGTATGCAATAATCATACCATACTTACTGCTCAAAACACATTAATAAACCTCAGCCAGCAGACCGGATGTGATGGGCGGGAAACAGCCATCGACCATACATTGACTACACATCTGTGGTTTACTCCTCAACATTCAAACTCAAAATTGTATTTGGTGAGACTTGTTTTTGTCGCTTCGGGATTTATACCCTAGAGCGTGTACCTAAACTCCTGGTTCATACGATCAGTCATGTCGCTAAACTCGATATCCTCCAGATGACCCAGCTCTCCGGCTTGCGAGAGTTTGTCACGCCGCCGGTTTTCCCAAGTGTAGTAGAACCGGAGCATCAGAGTGAAAACCATAGCCAGACCGCAAGTTACAATGATCGCGATTTTAGCGGGTACGTAGTCAGGGGCTGACTCGGCCGTGAAAGTCAGGGGCCCAATGATGTTACCCAAGCAGAAGCATATAAGTAGGGTGGCGTTCATGGTTACCTGATTGTCACCAAGTGTCAGTGAAGAGTGTGCTATTCAGGACTTCTCGAGGGTCTCCTCACCTTCTTGGTGTGTCCAGCGTAGTTTGCACCGACCAAAGAGTATAGAAGCGGGAGTGTTGCTCCAATGCAGTTGGTCATGTAGTTGCCGATCAACTTTCCGGCTTTGTTGTCCTCCGGTAGAAACGCCATAAGAGCTGCGCCGACGAGACCAGGAATGAGAAGGAAAATGATGTTGACGGCGCGTTGATTGAAACGGCCCGCAATATTTGTCGCAGCTAGGATCGAGACTATGCTCACAGCGCCGGATGGGATAGATAGCAATGCAGTCTCCTTTGAAGTATATCCGAATCCCTTGATGATTGTCGCCTGAAAGGAGGAGACCGCACCATTGGGCACATTCGAGGCAATCGTGATAAGCGCAAGGAGGTATGTCTGCGGATCCGTAAAGCACTCGATGAATTGCGGCCACTTGAAGTTCTTGTTCTCGACGCCCGTCTGGTTCCCGCGGAGACGCTCGATAGCCCAAACCTTCTCCTCACGGGTGAGGAAACCCGCGCTCATGGGGTTGTCAGGAAGGACAAGTATGACGGTAATGCCGACTGCGACGGTGAGTATGCCACAGATCAAGAACATGATTTGCCAAGAGGTGAAACCGGAACTGTGGTAATGTTGGAAACCGAAAGATATTAAGGAGCCGACGATTGTACCGCCACCAGTGCCGAGATACCAGATACCCATTCGAGGGGGCTGTTCTTGACGTTTGTACCACTGAAACGGTTAGCGAAGGGGTAAAATAGCACTGAGCAAGGTATATCCTCCTACCATAGTCGTGATAACAATAAGAGAAGGGGCAACAGCGCTCTCAAAGACACCGAGAAAGACTCTCGTTATGACTAGGCCGGCCCAGTTGTGACAAGCCGATGTTACGGCCAACACCACTCCCCAAAGACAAACCATGACGCCGATGTACTTTGCAGTGGGGTACCTCTGCATACCCCAGGCATGAGGGAACTCGAAGCCTAGATAGCTCACGTAGAAGATCATGGCGAGCTGCGAGTACTGGTCTCCTGTGATGCCGGTATCGTCTTGGAGACCCATCACATTCGCATAGTTGATGAGGGTTTTGTCGAGGTATTGGAGGATGTAACACGCAAACATGAGCGGCACAATCCGCCAGTCGATCTTGCGTTTGAGCCTACGCTCATCCCCCGCCGTCATCGGAGCGACATCGCTACCGTTCCGCAGGAACTCGAGGGCCGCGTCGGCATTGGAAATGTCCTTCACCTCGCCGACCAGAATATCGTCCTGCATGCCGCCAGAAACGGCGGCTTTTTCGATGTCGGGCTTCTTGTCGAAAGTCATGGTGATGGCCTATTTGTCAATCTGTGAACATGGAGCGGCCGGAAACGTAGTACAGTCTACATAGCTGTCCGAGAGTCCCTTTTATGGGAGATCAACACCGAGATATCTGCGTCGAAAGGCGCTTCGTCTATGACGCACGTAGTTATCATGTCCTCGCGGAATGCACCGCGGGGGAATTATCAGGCATATGCAGGCCGTTGGAGAGCATCTCCATTGATAAGTCCGGAACGATCGTCGAAACCAACATTATATCGAGGCCAATGAGGATTTTGAGAAATCCATCTACCATGCCTTTGCAGGAAGGTGACTGGGGTGTTGGTTGGCTATCGGCATATTTGTTATCTCTATTCTGCGGCACGGACTGGGCCGAAGGATTTCGCTCCAAATGCTCCTATCCAGAGCCCTCTTGGCCTGCCCAGCAGGTGGTTATTTGAATCGTTATCTCCGGGAATTTGGGTCGGCTCTTCGAGGCATGCCCCTTCTGGCAGCTATTGACTTCGCCGCGTTTGCTCCGAGGTGTCACGCAGATTCCGGCAATGAGGTTCCGTAACCTTTTCTCCGATCAATTCATAGCGGGGGGTCCTATAGCGGCTCCATCAATCGCGCCGTTTCCATTAAAGTCCTCTCAACATCTCGAAGCCTTGTGCCTAAATGTCAAGAACATTCCAGCAGGCTTATACTTAACTGATAAGCCCTGTCTTTTTAAGTGGTTGACCTATCAAGTTGTCCCAGTAAGTGGAGATATACTCTGACCTCGGCTGACCCATGTGTAATTACCGGGTGATGTGTGATCATTTAGCCGTGCACCCATCACTCTAACAAAAGGACGGAAGCTGCCTATATATGGACCATAGAAATCGCCGGTAGTTATAGAACTGCACTGCCGTACCACAACAAACAAGATGTTTTCTCCGGTAGTTTTGCTCACTCCCGCCAAGTTGAGTAACATTTAAAAAGGTAAGATACGGGGCACCAAGGTGGACTGGTGCTCCATCAAATGATTTCTCAAGCCAGTAATGAAGCAGTCACGGGGCGGAACCTTCTGAAAATAATAGTTTGGGTTATCTTCAGCATTTGAGGTATCGGCATTCATTTATGAGTTACTTCAACTTCCATACGGCTCATTTCAAATTTCGGCGCTACCAAGGGCTTATGGGAAATTCACACCGCGTTAGCTATGATGAAGACTAAGTAGTTGAACAAGTAGAGTCGAAAGAGCTGAATGATGCCGGATAGCCCCATGATCCAGCGCCCACATAAGAACCCAGCAAGAAATGCGGAACATCGGCAGCCGTTTCCAGGATACTTAGTCAGTTCCTTACTCGTACCCTGACTTTCAGTCACAAAAATGACTATTCATGTCTTGTTATGTGTGATTCCATGTGCATTGGAGCCGTTTGCACCGAAGTTTTTCCAGAGCAGTCTTAGACTCGTCGGAAGCTTGTGGGTGTGGGCCTGGACTGGATTATCGTTGGCCGAAATAGCAACTGTCTCAAACTGCTCGGAACTTCGTGACAGGATCTAAGAGGATATAACTCGTGACTCGTTATGCTCCTCTTCCCGCAGGCAAACTCAAGTTGATTCCGCTCTCGGTCCCAAGCGTTGAGTCTGCGTTTCATAGATGTGAAATTATATTCCTAGTTGTAGGAACCTTTGTAAAATGGCAACATCTTCCATCGCCCACGTGCACCATTGCTGCTCGTCCGGGCCATCTCCGGTGATCCCTGTTCAATCCAAATTTGAATAAGGTACACGGTCCTAACCGTAACTTAACTCTGATTCTCCACCAACCCACTGGGTGCGGCCAATGATGGTAGAATTCAATTTATTTCAGCCTCCATTATGGCTTATGGTCACCTACAAGGATCGCTTGGCAATATCTTGCCCATAAGGGTTGACGGTGTCGTTTATCTGGGAAAGCCCATTGGCACCTTTGTCAAACAAGACTGGAACGGTCCCTTCCGCTTGCCTTTCCGCCGGCATTTGGGCAGGTTCAGACTATGTTGCTGGGGCTCAAGCATGGCTTGGCTTCGTTGGCCAACATGGTTCCTTACTCGCGCAAGGCTCCTTTTGTGGCTCTCTTGTTCACGTGTATTAGCGACATGCCTTCTTTGGAATGCAACCCTTCGTCCGGCACAGCTAACGCGCTAACCGGTTATCGCTAAGGGGTAACGCGAGATATTCGGACCCGGCGTCACGATGTCGCGGAGCGTTCCGTCGCGGATGAGATCCCTGCGTCTCCTGCGTCCTCGTCGCGGATACTCGAGAAACGGACCTCGCTAACTTATACGCGAGCTACATCGCCGAAAACCACATATAAAGAGAGGAGGTTCTTCCAGCCCTAGTCGCCTCTTCCATTCAAGCCAGCATCCTCTTCCAGCCAGTCGCGAGTTCAGTCACCCACGAAAACAACACCTCATCTCACCCAGCCTTCACCATCTCATACCCCAAAACCTCAAAAGAAAACCGCAACTATGCAGCTCACCACTGTCCTCTCCGTCACCCTCCTCGCCCTCGGCGTCGCTGCTCAGAAGTCCGGCCCCAACGGTGAACGCATCTGCGTTGGTGGCGCTATCTCCTGCCAGTACGAGAAGGGCCGTTGCGCCAACATCTGCGGCGACTCTCCCAAGAAGGGTCAAGGCACCCCGGCTTTCATCGACCCCAACTGCTCCTGCCCCGAGGGCCAGGCCGACAACAAGTACACCGGCGCCGCCTGCATCGACGTCATTCGCGCCCTCGGCCGCCAGGGCTGCTAAGCACCATCAACTACCTTTTGAAAAGAAAACTGTACATAAGAACTATTCGTGGAGGATGATAAGCAACGTGATGGCTGTGGAAGTTTGGCATTAGGAAAGACATTTTGTGAGGGAAGCTCGCGAGAAGTTTTGCGGGATTCGACTGCTTGTATTCGTGCACATACTTTGTTCATTAGATGCTCGGACTTGATACGTATTGCGGCTTCCTCAGGTTGGTCCGATTTTGAAAAAGGGGCGACTCGATATCAGTTGCCATGAACGCAAGCATGGATATCCTTGAGGCATTTCAGAACTGTGGATAATTGCGTACTCTTGAGAAACGAAAGGGAGTGGGAAGCACGTTGTTATTGAGCAAATCTTCAGCTTTTATCCCGGATTTTGTGAAGTTCCCTAAGTCTTTGTGAATTGCAGTCGACAAGAATCTATGCCTCCGGAATCCGTATGCAAGGGCCGTCACTGGTTGATCGTTTTCGGGAAACTAAGCCGACAGCTCTTATGTTGCAATTTTGTTTTCTTTAGCCCCTAGTAGCTCAGAGCCCTATGACGCCACTCCCATTCACGATATACCGGAGGGCACCAGTTAGTGGCTCAAGTTTGAGCTATCTTCCCATCCCAGGTTTTACAAGACTTTTGCATTGGGGTGTTGTTCAACAAGACAGAATTATATCGGCTTTGTTATCCAGTAGATGACGCATGTAACTGGGCCCCCGCATATTTCGAATAAGCCAGGACGTATTTTATCGCAGTGATACTTCAGCCGCACAATGATAGAACATCTCACAACCAGGCGCAAGCTCTTTTCCATTCCGAGCCTGGTATCATTCGTAAGTCTGAGTCAGGGTAAGGCAGATCGTCTTCAACCACGCCGTTCGTTCATTTGGTGCATAGTCTTTCACAAGGGATGAAGAGAAACAGACAAATCAAGAACTGAAAATAGAACTGCATGACAGAGGCCCTTTCCATGACCTAGAAAACTCATCCCTTGCGTATGCACCCTGCGCTACTCCAGGATGTGTCAATTAAGCCCTTGAACGAAGCAGAATTAGTGTCGACGATCTCGAGAGCGATCAACAAAGTACCCACTTCCCATCATCACAGCCACGTGTGCACCGGGCGCGCATTGACCACTGTACGCCCTAAATGCTGGCTTCGTCTGAGTTTAAGTTTTTGTATCCGGAAGCCTAAACTTTAAGAGGTCGCGGCCGTGGAGGTGCCGCCGGGTGGTTTTGCGCGGATTGGAAATGCCTGGCTATGTACACGTACTTGCCAGCCTCGGAAAGTCCATGATTTTGGATTGTATAAGCCGGCTTGAGTTCTTTTGTGCGAATCCCAGCGCTGTGGGAGGGATCACGCTGAACTCGCATCCAGGGTCTGGGTCACTGTTCAGAGGAGTACGGTCTCAGTGATCTCAAGACTGACACCAATGTACTGCAAATGTGGTGACCGGGTGGGTTGATGACGATGTTTGAATCCAAGTTTGAGCTTGCGGGTCGAGGGGGTTGTGGGATCGTCCAAGCCTTTGTGGGGGACGACTCATTACGCCGTCTCCATGTCCGCCCAACAGTGTGGCCAACCTAAGGTTGCAGAGGCCAACGACATATCGAGCTTGGAAAGAAATAGCTTGTTAAACATTTCATCGAAGTGAGACTACTAGGAAGTCTTACTTGCAGCGAGTGTTCTTTGTCAACGTTGAAGTTTCGCGGACCCCATTGTACCTGACTTCTGCAACTTCAAACCACCAAACTCCAGCTTGGCCCATTGCCATCAAAGAGCAGTCTGAGCAAGTTCCAAACCTATATTTGGCCCAAGATGGCCATTAAGGATTCGCCACTTAATGAACAACAGGGAGCAGGAAGTTAAGTGCTTGAAATGGGCTACTTCTCACCCGGGTTGTGCAGTCACATCGACAACACTTTTAATCTAGAATCATGCAAGGAGCCCGGAATCTGCTGATGAAAGCCTTGATTTTTTAATACGTTTACATCTGAAATATGGGTTTGAGGAAGTTGTTGCGTTTAGTTGTCACATCACACCCAGGGTGTGCAGACATATGCATTATGGCCAACCAACCGTTAACTAGCGCTTGTATGCAAACACATACCTCGGAGTAATATCGTCCGCCACAGGTAAGACCCTTGGTCACAAGAGCGTAGGCAACTGAGTCTTATTTCATCTTGCCTCCAAGGAAGCGAGTAATTAGCAGCCTTGCGACCGTAGCTGCTTTGGCGTCTGACACCTCATCTTTTAACGAACAAATTGCTGGAGACGATGAGCCAGGTCCAAGAAACATCGCAACAACACGACCAAACAAACTCCCTCGATTTATACATTCAAGTACTCAATGGTTCCACCTCTACGGTGCTGGCGCCCTTCCGAGATCAAGCTTGCATGAACTTCTCAGCCCTTTCGGCTTCCCTCATCGATGGCGGTGGTGCCAGTGCGAACTCGCAATGGTACATCAGCGATTCACAGATAAGGTTGCTCTTCCTTGTTTTTTAATCTTGGAAAAGAAATTGAATCTTCTCTAGAGACATTGCTAATCGCGCGACTTCAGAGGGTCCGATCCTGCCAAGAACGCATACGAGAGCGCCGTCGAGACCTTGCGAAGAGAGCTGACGACCGACGAATACCATACTATATGGCTGCGCAGCAAAAACTCCATGCAAGATGTCCAAGCTGTTGTTGCAGAAGCGCTAAGGGAATACCAGGCGAGGAAGAAGAAGTCTAAGGTCCGGACGAGACTCGCCAGCTGCTCTTCCCGGATCATGTATTACGGAGGTTCATACAACCACCCAGGTGTCTGTTCTCTGATTATGATGGTTCGTCGCTGATCATTCGTGCTTCAGCCGTTTTCGATACGGTCTCTTCATCAGCTCTACTATCGCTAGAGACGGCACCTTGAGCAGGGTTTCCAAGAAGCTAGGCATGTTAGCGCAGTTCAATGATCATGTCAACGGAGGAGGTAAGAGGAAAAGCCTTGCACTCTGGCACGGCCCTGCTGAGTTGCTAACCCGGTCACCTTCAGGCCTCCGACTGAACAGCTCAAACGGCCCCATGGGCGCGCTTGCAACAGGCCCAGGCATATCCGCTTCGCTAGCACCACCTCTGGGAGAACAGGCTATGCAGCGGCGTCCTGGTGTGACACCTCCCATTCAGATTCATGCGGATGAGCGGAGGTTTATGCCTCCCCCGGTTTTACGTGCCTCACGACCGCGTTATCCTCGTTCTTATGCATCACGCCATGCGCTACAACAGCACCCGATGTTGCCGAGATGCCCGTCCACAAAAAGTTCAAATATCAAATGGCGTCAGCTGTTGCTGGGAAAGAGAGGACTGGTTCCTTCCTCGAAAGAGACGAAGCCCAAGGGTGCCGTTCAAATTCGGAAAGTCCGCTGTACAATAATTCAAATGTGACTATAGAAAACACAGAAAAAACACCGCACGTGTTGGTCGGCTCTTCAGTTGTTGAGAACACTACAAATAAGATACAGAATTCTTGTCAACAGAGCGCCTTGAACCCAATGTACGTAACGAGCCCGCGGAACAAGGACCATTACAGGATAAATTCATGCTCGCCGGCTCTTCTACTGCTTCTGGTCAACCAGACTCTTGTGGTAGCCATTCACACGAACATGTACAAGTTTCTGTACGCGACAAGAACAACAGTCTTCGAACAAGGCTGCGACTTGCAGAATCCCTGAGCTCTCTAACAGAACAACATCTCAACGTCGATTTACTGGACGGCAACCGGGAAGTCTCACGGTTCGTGTCATACCTTCTCGACACGATTCAAATGCTGGAGAATCACCTTCGTTACGATGCTGCCGATTCTTCCTCAAGTTCTGACAGCGGTTCGGAAGACGAGCCCCTGTCTGTAGAGCCATCAGCTCCCCGTTGTCGCGTTATTCACCGAATCTTTTGCACCAGTTTATTGCATGACCATAATGGTTGCATGTACGAAGACGAACCTAAGCTTCTAAACACTTCATCTAACAGCAGCGACTTAGGGCTGGAGGCCAAGGTAGAGATTACCAACCTGCATGCATACCTGAGCAGACATCCTGACATCTGCTTCGTCGTTATAAAAGAACATGACTGCGCGCTCGACGACAGGTCGCGGGGGGATCGCGCTAAGGCGGAAGGATTGGTAGCCTCTTCGAGATCCGAGAGACTGCGAATCGTGTCGCCCTTGATTCAGAAAGCGTTCACGCAGGTTGCCGAGTTTCAAATCTACGACGAGCCCCAACATGGAGATTTCGACGAACCCATGGAAATGGACGCACCGTACTTGTTTCTTTTCCACCACAGGGCGAAGCTCGCTGTTTTGGCGCAGAAGGAAATACACGCAGCGGTACTCTCACCTCTGTTAGAGTTTCTAAGAACCAGCCACGAGCAGGAGTACCAAGAGGCAGAGGACATGTTCCGTCAAGGTTACGTCAACGCCTTTCATTTCAGCGAAATCTTCAAACCAAATCAAATAGTCGTTAGCTGCACAATCTCGGAAAACCTGGAATCATTCATTCTAGATGCATACAGCGAAGTGTAAAAGAACAAGGTCATTCTTCGTGGCTGGGCCTGGCAGTACAACGACACCGACCTGTCAAGGGCGATCCGCATCGGCAAGATGTATTTAATCTCCAAGGACAAAATCAAAATTTCGGATATTATCATTCATCCTAGAGATTTTGCACGGGATGAGGACATAAAGAGGCTCATGGCTCGAGGCAAGAGGTTTTGGGACATGAAAGGCCGAGTGTACACTTGCTACACGGGATGGGACAAAAGCCATGAACATTGTTACGTCTGTTGATCCCTTTTCCATAAACCTGGTAATCTTCATAAATGCGTACTGATAAAACATCAGCCTGGTGCAAGGTTTATGGTTGATGCAGCAACGTATCAGCTTATGTATCGTCCATCACTGTCCGGAGTTCATGATGGTCCCCAAACCTGACAAGCTTGACACTTGGCCGACGAAGATTGGCAGGCGGGACGAGTTGCCTCTCAGCACAGTTATGCTGCTACCAGCGACCACCTATGGTTTCAACCTCCAAGAGAAGAAATGAAGTAAGTCAATATGTTCACGACGATACTCATTGCATGCCGCTAAAACGAGGATAGTCAATCTCAACATTGAAAACTTCCATCCTGTCGAGTGGAACAAAAAAGCGTTCGATCGCATGGTCCTGGAGCCAGAGACAAAGGAAATGATATATGCTCTTATCGATGTGCAGACTTCCGCCAACAAGATGGAAGATATAATCATATGAAAAGGCAATGGCTTGATAATTCTATTTCATGGGGGTCCAGACACTGGTAAGACGCTGACAGCAGAGAGGTAAGCTTTGCAACATTCCTACCATGATATGACAGCCGGCAACTAAAGTACCATAACAGTGTGGCAGAAATAGCGGAAAAGCCCGTCACATGTGGCGACATTGGTATCGAAGCCGTCAACGTAGAGAAGTAATTGCAGACCGTAATGTACTTGGGCAAGACTTGGGATTGCGGTCTGTCAGCAGTTTAGTCTCTCGTATGAGGCATTACTAACGGTTACACAGTCCTTCTTCTTGATGGGGCCGACGTCTTCTTGGAAGAGAGAACGATGGCAGATTTGCAAAGAAATAGCCTCGTTTCAGGTGAGTGCTTGGGAGGAATCGTGGCTTATTTCCAATCAAAAAAACTTTTACTAAAGGCTGTCTAGTGTTTCTGCGCATACTTGAGTACTACGAAGGCATTCTTATCCTCACATCGAACCGAGTCGACACTTTCGACGAGGCATTCAAGTCACACATCCAGGTGGCGATTCACTATGACGACCTGACCAAACTATCTGGAGGAACTTCTTCGACATGATTGAGGAGTCCAACGACGAAGATGCTGATACGCCAGAGCTGGGAAGGCGGCTTGATCAGCTCGCGCTGGAGGAGATAAACGGGCGGCTGATCAAAAACGCCTTGCTTACCGCTCGACAGCTGGCGAAGCGTCGCAATGAGAGGCTAGACTGGGAGCATCTCAGTCAAGTGATGAAGACGTCTGCTGCCTTCAACAAGTACCTGAAAGCAGTACGTGGGCACAGTGACGAGCAGTGGGCTCGAGAGGAGATGTTGAGGTGAGTCTTGGCTGACTCAACGGCCCGGTCGTTCTGTACGTGAAGGCAAGAATCATCAGAGAAATGCACTGAAACCCTTGGGAGAGGCGACCGTCGAGTTTTCAATAACATACGAATCGAAGTATGCCAGTTGTAAAGAATCAAAATTGTGAGAGCGAGGTATTGACCATTGCATTTGTAATAACACCACAGACTGTTTGCCAGTATAAACATACTTCTACTAGTAATCACACTAGCGCTTCTAACGAGGGCTGCGACTTCTGGATTTCTGACTGTTTTCAAATTGTTTTCTCTTTTTTTTAGATCCGCCTTTGCAATATCTCCCCATAATTAGAAACCTCAATGTTTTGAAGGTAGCATACAAACGGCTTTTGAATCATTTAGATAAAATCTATTTTGGAACGCTGCTATCCTTGCTTGTTATGCGGTTGCTGTCCAAGCCATAATGGCAAAGAATACTTGCGACATCTCATAGAAACCTCATCTCTCGATTGCTGGCCCAGTCCGAATGTTTTCGGTCTTTATGCTTCTCAAGGCCTCAAACCCTGCGGCACAGAAAAAGGATGCCGTTGTAAACAAATCCACAGCCGCAGACCACGGGCCCCATCGAGTACGAAGGTAGCCGGCTGCTTCTAAGGGCCTGAAGCATGAATTTGAGGTGCTCCTCCCAGTCGTCGATAACACTTTGATGGAGACGAGCACGTGCTCTGTAATAGCATTGGGGAAATTTGCAGTGGCATTCATCACTGCTCGTGCATGTATGTACGTGCTTTGTTGGAATGGTGCTGTGTCGTGTGTTCGCACGGCCATCTCAACATCATGAACACCAGTCCGCTAAAGACGACATCAAAAAGCTATCCGAGGTAACGTATGAGAATCAGTCTCAATTAACAAACTACTAATTGTGTGTTGTACACTGGTTTCGTAAGGGTATTTTGTTCTTTAAACCCCTAACGAAAGAAGGCACCCTGATTTGTGTCAAGGAAAAAGATCCTCCATCATTTGTAGTATCTGATTATGCCTAGGGACTTTGCTAGGGTATATTATGGCTTTCTATAATTTCCGTTTTCTAAGCCTAAGGAGATTCATAGAGAGAAATAGGATAAACTGTGCTCAGGCTGCTTGAAAGAGAGAAACCAAAGAGATGTTTTATACTGTATCGATCAAATCAAAGACACATATCTATCAAATGTTGCGACGTCCTACCGAGTCCATGAATCTGTCAGAAGTCGCGGGAGTCAGCGGAGGCAACTTATTTGTCGGCTCTTCAAGTAGTATCCGAAGCATTTGAAGTTGTCGAGATTGAAGGTTACGACGCGTACTTATGTGGGGGATTCAGGATTTAACCCTTGGCTCGTTACATGGAGGCTCTGCTGGGCGCAATCATCCCTCCTGCGCCAAGTTGAAAATCGAGCCAGATGTCGTGCTAAATTCAAGGTATCTCGGTCAACTCCCGACTACCAAGAAGTCTTGGTATCTTGGGTATCTTGGCCCGCCATCTTGGCTCGCCGCACTCTTCAACTCAGCGTCTTGTAAAACTCAAGCAATCCCCACTGCATGCCGTTGATGTTCGTTTGTTGGGTTTCTTTTACCGAAACACCTTGTACGGCTCGTCCGACTGTTTCCGACATGCCTTGGAGCCAAGCGATGCTATCCGGTTGCCGGCTCGGCCATGGCGCCGGCCACTACCCAATCCGTGCTCCCGGCGGCTCTCAAAAAGATGCATGCCGAGGCGCCGAGCCCTTCCAACTTCATCGGAGAGGCTTCATGACGATAAGATGCGATACTACGCTCTGGTCTGCGGACCCATTTTCGACAACTTCTCATCGCCGAAAGGCTCGCGGGGTCTACATCTGGAGAGACTGCAGGTTCCACCGGCTGATCTGTGGAGTTTTTGGAGGCGGGGTTTGATGGAAGGAATCTTGTCCAGAATGTCTCAACAAAGAGCCTGGACTGGACAGTCTCGTCATCTGCGAGTGCTTGTCAACGTATTAGCAAGACTGGGTCAGCGGAGTTGATGGAGTATGGAGGCGGGGTCTGGGGAAAAATTGTCTTGCGATGGGCGGGGTGACATGGGGAAAGGGGCCGATGAGGGCTCGAATTCGAATTTCGATAAGCTGTCCCGACAAGACCATGATTCTCGGGCGCCTACACACTTCATTTGGGCTGCCGCCTTCCCTATAAGAGGATCTGGTAAACCTCGTCTTCTTGAAAGTTAGGGTTTCCTTGGTTAATCCTCTGTCCCTTCTTCTCTCTCAGTCTCAAGCCTGCCCTTGTTTATCTCAAGCAATGGTCAACGAAGAGAAAGCCTCACCCGATGCGGGCGGCAACATTGCTCCCTCTTCCAACGCCATGGAGAACAAGACTGCCGACAAGGTTAACCATGAACCTTCTATCCTCGAGGCGAACGAGCCGGACGGCAAGGGCGACTTGCTGCCCACTCCTGAGGAGCAGATTGATGCTCTTGGAATCCCGAACTGGCGGGATCTCGAGAAACAGGTGGTGAAGCGTCTTGACATGACGCTTATGCCGTGTCTGTGGGTGCTGTACCTGTTCAACTACCTGGATCGAGCGTCAATTGCGTAAGTTCAATCGACCTGCATCTTCAAGTGTTGCCACCAGTGAAGCTTGAACTAACCTGTGGGCCACCTGCTAGACAAGCTCGTCTCAGCACCCTGGATGAGGACCTTGGGCTTGAGGGCTACCAGTTTGGCACTGCCGTTTCCATTCTCAGTGTCGGGTAAGTGCATAACTTCAATTCAAATATTTTATTGTGCCATCATACCACGACTCTAACACTCCAGGAAGCTATGTCCTCGGCCAAATCCCCTCAAACATGATCATCGGAAAGGTGCGGCCTAGCTTGTACCTGTGCCTGATGGCATTGGTTTGGTCTAGTGTTTCTGCCTCCACCTGCGGTGTGAAGAACTACCAAGGGCTGATCGCCGTGAGATTCTTCCTTGGTGTGGTGGAGGCTCCTCTGTTCCCCGGTGTAAGTCTTTCGAGGCCTTCTTTTTCCTGTCCTCGCGGTCTCAGGTTGAGCCCCTTCTGACTTGTTCCAGGCTATCTACGTCATGTCCTGCTGGTACACAAGAAAGGAGATGGCGCTTCGGTGTGCTATTCTCTACACTGGCCAGACACTCGCGTTTTGCACCGCCGGGCTGATCGCTGCGGCCGTTTTTGGTACCCTCGAAGGAGCCCACGGACTTGCTGGATGGCAGTGGTTGTTCATCGTCCTTGCTGTCGTTGGTGCAGGTCTTGCCATGATCGCTCTTTTCATTCTTCCCGACTACCCCGACTCCACCACTGGTAGTGCGCGTTGGTCCATGACGGAGGACATGCGCAAGGTGGCCGCTGCTCGTATCCTTGCCGACCGTGTTTCCACCACTGAGGCCAAGGCTGGTGTTTGGGCCGGACTGAAGATGAGTGTCTTTGACTACAAGATGTGGCTTCTCGTTGGCATGAACATCGGAATCTCGGCAGCCTACGGGTTCTCCAACTTCTTCCCGTCGATTGTTCGCGGTTTCGGCTACAACCGAACCATCACTCTTGTGCTCACGGCGCCACCCTACATCTTCGCCGCCATCGGTTCGCTCGTCAATGCCTGGCACTCTGACCGTCAGAAGGAGCGTGGGTACCATTTTGCCGGTCCTATTGCCTTTGGTTGCATTGGCTACATCATTTGCTTGGCCACTGGGGACCGCAATGCCCGGTATGGTGCATCCTTCATCTACGTCGGTGGTAAGTCGTGCTTCGTCACTGATCGCGGTGTGATTCTCCAAGAATACTGACATGATTCAGGTATGTACTTCGCGAACCCCCTCATCTCGACTTGGACATCCAGCACCATGGGTAGAACTCCTGAGAAGCGTGCTATCTCTGTTGCCCTGGTCAACGTCTTGGGCCAGATCGGTAACCTCATCGCCCCTTACTTCTTCGTCGAGTCCGATGAGCCTCGTTACCAGCTTGCCTTCATTCTCATGATGGTCATGGGTTGCATTGCTATTGCGAGTGCCATGGGCTTGAAGTTCTATCTTTACCGCTCCAATAAGAAGCTGTACCGCGAGGCAGTCCGGAGTGGAACGGCATACCAGCCCTACGTTATGTAAAGGTTTCCAGGTATGCAGTGGAGGGTCTTTGCAGGACAACGCATGTATGGTTCGCCGACTTGACTCATTGAATCCCTGGTTCTTCTTCGTTAGATGAGTCATCTAGGGATCGGTGTTCGGAACTAGGGTACCAATGAGTAAACAGCACTTTCCACTGATATCTGTGTATGGTCGATTGTCCCTGAAACTTGGATTTAACCCAACATCTTTCCACGCACTTGAGCATTCTGACACTCCGGTAACTTTATCTTCCAGTCGTACGAATCCTAACTATCTAAGAGGCCCTAGGGGACATCAAGTGTTCATACAAAGCGATATAACTATAACATGGTTAGGATCTTGAATGGCACCTAACCATCAACGGTACCTTCTGCCAGATGAGGTATATTTTCTGCTTGGAAGTCCAGCCCTTAGACTCATCCATCAGCTCGATATCGAAATTCCACAACAGCTTAGTCAGGACGATTCGTAGTTCAGCATACGCCATACTAGGGAACAGAGATTAGCGAAATCCAATGGATGAGTAGTTAATTCTGGGTTAGGCACCTTTTGCCTATACAGTTCCTTGGACCAAATGAGAATGGCTGGCTAGCCGACTTGTCATCGTTGCAAAAGTCTCCGGCATCGTTACCGTCAAGCCAACGCTCTGGGATGAAGTCATTGGGCCTTGTCCAATTGGTTGCTGAGTGCCCAGCCGAAAATTGATGAACACCGACCGCCGTCTGCCGATGCTGTTAGTGACTCCGGCCGAACCAAGAGAAACTGAAGGCCCTTCTTCCACGGGCAAGCTCATATTGGAAGGAAACCACTTACACCTCCAGGTACCCATTTGCCGTCAATGTCCTCGCCAACTCCGGGAACAAATCGTGGGAGCGCGCTCGGGCTAGGGGGGTAGATCCTCAACCCCTCTTCGATCACCGCCTTCAGGTAACGTAGCTCAGCTGTTGAGGCCATGGTGACTTCTGATTCGTCATGGAATGAGCTCCTGATCTCTTGGACCAACTTCAAATACTTGTCAGGATTGCTGCACAAGTAATAAGTGATGCCAGACAATGCCGTGGCAGCTGTCCCGCTGCCCGCCACGATAAAAGCCGACGCCATCCTGATCAGGTCAGCATTGCTAAGATCCGCCTGCGGATTCTCCAAAATGTAGCTCATGAAGTCCTTCTTGTTTTCCGTCTGCTGCAGGCGGCGTTTGACCTTTGCGGCAGTGAGTTCCGCGTGTTTCTTTACGGCCACTTTTTGTGCCTTTGGGGCGAGCCATTCCAACCAGCTTTCGAGTCCATAGTGAATTGCGAATTGGTACCGAACAATGCCTTGTGCGCGCGCGCCGATGACTTGCAACCACGGTTGAGAAGCGTCGTCGAGACAGCCAGCAGCCTGACCGAAGGCCAAGTCGCTGACGATGTCGAACGCGGTCAAGCTAAACCACTTCGCCATGTCTTGGGGGGCGCCGCCCTCGCTGGAAGACCGGAGCTGGTCCATCAGTTTGTTCGCATACAGCTGCAAGGTTTCCTCCTGATCCCTCAAGGCTCGCTCGCTGAACGCCGGGAGGACGGCCTTTCGGAGCCGGGCGTGCGGTTCCTGGTCCGCCGTGACGATGCCGCCATTGCGAACGGCTGGGTTCGCGATGTTCGGGCCGGCGATCCCGCGTCCGTCCAGGCACTTTGCGAACTCGGGCGAGCGCTGGCCGTATATCTTCTTCCAGGCGGTGGAGCTGGTGTATGAGAGCTCGTCGGGGGCGATCCGCACGACTGGTCCGTACTTGTCGTGGAGGTCCCGAATCTTCCAGGCGAGTTTGCCTTTCTGGTTGATGAGATTCCAGGGAAGTCGGGTTGCGGCCCACAGTCGAGGTCCAGGGTAATGGCGTAGAGGGTGGAAGTAGATATTATGAATGATCCGACTCGCAATAAGCAGAACGACCTGGAAAGATCAGTAGGCGGACGAAAAAAGAAGAAGAGAAAGAAAACAAAGAAAAACCACAAGATAGGGGCTTATTACGCAGAGAGTGAACAAGAGAACCAACGACCAAGCACGAGATGTGCACAACATGCTGAACACGCTTAGCGACTGCATCGCGACTGTGAATGTTCCGCAGCCTTTTTTCTCTCTGTCTTTTTGTCTTTTGAAAAGAGCGAGGACCTCCACTATCCCTCTTTAGGCCGTTTCCAGTGCCAAGGATCACGGGTCGGACCTTTTATGTTCGTGGGGGAATGTTGGTTTCGCGAGTTTACGAGTCAGTGCCCGTGGTGATGGCCGCCAGTTGAGAGCGTAACGTTGAAAACGTGGGGGGTTGCATCCATCTGATTCAAGGCTTCTGAACACAAGATGCTTGTTGCGGAACCCCAGCATGATTTCCAAGTTTACAATGTCCTCCTGCCGTTTGCGTCATAAAACGGTTCTTTTAGCATTAGGATTGAATAGGATCTATACAGAATGTTCTCTTTGTTTTTAATCTTCGTCAAAAAAGTGGACGACATTTGGTGCGAACGTCGCATTGCCGTTTACGCTTCCTCCGTATGCGAGGTACCCAGCGGCGTCATTAACGGGAATGTTCGTAATGTCCTCATAGTCTCCCATAACCCAAACACTCTGCATGCCCATGACCATGTGCTGCAAAATGTGGCAGTGAATCTAGAAACCTGTTAGCCCGCTTGTTTGTCTTGAAACCAAATGAAGAGGCTCACCATCCAGACACCGGCGTCTTCCACGCGAAGTCGCCATACCCTCCAGCCAGAGATGTTACCATGGTTGGTCTTCTCCTCATACCTGTACAGATTCGTTGTGTCACGGCGGACGGGATGGTAATTCTTCAGCCTCTCCTCGTTCTCCGTGGCGTTGTAAGTGCCGTTTCCGCTGCCCATGTCGCAGTAATGTCCGCCGTGGGCATGCAAGGGATGGAAGTCGAGTCCACCGCCATTGTTCACCAGGGATCCCGTGTTGTGCCATACAATCTCCAAAACCTGCAAACCATTTCAGCTTATGAATCGCGGTTTCTTTTTTTTTTCTTTTTTTTTTATAAAAAAAAATCTTTTCACAATCGTTACTCACCTCGCCCAGTTTTGCCGGCCAAGTCAATGTGACCGGATCCCAGCCATTGTTGTTCACAGCCGCTGTATAGTTTGGCATCGCTGATGGTCCTTTTTCGTAGATGTTGACCATGTATGGTTGGTCACCTGGGTAAGGCGTAGATGTCTCGTTCCACTGCAACCCGTTGAACTGCCAGACAATCGATCGGTCTGTAAGTTGTCTGCTGTCAATGTGGATGCGTCGGGTCACATCACTCGCTTTCGGGCAGTTGTTAGGCTTCAGAGGCTCCAAGGCGTACTCGGCCCACTCGTAGGTCTTGTTGGACAGCGTCAGAGGGGGGGTTGCTGGTGCGGTAACGATCTGAGGTTTGGCATTCGAGTATCGAAGAACGCCGTAGCCTTGGTACACTTTGGGTCGGTCCTTGGTTTCCAGTTGAATCAGATAGTCCGTCGTTCCGTTCAGCTCTTCCTCGGTCTTGGTCGTGAAAATGACGTCGAAACGTTGGCCGGTAGACAGTTGCATGAACTTTTCTGTGTGCGGTTTCGTATAGTGGCCGTCCGCCTCAATTATGGTAAAGTTGTCATGGCCAACGATGCCGAACTGCACCATAGACAGAGCAGTGGCGCCGATGAAGCGCATGCGATACGTCTTGCCAGGCTCAACATCAATTACTGGAAGTTGGCAATCGCCGTTGCCTGCCTTCTCACCAACAGAAACACCAACTCCGTTGATGAGAACCGCATTTGTCTCACCTGTCCAGGTAAAAGGCACTGCAGTTAAGCCCTTCTCGACGACGGAGTCGGTCTTGTTGAAATAGTCTGTGAGGAAAATGATTCTTTCCTCGTCATAAGAATAAGGTGGCTCTCCCTTGTCCTCAATGATCAACGGCCCGGATGCCGTGACGGCCTGGAAGCCGACGTGAGAGTGATAGAAATAGGTGCCAGACTCCGACAGCAGCGGGTAGACCTCGTAGTCAAAGTAGTGATCGGGCGGAATCGGCCACTGCGTGGCTGCAGGTGATCCATCGGAGAAGGGTGCCATGCGCATACTCAATCCGTGCCAGTGGATGGTCGCGTTATGATCAGCCATGTCGTTGTAGACTCTGATCCAGCTCCTCCTTCCAGGCTTCAACCTCAACGTCGGTCCGTACAAAGTTCCGTTGATGACTGCTGACAGGCGAGTCTGGCATCCGATAGACACATTCTTGTAGGACATTCTCAAGATATGATCAGGCGTAAAATCAGCTCCGTGCTTGTGCCGACCACCGTAGTGGCCAGGCGCACCGTGCCCAGACGCACGCGGCGCCCAGGCATGGACTTCCGCAAAGAACGCAAAGAAAAAAACGAGTGGAACGAGCGACAACATAGTGTCTTAGAACGAGCAAGAAAACAGACGACAGTGGAAGCCAAAGGATGGTGAGACGGAGGGGAGGCAGCGAACCAAAATAAGATAGAAAGACCCCGAACCCCTCACTCGGCCGCAAGTTTTTTGTCTCAGCGAAAGGCTGCTGGGTGCCATCATTGATTTCGCCTTACACATTGTTTCATTCTAGCCCTTCATGGATCATCGCGGAGAGTTCTCACCACCCCCCTCTCACCTCATTCTACTTCATAGTAGCTAATAAAGTTACCATTAGGCATTTCCGTACATGCGTTCCCTCCCCAGGTGTTTCCCCCCACGCTGTCGGCGCCCCGACGTGTCCGATTAGGCTAAGCTCGTGGAACTCCAAAGTCTAAATGTTGGCCGGTCGCTGAAGATGCGATTGCGAGAGGAGCAGCGCTGACCATCTGCTATTGCCCGACAACAGACTTTGGTGCATCCCTGTATGTTATCTTAAATCAAAGCCAAGCTTGCAGCTCGTTTGACGGGTGGTTCCACAGGTCCGTTGAGAATCATTGCGATTCCCAGTCCGAGGGCCTTATGACCGGAATCTTCGGATGGCCTGTCATCTGTGTTGGTCTTTTCCCTCCTATTTTCCGTCCCTTGAGTCGTATCCGACATTAAGAATGGAGAATCCGATCTCACCGGATACACTGCCTGCCTAGAGAATCTTCCATTTCGCTGCAGTTGCGGCATCATGAAAAAACATGTTGTAATTGAATCTGGAGGGGGCAACAAAATAAACCTTCGGCCTTAGCCCAGCCACGACGTTGGCTTCCTGCACGCAATAAAAAAGAATGACGCCCCAAAGCCTAGTTTTGTCACTGAGGAGGCCAAGAATGGGATCAAGCCCTACATGAGTCGAAAACACGAGAAGAGAATGCCCGGCATGGCCGAACATCACATATCAAAGGCGATCAGCAAGGCTATCACATATTGCCTTCTCCACAATTCGGCGTCAATGTTCCTCGTAAGTCCCTGAGTAGCACTTGCAGCTGCTCATCATCACGAGCTGACGCTCAATTAGGGCTGAAGCCACTCAATTAATCCCAAGTTCTAGACCTAGAAAACAATAATGAGTCAAATTGTTCAGCAGAAGGAACGTGTTAGCTCACCTCAAACCATACCACGCAGCTGTCCGGCAGAATCACTGACACGCCGCGCTTGCGGCACTTGGCGACCAGTCTTAAGCTTCGAGAACGGCGCCGATCGCAATCCTTCGGTTGTGCTCGACGGGGCACCCATCACCACATTCTTTGACTCAGAGGTACCCAGTGCATTCTGTGTGCTTTAAAAAACCTGGACAAGCTCGTGCTTCTTTTGGAGGAATATCTCCCACTGTCGCTGTGCGCGCCCTAGCCTTCATTGTGTGCACTTCGACGTAAGCGGTTTAACCAGCGTTGGTATCGCAGGGTGGATACAGTGATAACTTCGACGTAATAATTGTATGGATTGATTGAATGTTGATGGTACACAGAAGGGAAGAATCTCAGCCCTGCTTAAAGTGGTAGAAGGGGTATCAGACAGAAGGAGGCCCATCACGTTGCCCGCCGCCACACCACTTGCCACAGCCATATTCCGATGTGGTATTCCGATATAGAGGCAAGATATGCTACATAACCGACCAATGTAGGGGAGGCGTTACGCAGTAAGCTCCATAAAACGAGAGGAAGTTGGACCTCACGACGTTATTCACAGGGCATCCGCCATTCTTTTATAGTTGGAATTGGCAAAGTCTTTTCAGTCCAGGCCTAGTCCAATCATCGTCGTTAGCAAGTATACTTACTGATGGCGTGTGCCTTCTCAAAGTCCATGTGCGGATACAGCTGATCTGGAAAGTCCAGTAGAAAAACCTGACGGCGAGGACTGATTAATGGTCGCTTATCAACGTCCGGAGGGTTTAGGTCGGAAGGTTTCAATTGGATAAGCAACGCACACGTTCATCACCTATACCTAAGCAATTTGTCACCAGCTATTCAAGCCTCTGCTCCGCATCACATAGGATCTGGCCAATTAGTCAAACTCGGTCGCTTTGGTAATCCGACAGAATTGTCATTCATCGATTTTCAGGGTCTTTTCTCCCGCTTGGACGCGAAATTCCCTTGCTTGTTCGGTTTGCATACAAAGGGTCCCGGAACAAAGCGTCACAATCGAGCACGAAGATTACTGATCAGTGATCAATAACCAATATTACAGTACATTCAGCTAGCTCACTCACCCACCGGCCGAAGTTGTGTTCTCAAAACAACAGGCATGGATTGAGATGACGTCGGCCGCTGGGCTCCGCAGGGTTCTTTTGGGGTGCCGACTAGGGGCAATACATTGGGGACTTTTGGTGGACCGGAATGGTTTCAATGCACCAAGCAACGTCTGGTTCTGATATTACCATATCCGTCCGTCAGCCTATAGCGATCAATAGAACAAAGGTGCAAATAGTTAGTGGCTGGGTCACAGAAACATGAGATTTAGTCATCTTGAATCCGGAACGCGAACTTGCCCTCTAGCACTCGGTTGGTCAAAAGAACGTCGTGGCATCTCACGCACAAAGAATCCAAAAACATAATCAAGTTCATAGGTGAGATCACTAACCACTAGTGAGTTGAGTAATCGGGAACACAGATGCCACCATGCGCGACAATACTCATGGACTTGGCTGATCTGGCCTGCGCGCTAAGACGTACGCTTGAAACGACATGTGGAGATGTTGCAAAGGCCATAAGGAGCTCAGGATATATAAAGAAAGTCTGTAAGCTAACCCAGCTACGACAAAATAAAGCAAATCACATCGTCAAACTGACCTTCGTCTCCAACTCATCAACTACTCACCCGAAACTTGAACAAGCAAATTGACATAACGATTCAACTTCTCGACATCAACCATGGCCAGCCGTCGCATCTTCGTCATCGGCGCCACAGGCGCCCAAGGCCTCCCCGTCTGCCGTGGGCTCGTGAAGGATGGTGCTTACAGCCTGCGCATCCTAACGCGCGATCCGTCGTCTGCTCGTGCTCAAGAACTCCTCAAACTTGGAGACGTTGAGCTCGTCGAGGGGACTTTTGCCAACGAGGCAGACCTCCGCAAGGGCTTCTCCGGGTGCTGGGGCGCCTTCATCAACATCGATGGCTTCAACTGCGGCGAGAAAGACGAGACCTACTGGACCATCCGTGCGTACGAATTGGCTGTCGAACTCGGCATCAAGTTCTTTGTTTACGGCGGCGTACGGTACGGGTACAGGGACGGCGGCTACGATCCCAAGTTCCGATGCGGACATGTCGATGCCAAGGGTCGGCTAGGGGAGTGGATGCTTCTGCAGAGGAAGTACAACGACATGGCGGTCGCGATTTACTCGACCGGCCCCTACGCCGAAATGACGATTTCTTCTCAGACTGTCATGACCCCCCACGTGGAGGACGGAGTAGTGACTTGGAGAGTCCCGCTCGGCGATGGCGAGGTCCCAATCGTGTCGCTCGACGACGGCGAGTACTACGTTCGCTGGCTTTTCGATCACCCGGAGAGGTCTGATGGCATGGAGCTCAAGGTCGCCATCGAGCACATTGGGTTTGCGGCTCTGGCGTCCGCTTTCACCAAGGTGACTGGCAAGCCGGCCAAGTACATCGACACGCCGGCGGATGTGTACTTTAGCTACATCCCCTATGCTCAGCAGCCAGCCGGGTACAACGCCGACCCCAACGATCCGGCGACGATGACCTTCAAAGACAACTTCTCCGGTTGGTGGCAGCTTTGGAGGAATAGCGCGGGAAACAAGGGGGTAATTCAGCGGGACTACGCGCTGTTGGACGAGATCTATCCGGGCAGGATCAAGACGGCCGAGGAGTTCTTCCGGAGGGAGGAGGAGAAGCGCCGGGCTGCGGGATTGGAGACCATCTTTGAGAGTATGGTCAGTGGTACGCTGGCGCCCGCCCTGAAGCTTAGCGAGGACGGCAGGGAGGGCAAGTTGTAGTCGACCTGAGCCGCCTTGAGGGGAGAATTGCCGCTTGTAAATGTTGACGTAGAATATTGTGCTGAGACTTTTTCATATCATTGCTTGAAATTCTTTTGAGGCCCCCCATAGCCTAAATGCAGTGGTTGAGCCGGATATATTTAGATTATGAATACAATTTTACTCAGTTATAAATAACACTACAATGCGAGTGGCCAGCTTCTGGGGCTGTGTCAGGGTTCGCTAGGCATCTAGGCATTACACCTTGCCATACTATACGGATTTGGTATTCAGAGCTCTGTCGAGAGACATGGAACAGCAGTCATCTAAGAGCGAATGAATTTGGAGTCAGGGTAAAACACAGTGTACTTAAAGTAAAGCAGAAAAACAAAGATAAGCTAAGGATATTAGTGGTATAGTCCTGAAGGGTTCCGTTTAGAAACGGTAACTGTGTGGGACGGATACAGCTGCGTTTCATTCTTGGTACTTTTACTATTACTCTTGTGATTGCTCAACAATGCGGAGTGCTAGTCTTATTGTACTTGAGCATCATGCTGATTGACATAGTTAGAGTTACGGTACCTGTCTGTTGTTCTAGTATCTCAACCTTCCGCCTGCTGGCCACTAATCAGATTTCGGGTCACTCTAATCCGTAAGCAACTCTAAGACGGATTCATTCATGTGTTATAGGGCGATTGTCATGAAAGTTTCGTTCCCTTGGAAAGAAATTGAGACTCACAGATAGCCGCTGTCAAGTTCTTCAAAGTTGAATCTAACAACTGGGTTACAACATCAACACCGGCGCCGTAGGTCCGCCTTTCTTCCTACTAGAACATCTCCTAAACAATGACATTGGGTTCTTGTTATTAATTCAAAGGAGACCAAGTTGCTGAAGCATATGAGAGACTTGATAGTGGTTTCAACGTACTTTGATTGCACCTGGAGGCATTGTGCATGCCGTGATCTAGAGTTTGCCGCAAACAAAGCTACAAGTGCAGAGGGTCGCTTGTAATGCGGCGGCTGGTGACATTTAACAAGAAAAAGAGAACGAAGGAATCCTTTACATGTATACTAGTTTCCGGCAAGGACTAGACAAGTTGGCTGCTCGCAGCCGCTTCGAGATCGATACGGCAGGGTTTCTCGCGAACCCTGGGCTGGTAGCGAGACAGGAGCTTGATCGTCCAACATATTTCTTAAGACCAGAGCATGTTCTGTCTACAGGGAGAAATTGAAGATTCAAGAATCGAGGTTGAGAAACAAAGCAAGTCTATGAAGTGTAACTAAGTCAGCAGAGCATGTAGTAAAGAGCTGCTATGGTACGTTATCTTAAAGAGCATAGTGAACAAGTGGCCAATCCTGTCGCAGAAACGGCGTCGATGTGACCGATGTACCTTAAGGAGCCTCAATTCATTGATGGCATGGTCGAGCGAAAAGCGGGCCATGGCTTTTCTCGAATGTACGAACATCTTACACAGAATGAACGTTGCGTATCAAGTCTCATGACACAACCTGCCAATCAGAGCACGTGTTGATGTCTGATGAAAATCCTCAGCATATTACAACCCACTATCGTAAGGCCAATGAGGCCTTTCAACATGATACGTTGCATGGGCATACATTGATTACTATCGAAAAATGTCTCTTTCCTCTTGACGCATCAGTTTACGAAGAAGAGCAAGTCGCTCTGCGTCACTGCAAGAAGTGAGAAACATGAAAGAGAAGAGCAGCGTACGGATACCAGAGGAAGAAAAGAAGATAACTATACGCCCGGCTGGAATCGATCCCTGGCTTGAACCTGCTGCGCGTCACGCGGAGGTACCGGAAGGGGACCGATCGTGATATTTGCTCCTCTCTTTCCACCAACTAAACCATGTGGTCTAGTTGATACCAGTTGGCCAGTTGGAGAATGTAGATGAGTTGGAATACAGAAAGGCTATGAGTGTCACATCTGCTCAAGTGATGGAAGAAGGGAAGGAAGGAACCACCCTGCTCGCGCCTTCCCATGGAGGTGGTTCACTTGGACCTTCCTTACAGCACAGCATCAACCCTGTGACCTGCCTACCTTCCTGTTCAGGGTTTACCGGCTACGTACTTCTCCTCAAAACTACGGAAGTTGTGTTCATCGTTTGCTGAAGTCCTCTAAAGTTCAGACGGATGACGTTGCATGGGATCGACAGATTTACGGAGGCTTGACCTGACTGCTATGACTGGTATTGCCATTCTTGTTACTGCTGTCTGCTCTTCCTTTTTTTTTCTTTCTTTTTCTTGGGGCTCATTCCGAGCGTCTTTATTCATAGAAGTTCATTCCTTTGGCTTCTAATCCGGCTTTGTAAACCGAAAGTTGTTTGCACAAAGAGTGGTTTAAACTGCGTTTTTATGCCTCCCTTCCTGAGTGCCTTGGTCATACGTACTCGCTAGTATTGTACACAGGATATGCTGAAATGTTTGCAGATGATATGGTGAAAAATCAATGTACATGAAAGAAAACGGGGGTATCATTGCTGGAAATCTTCCTTTACCTCATCCCTGCCCGTCATTTCGTCGGCCAGATCGCGCTCCTTCTCCGGCGTACTCTTCCTCTCCCAGTCTTCCCCGCGCACAACATCGAGCTCGTCCCGTAGCTTCTCGGTCAGCTTCTCCAAGATCCACTCCGACTCCTCCAGGCTGCCCATCAGCGGCGACTGCGACCCCACCCAGGACCACTTGTCCTCGTCGGGGCACTCCGCATCATCATCATCGACGGCACTGTTCTCGTGTTGCTTCTTCTTCGAAGCTCTCTTCTTCTTCTTCGAGTGGATGTGCGGCCGCGCCTTGCGGTGCGTCGCCGAGCTTGACTCATCCTCGCCGATGAGCTTCAGGTACCAAGCCCACTCGGCGAAGGAGTAGCGGCGCGGCGGCTTCTGTCTGGCGTGTTGGCGAACAGCGGCGATCTCGGAGATGAGGAGGAAATGGTAGTCGGCACGCGAGGCCGGGAGAGGCGCAGAAGGGTCACGAATGCGGGAGAAGGGGCGGCGCTGGCGGATTGTGTTCTGTTCGGGGGAGGCGGGATGCTTTGGGTTGGGGTGGAAGGCAGGCGGGGACCTGGGGCGTGAGCGGTCCGGGATCGAAGCGTATGCTTCCGTTTCGTCGGTCTCGTCGTCTTCGGAGCGCCCTTCGTGTAAGCGACGCGCGTTCGAGAAGAAGCCGGGAGGGAGCTCGTCGTCATCTTCATCAGGGCTGAAAAGAACACCGCAGGTCAGGCGGTGGAAGAAGGACGTGATGTCTTTGCGGAACCCTCGCTCTCCCGGTAAGATGGTGATGTTGCCGACCTCCAAGGTGGCATCGCGGACGGCTTTGACGACGGTGTCGCCGGCGTTCGAGATCATGACGGTCATGGTGGGTAGTGCGAGGAGGGACCAGAAGACGAAGAAGGCTTTCCCCGAGTTGGAAACGGGGGTGCGGTCGCCATACCCGATAGTCGTGAGGGTGACGAAGGCGAAGTAGAAGCCTTCAAAGTAGGACCAGTTCTGGTAGGGCCGCTCGCACTCCTGGAACACCTTGGCGCCGACGAGCCAGAGGACGAGCCAGGACGAGAAGGAGATCGACATGGCCATCCAGCGGCGTCGTACGGAGGCCTGGTCTTGGATCTTGCGCATGAGGTTGAATTCCTGCTCGCGGCGCTCGAGCTCCGTGCTGGGGAGCTGGGAGTCGTCCTGGGAAGGGGACTCGGCGTTGGAGCGGATGGGTTTAAGAATGTCGTCATTTCCTTTGCGGGTCATATTGCGGATGCGCTGGCGACGCTTCTTCTCGACCATGCGGGCGTCGAGCCTGCGGCGGCCGCGTTCCAAGACCAGACTACGGATAGATCCGATGACGAGACCGAGACTTATCACTCCGACGAGGGCGTAGGGGATGAGGAAGGCGCGGCCGAGCGGCGTGACGGCTGCGAAGTCGCCAAAGCCCACGGTGAAGAGGGTCACGTCGGCCCAGTAGACGGCGTCGAGGTAGGTCCAGCCCTCGATGGTGGAAAAGACCAGGGCACCAAGCAGCAGGTAGAGAAGGAAGAGGATGGTTTGCAGCATAAGGGTGCGCTGGGCGGCGGTGAGCTGGAAGTCCTTGGCGTAGTGGCGGGTGTATGCGCCGTAGACGGTGACGACCATGAGAGAGGCGGTGACAAAGTAGAGAATGGCGGCGAACATGCCGTAGTAGAAGGCCTGGGAGTAGATGTAATCCTCGACAGGCTCGATGACCAGGGGGCCCGCTGCCGTCGCGTTCAGAGCGATGAGGCATATGGCCGAGAGGTACCAGCCCACTATGGTAATGGGCTGGGCCAGGGAGAAGCGCACGCGGCGGCCCATGTTGAGGAGGAGAAAAGCGTTGGAGATGATAGCTATGGCGAGCTGGATGGCGTTGATGATGATGAGCCTGAAAACACGTCAGATCGCCATGCGAAGGACAAGAGGGACGGGGCGTGTGAAGATTACCATTGCGGATCCGGGACGAAGGTGGCGTTGAGAATTTCGGTGCCCGGCGGGAAGTGCTGCCGCCAAGGCCGAACGAGGGCGCATATGCTGAAGGCCGATGCGACGGGACCGAGAGTGCCTGCGATCATGGGGAACGCCGAGGACGCGAACCACCACCGGCTGGGGTCCAAGTGGGCGTCATCGTTTTGGAAACGCTTGTCGCGTTGGGCTTTGGATTGTTCCAGCTGGCCTATACGCTCCTCGATGTTGTCGCCTAGGTCGGCGTCGTTCATGATGCGGTGCGACGTGGGCTGACGCTCTCGACTTGGCGATCAGGGAAAACCAGAAAAGCTTGTTTGGCTCGGAAATGAAGGCATTCCCAGAAATCACAGCAGCGGTGTGATCCAACTATCTCAAGCTCTTGCTGTAAAAAGAAGTATGGCTCGGAGAACATGAACATGAGGGAAAAGAAAAGAACAGAAGTGTCACTTGAACTCCCTCCCCCTCTCATCGAGTCCAGAACTCCTGTGACCAGGACAAGCGTGTTCACGCCCGAGCCGCCGTGGCCGGGATGCCCCCGACGAAATTCGAGCGCCTGCGGCGATGACGTCTGTTGGAGGTTGAAGAGGGTGTGCACCCGCGCACGCCCTATCCGTTTGGTGGTCCTCACTAATTAGCCCGTGGGGGGTGACTTACTGAGACGCCGGGGAGGGGGACGGGCGGCGTTTTCTTGTGGCTGCTGGTCCGGCTAGGTAGGGCGATTGGTAAGGTTGATAAGGCCAGGCAAGGTCGTTCACCTACTGCGTGGTCCCGGAGTGCCGACGATCTGGACGGATGCATCCAACGTTTTGTCGAGTCCGTGTTCAGGAGATCTGGAGATCCTCATTTGTGTGCTCGACACCCTGCTTGGCATCCATCTTCATATACCTCTCGTCCCATCAAGGACCCTCCCCCGCGTGTAGCCCAAAATATGGCAGTTAATCACCGGGCACATCAGGTTACCCATGCTCACCCCATGATTGGAACCTGCTCGTGTTGACTCGGAGTTGCAGGTGGAAAAGTAACGCTGTTTGGCTCGATTGACCAGCCACGCGCTGCCTGCTGCAGTCTGTCACCTCACCCACTCTGCGGCCCCGCTTGGTCGCCGCCGATTCTGCGCTTGGGGACCGCTAAGGAGGACCACGGGGGTGACTGACCCCGGGGATCCTTGCCGAGATGCTTCGCAGCGATAGGGGATGTGGGGCGGTATTTGCGGCGGTGCAGGACGACGGTAGGGGTGCTGAGGTGTACAGCAGCTAACCACGTAACTAGAGGGTCAGCCTGATTGGTCAGAGGCTTCCAGCCAGTCCAGGACTTGTCGAAAAAATCAACGCGTCGGGAGTCTTAGGCGTGTTCTGCCTCATCTACCTTACTTTATGCAATATCAGGGTCAAGAAAGCTAGCTTACTTGAGCTTCTGGACGATGAGTGACTTTGGTTCTTGGTTCGGTACGTCTGTGTAGTTTTAGATGATGAGAAGATGGTTCAGACAACGTTTGCCGTCTCATCTTGGGTCACATCGCGTCTCTCAGAGACGGCGCTTTCATCATGAGACACCCTCCAACATCGACACTGTCGAAGTCACCTGTGCCTCCTCAGGAAGCATCACAGTAGAGTGCATATTCCTACACCCCTTCCAACATGGTCTTACTGTTGACACGGCCTTAGCCTTCATAACATCGCTCTTCACCCTCCCTCAACCCCCTTGGTCATTTACATCCCTCCTTTCTCGCCAGTCCCCGGCACCCACCCGGCTCTGCCCCGATTTCTCCATCCGTACCCGACGGCCGTCATCAATTACCGATGGTCCGCTCCGGCCCCCACACCGGAGCCCCCAACCCCCGAAGAGGAAGACTACTTCATCACGCCCCTCCAATGGCCCACACCCCTCCACGACACCGTCACCGCCTACGCCTGGATCACCGAGAATCTCAGGCCTCTCCGTAACTCCCGCCGCGACATCTACATCTACAGCTCCCACGCCGGCGCCAGCATCGCCGCCTCACTGGCCCTGACCGAGTCCCACTCCCACGAACGCATCGCCGTGAGGGGTCTCGTCGCATGGAACGGAATCTACAACTGGTCCATGTTCCTCCCAGACCACAGGATCAACAAGCCCGCGACCGCACGCAGTCGCAAGCTCCCGCCCCAGCCAGCGGAGGGCTCGGCGTTACACTCCCTACAGACCGAGATGCCAAACCTGTTCCGCGCCCCGGTGGACCTCTTCGACCCCTTTGCGAGTCCAAGCATGTTCTTCCAGACCGCGGGGATGCTGACGCCCCAGAGCTTTTCGCAAGTTTCTGCCGTAACGTCGTTGCTGGATCAGCTATCTACTTCGGCCGAGGCTGAGACGCCCTCTGACATATTGAGTGCCCTCGGCGCCCCTGCCAAGGCGCCGAGGCGGAGCGGACTGCTGTTCCCGCCGAGGAGGTCGACGCTCAAACTGCCCGCAACCTTACTACTCCACGACGCCGCGCCGACGGTGATTCCCAAAAGGACGACGAAGAAAAGTGCATCGACGGTGGGGAGGAGACGTAAAGCTGGCGGGCACACGTTCGAGGCGCAAGCACTCGAGCTCTCGGGTTTAATGAGGCGAAGCTTGGAGAAGCTGGAGTTCAAGACGAGGATGGAATGGGATGAAGACTTTGACGAGGTTGTCGAGGCCGAGAGGCGGGTGAGCGTTGTCGACGTTGGAGATAACGAATCGTTGAAACTTGGTGAGCGTGGGCAGGAAGTTGTTGCGGACTGGTTGGCTGAACGAATACGTTTGTGATACATCGCCTCTCCTGTGCAGCAATCATCAATTTGATACACTGGCTAAAGTGTATCCGAGGTGCATGAGCCTTCCCGAAGGAGTGGTATCTGGCACACTGTGGACATTTGCTCCTACAGCAAATGTCAGCGGACGGCTGGCAGCCTGATATCAAAGTCGCGGTTACCAGAAGCTGTAAGAATATATTGGAATCTGTCAGCAGATGAAGATGACCACAAATGCCGATCGGGAGCCGGCTGCTCCGCGATTGTGGATACCCGATGGAGACACTCCCCGACCCGGCCGGCCGCTGGGAGCTTGCCCCACGATGCCGATGTCTAACTATGCCGGATTCCTAGTCTCAATGAGCTTGCATATGCAAGCGGGTACGTGATTATCCGTTCCGGTGATGAACGGACGTTTCATTGGGTGACGCGGGACACCTTACCCGGTGGTGAGGCCGAAGCTAATTAGTGTTTGCTGCTGTACTTGTGTGAGGTAGCTTAAGCTTCCACGGACGACAGGTCGGGTGTTTGGTCATTGTGGAACCGCCTTGAATCAATTGGATGCCAATTTAGTTAGCGCAAAGACGCACCTGAAGCTTTCCCCTAGGACGCGAATTCCAAGGCGCCCTGGCTCCGCAGAACGCGTTTTCTCTTCCAGGATTCGGTTTTCAAATTCATCCCCCAAATTTCCGCCTCTCTTCACTGCTTCCCCCCATTCTCGGCCGGCCATCCCCATCGCATCGCATCGCAGCGACAAAATCACCGAGTTGAATCTCGTCACCATCCCCTATCTATCGGCTCGAAACAGCGAACGGCCAGCGACGATACCTACTCCCTTCTGTCGGCCACTAATTCGGTCTAAATGACCAAAGGCCTTTCGTCATGCGTGTCATCAAGCCTACATGGCTGAGCCACAGCGGCGAGCAAAAAGATTTCGAAGTCTACAGCTGTCATGTGTCCCCCGATGGGAAGCGACTCGCAACTGCTGGAGGCGATGGGCACGTCCGCATATGGTCGACGGAAGCCATCTACGGCGATGCGAACGGCAATGCAATCGACAAGCCGCGCCAGCTCTGCCACATGAGCCACCACCTGGGCACAATCCATTCCGTTCGCTTCTCTCCAAACGGTCGCTATATTGCCTCGGGCGCCGACGACAAGCTCATCTGCGTCTACCACCTCGACAAGAACCCCCCCGTTGCCTCTTTCGGTAATGCGCCTTGCTCCAAGACGACGCGCTCCTTCTCGCAAGTCGCTAACCCACGCTGACAGGACTCGGATCCGAACCCCCACCTGTCGAAAATTGGAAAACCTACAAGCGACTTGTCGGCCACGAGAACGACGTCCAGGACCTCGCTTGGTCTTATGATTCCTCCATACTGGTGTCGGTGGGCTTGGACTCCAAGATTGTTGTGTGGTCAGGTCACAGCTTTGAGAAGCTGAAGACCATCACCGTGCACTCCAGTCACGTCAAGGGCATCACCTTTGACCCCGCCAACAAGTTTTTCGCGACGGCAAGCGATGACCGAACGATCAAGATCTTCCGATTCACGCCTCCCGCGCCGAATGCGACGCAACACGACATGGTCAACAACTTCGTGCTGGAAACGACAATCAGTGGCCCTTTCAAGAGTTCGCCGCTCACGACGTACTTCAGGAGATGTTCCTGGTCCCCGGATGGCAACCATATTGCCGCGCCGAACGCTGTCAACGGCCCCGTCAGCTCCGTTGCGATCATCGAGCGAACAAGATGGGACAGTGAGATCAATCTAATAGGACACGAGGGGCCCACTGAGGTCTGCATGTTTTCGCCTCGACTGTTTCATACGGAAAACCCGGCCGACAAATCCCCCAACAGTTCCCTGGTTACAGTCATAGCATCTGCGGGCCAGGACAAGACTCTGAGCATCTGGAATACGAATACGTCGCGACCTGTTGTCATTTTGCAGGACATTGCCGGCAAGTCGATCTCAGACCTCGCGTGGTCGCCAGATGGAGGTACCATCTTTGCGTCAAGCCTGGACGGCGCTGTCGTGGGCATCAAATTTGACCGAGGCGAGTTGGGTTGGGTTGCGAATGCAGAAGAGAACGACAAGGCGCTGCAAAAGTATGGAGCCTCGAGGAAGGGTATGGGTATCGCAGAGGACATTGAGGGTCTCAACTTGGAGAACCAAAGCAAGGCCGGCGAATCCCGCGCCGCAGAGTCTCGAATGGGTGCTCTGATGGGCGATGCCGGCCCGTCGAAGGAGCCTGCGCCGGCCACCAACGGAACCAAGGCAGTAGGGAATGGGACGGGCACCTCAACGCCCAAGGCCACCAACGGTAACGCCGAGCCTGAGAAGGACAAAGAGAAACCCGCCGAGGAGAATGCGGACAAGTCCGCAGAGCGGGTTAAGGAGCTCAAGTCCCGAGTAACCGTGGGAAAGGACGGCAGAAAACGTGTTGCGCCCCTTCTGGTAACCTCATCCGGTACTGGCCAGTCATCTCTTCCACAGACGCAGCTAGTGGGATCAACGTCGACCTCAAAGACGGCACAGAACGAGGCTCCGCAGACAATACTGGACCTTGAAAGGCCATTCGAAGGTCTCCCCAAGGGTGGCGTCGCTGCTATGCTGCTCGGCAACAAGCGCAAAGCAACCGTCATTGAGGGCGAGGAGGAGGACGAAACCGGCACCAAGCGGCAGGCAACAGGCCCTACCCCGGTCGTGCTGAACGGTGTTGATGGAGTTGAGCCTGCGTCTGTTGTGCCAGCACCCCACGGCGTTCTTCCCACCCCCGAATACCTGCGGCCTGCGGTCTTGAATCCATCCATTGCTTTTGCGCAGATCCGCCTAGCGGTGCCAAAGGTGAGATCACAGATTGTGCGACCCCTGTCGCGCGGCGTGCTGCTCCCGGAAAGCAGTACGGACGAGGCGTCGAAAGTGCCGGAGAACATAATTCTCGAAGCCAGGAATCCTGTCCAAATCAGAGACCCCTCGCATATCTCAGCAACCAAACGTGGAACCTTGCTTTGGCAAGACTATCTCCCCAGAGCTGTTATCCTCGTGACGGGTAATAATCGCTTCTGGGCGGCGGCTTGCGAAGATGGCAGCATATACACTTGGACGCCGGCTGGACGACGTTTAATGAACGCGATCATCATGGAGTCACAGCCTGTCATACTCGAGTGCCGGAACAACTACTTGTTATGCATTAATGCAGTCGGGCTGTGCCATGTCTGGGACCTCGAGAAGCAAGCGGCGTTGCACCCGCCAGTGTCCCTCGGGCCGGTTCTCGAGCTCGCGACGACGACACTGAACCTCAATAGCACGACCCCCGGCCCCGGTATCACGTCAGCGCAACTCAACTCGACGGGCCACATTGTGGTGACCCTGACGAATGGAGACGGCTACTATTACACGCGAGACATGTTTACGTGGCAGCGAGTGAGTGAGGCCTGGTGGGCTGTTGGTTCCCAGTACTGGAACAGCAACGACTCCTCAATCAGCGCGTTGCAGTCAACAGCTGTTGGACCCGTCACTCCAGCGAAGCCGAAAGATGCAAGCACCGCAAACGTGTCTGCCGGCATCATTCCCTACCTCGAGCGCCATACCACCAACGAGTTCTTGCTTAAGGGGCGAGCATACACTCTACAGCGCATAGTCAAGATGCTACTGTCCAAGGATGGATTTGAGGGTTTCGAATCAACCGTCAGCATCGCGCATCTCGAGAACCGAATTGCGGCCGCGCTGCATTTGGACGCGAGGGACGAGTTCCGCCTCTATCTCTTCATGTACGCCAAACGTATTGGTGCCGAGGGCCATCGAGGCAAGGTCGAAGAGCTTCTGAACAGCCTGCTGGGCGGTATCCTGAAGGACAAGAGTGACAAGGCGAGTGAAGGCGGCAGAGGCTGGTTCAGCCAAGAGGACGAAATCTGCGGATGGGACCGAAAAGAACTGCTTAAGGGTGTCGTCATGATTCTCGGTAAGCTGTCATGTCTAAAAAAAAAAAAACCCCTGTCCATCAAGACGTCATCTCTAACAACACTTAATAGGAAAATTCCGAGAACTGCAACGACTCACCATTCAGTATGCCCGAGTCCTCGATCTAAGTCTCGAAAGCGACGGCTCCATGGAGGTTGAGTGATTTTGTCAATGGACATCGCCCATGGTGGCTTTCTGTATTAATGAAAAGAAACTGTTGTATAGTATACCTACTGGTATCTGATGAGCAATTATGGCTTGCCAAGGCGTGGTTGGTGGGGAGGGCTGGTTCGGAGTCGGCGTATGCATGGATGGATGTTTTCCGAGCGAGGAGGGGACGTTGTGCTTTCTGCGGCCAGGCTCGCTTTCGAGCCAGTAAGTCAAGAGCTGGATTTCGTGAACCAAATACCATAGTTCCCCTTATGCCAGCGGTGACAGACTGGCATCGTGATCATGTGTGCATTTCTGGGTCGCCCTCTTGGTTGACACAGCACAATTGTGGTAAATAACACTATTACGCGCTGGCCTTCACTAGTAAGGCATTCTAACGTCGATGTACTGAACGTCTGTCTGGCCCTTAACTCTCTGTGGCACCATCCGTTGCCCTTGTCCCCAGCGTTTGTCTGATGCCAGGACGTGGGCCTGGAGTAAATTTTTAGGTCAGGCGGATTCGAATCATGGAGATGGACTGCTTCAATGGGCGTGGTATGTACAATACCCGATTGGCCAAGCCCCGGACGTGGTGCCAGCAGTTAGTGGTGTGTTGTATTATTGAGGTACAAGAGATGAAGAGCTCATAGGACGTGGAAGCGACGACATGTTCGCCTTTGCTTGTTTTATGTAGAATCCCGTCCCAGCTTTCATACCACCTTATAAGGTTGATATGGAGTGAGCATGATTCAGGAAAAGATCCAATATAGTTGTGATCAGGACGTAAAACTCGGTGGTTGCGGACCCAGCGATCACAGTGTGCAAAATTATAGGTTCCTGCTCTTGTACATTCTCACCGCGATGCTTTACCCAACTCAGGCGGAAGTGAGCAAAGCTTGATAGCATTTATTAGTGGTCTATGCTGTCTTGTAGATCAAAAGGTCACGCCTTCGGTGGCATCCCTCACCCTCTTCATCGCTTTCCTTAAACCCTTCTGGTCTTCAGCTCCCACAGCGACGTCAGCCAGACTGACGCCCGTGTCTGGGTCCTCGTACCAGCTGATGATACACATCCTACCAGCCTCAAAGTCATACCTAAACGATTCGATAAACTCCTCGCGTCCCTGCTTGGAGCTGATGGAAAAGGATGACCCGCTCCAGAGGCCACGACTGGTGAAGTGCCCTTTCAGGAGAGGCAGACACATCGACCCGGATGTCCTGATGTTGAGGTCGACGATGTGGAAATTTGAGAAATCTTCCTCGGCACTTGCGTTGCCGTTGACTGCGTGACCGTTCGTTCCGTGGCCATTCGTCTTGTGGCCGTTGGTCGCCGGTTTTGATTTCGAGGGCGCCGTCTCCAGGACGTCAGCGCCCGCAGGTCCAACGTAGTCGTGGCTCCGCAGCCACTCGGCAATCTTCCTGACCAGCGGGCCGAACTTCTCCTTCAGCTGGTCCTGGCGAGCGTAGTTTATCGTGCTCCCGATCCAGGCCTTGTCGTCATCAATCATCTGCTCCGACGCCGCCAGGAAGATGGGGTCGCTTCCGTCGTCGGTGACAAAGAAAGTCAGACCATAATCACCGATGGGGTCCCGCACCAGATCCGAAAGAATCAGGGCCGCAGGCCGCAGGTGCACGTTGGACTCCGTCACCGAGGAAAGCAGCTTGCGCAAGATGCCGTCGCGGAAGTCCTTGACCACCTTCTCGCGCTCCTCCTCGGTGCTGACGATGTACGTGCCCGCGCCGCCGAAGGTCTGCTGGTTCTTCAGCACAAAGGGCAGCGGGTGCGCCTTGAGGTCCGCGTAGATCTTCTCGCTCTGCCTCTCGAGCCATTCCCCGCGGGAGCCCGTGCAGGCCTGGGGGATGACGAACTCCGCGACGTCGCCGCTGCACGACGTGCAGCAGAGGCGCGCCTCGCCCGCGAGGCCGTCGATCTCCACGATTTTCGACTTGGGCGTGGGGAGCCCCGACTGCGCGAGCGCGGCCTTGGAGTTGAGGAACCAGTGCGTCTCGGGCGGGACGATGAGGTCGTAGTCCTCCAGGCCGTCTAGGACGAGCTTGTAGGCGATGAGGTCGATGCCGGCCTCCTTGATCGGGATCCTGGATGGGCCGGGGCAGAAGATGAGGTCCGGACGTTGGCCCTTGGCGAGGACTGAGATCGTCCGCTCGGCCTCGCGCCTGTCGTGGGCCTTCTGTTTGTCGGTTTCATCGATGTTGAAGAGGACGACCGCGGTGTCGCCGCTGATGAAGGCGTCGCGCTGGGGGATGAGCGAGAGATACTTCACCGCGAGCTCTTGCTGCTGCTCCTTGTCGCCCGACGCGCCGTTGGAGCCCTCCTTGGGCACGGTGTTGAAGGGGCTGTCCTGGTAGAGGTATTTGGCATTGCGGGGGACGTTGGCGCTGAGCTCCGAGCCGGAGTTGATGCCGCACAGGATCTGAGCTATGCGCTTGTGGGCGTTTTTCGGACTTGCTCGCCGGTAGAGGTCGGCGAGCGTCGTGTCGAGCGTGATTGTCGGCAGGTCGGGCATTTTGTGAGCCGCCTATGTTCTTTTGGTGTGGTACCGTGGAAGAGTTCAATTGATCGTTGAAGAGGAGGGAAATTGGGGCGCTGATAATTCTATCGTCTGCGATATGAGGTCCGTTTACGGTTGCATGTAGATCCTGCTCCTGAGGGGCAGGGGAAGCAGATCAACGCGTACACCCGACGTAGGTCCTGGGCCGCGAGCTCCCTGTTGTGACCTGTACTAAATTTTGACGTGATAGCAAAATGGCATGGATGTTTGGTCACTAGCGCAGATCCTCCAGGTCCCTGGAGGAGTTCATCCGTTGGGAAGGTCAAGGGGCGATGCCCTCGCGTCGACATCTCGTGGAACGATGGCTGATGTCATTGCCCTCAGCCACGTGTGTCAGGGGAGGGGGGCCGCTTGGGGCATTTGCCTCATCCCGCACTGGCTGACGGGGCGCCTAAGGTCACATGTGAGACCTTTTGACGTCGGTCATGCTGGGGGAATGATTGCAGTGTCTCTGAGAGGTACAGGTTTTTATTCTCTGGCGCCTAGGAGCTCTGGACCGGTCGGCCGCGTCAAAGTGCGGTTTAAGCGTACTTCCGAAGAGGAAGAGAATTCGATGGATGATCGAAAAGTGCAAACAGCCCTACCAAGGCTGGCTGGCCCTTGGCGTAACTTGCATCATTTCCCAGGGAATTCTTCACCCCCCTGCCTCGGCCTAATGCAGGAGACCCGGCATCGCGGGAGGATCCATGATACGTCATGCCACGGCTCGCCAAAACCAGTTAGTTAACTGTTAAACAGGCGACCGGACAGGACCGAGGGCACGAAGATGTTGTCGCCTCTCAGGAGCATTTCCTCCGGTGACTACGATCGACTCGTTTGATATCGGACCAAGAGTAGAGAATGGAATAGACTGCATCAACCCCGCGATATCACGTCACGCGTCAGCCATGGCCAAGGATTCTTCAGCTTGGACAAGATGATTGCATGTTACTAGGAGAAAGGTTTCTCGTTCGATTTAAGGAAGGGTGAAACAAACTGTCCGATGGACTGCTTGCTAAAGGCGCCCAGTTACAGACGAACACGTAGTTGCCCGGTGCCCTTCCATCTCATTCGGGTCGGCCCGCGTCCTAACGGTTCCGCCTGGCTCCGGACGAAGGCGTAAAAGACAAAATGGAGGTGAGCAAAGGTATTTTGATGTTACATGATTCGTAAAGACCAGATTGAGCGAGTCTTCCAATTCGCCCCCTTTCTTTGCTGGGATGGTAGAGTGACAACATTTGAGTCGACCCTGAGAAAGCTTGTTAACTTTCGTGTAAGGTACGTTGAATTCGGCGTTTTCTTGACACCGTCATTCTTTTGTCGACTGCCTCGAGTTGCATTTAGTCGGATATAGACAGCCTTGTCTGATGAAGACTAGACTTGGAAGGGAATCAAGAATTTCTCGAAGAAAGATCATAGTATTCACATGAATGGCCAGGCTACAACGCTACATGTTGCCAATATTTCGTGATAGCCTGTTTCAGTATCGCTTATAACCGCGTCAAATACCAGCGCTTGAAAACCAGAGCGCTTCCAATAATGAGCTCGCTGAAATATTAAACGGGAGGCGGCACAGATTGTGTTGAGATGGGGAATACAATGGTTTATGGACCGTCCTTCGACAGTTACTGACAGCAGTTTCTGCGTAGTACTAAGTGAAGAGCGCGTGATACGCTTACAACACTCACAACTACTCGGGTCTTGGAGTTGGAGATGGCAAGTTTACTCCACGGCCGACAAGCTTGGCGTGAAATCTACGCTTACAAGGATAAGCTGATTGAAAGCGCGCCCGTGAATGATGTAGCCAGTCGAACCGCTATCGGCACGGGGAGCTATGAAGATGACGAGGGGTAGGATGTAAGGTAATACTTTGACAATGGATGATTCGCTATATTGGAGACTCCGAATGATGATCATAAAATAGAAGCTACCCAACGGATAATCTGATACTATTCAGAAACAATCCGAGATCATTTGACAAAGGAAATAGGTTAATGGTGCCCCGGATACATCAAGCCGCTAGGAATCAGTGGAGTCGAAGTGACCACTATGCTCACCGCTGGTAACCGTGTGGCTCCCTTTCGAGTATCGAGTGATAGTCCTTCCCCCAGACATAGACCGGTGGCCGTGGCTATGCTCGCTCATATGAAGTTGCATGCTCAATCTCTGTTCGAGCCTCTCCATTTGACGGCACTTCTCTTCATATCTTGAAATAGCCTCATCACGCTCGCGGTCAGCCGAGTTGCGTGAGCTGATAGCCTTCTCCTTCTGCTCTCTTGCCTCCTCGAGCATGGTGCGCAGGTTGGAGATCTCATAATCCCAACTGGAGCTGCCCTCTTCGTACTCGGTGACGCTCTCGCACACCTCTTCGTACTTGCTCTCCCAGTCGTGGCATTTTTCTTTGAGGGTTCCGCAATGAGTATTGAGATTGCTGACCTCGAGCTTGAGGGAAGCGACAAGGGACTGGTGGCTTGAACGTTCGGATTCGAATGTCGCAATTTTGCCCCTCATCTCGTGGAGGTCGAACTCGAGACGCTGAAGGCGCTCCGTCTTGATGTGCACCTCCTCCTCCGTCTTCTTGAGCGTGGTTTCTGTGTGGTTTAGACTCTCCTGCACAAGCAGGAGCTGGCGGTGGTTCTCGTCTACGCGGCCTGTTGCGTGGTCGAGCTCTTCCCGGAGGCGCTTCTTCTCGATGATGAGAAGGCGGACCTCTTCGGTCTTTTTGGTGATCACCTCGCGCAGCTCCGTCTGCGATATCTCAATGCGAGAGATCTCGTCGCGAATCGAAATGACCTCGCGCTCGGAATGTTCCCATTTCAGCTTCCACTTGCTGCAGCGCGCCTCGGCTTCTTCCCATCTACGATGCTCATCCTCGAGATCGTGCTTGAGTTTTTCGACGTGCTGGGAGAGCTCCTCCTTCTCGTGCTTGACCCTGGTAATGGTCTCGTGGAGCTCCTTGACTTCAAGCTTCCTCTTCTCGTAGCGTTCTTCAAGCTCCTTGTACTTGCGCCTGAGCTCTTCGTGTCTGTGTTCGCACTTGCGCATCTTCTCATCGCGCTCGTTGTCCAGGTGGAGCCAGTCGTGCTTCTCCTTCTTCAGCATCGTGTTGATCTGCCTGATCTGGACCAACTCTTTGTGGGAGGACTCGAACTTGCTGCTCAGCTCCTCGTACCGAGAATGCAGCTCGGTGTACTTCAGGTCCAGACTGTCACGCTCGCCGCGTAGCTTACCGCACTTGCCTTCAAGGTCATTACGGGCGGCCTCGGTGGCTATGAGCGTCAGTCGAGTCTGCTCCGAAGTCTTCTTCGTCTCTTCATGCTCCTTCTTGGAGTAGCTGAGACTTTCCTTGAGCTCGGAAAGCTCATGACGGAGAGTCCGGCACTCCGCGTCGCGCTCTGCGAGCTTCAACTTGAATTCTGAGGAACTGTTGAAGGCAGCGGTGAGCTCGAGACGGATCTTCTCGATCTCCTTCTTGCGCTCCTCGTGCTCGTGATGATGGTGACCGCGCTCTTTCTTTTCGCGCTCGATGGTCTCGGTGAACTCCTCGAAGCGCTGGGCCATGATGTCCATCTCGGCGTAGCAAGATTCCCGCTCGGCAATGATTTTGCTCCAGACTTCCTTGAGGGAGAGGCTCCTCCGGGACATGCTGGCCATGAGCTCCGTGAGAGCAAAGAACTCGCTCTCGGCCTGCGCTGTGAGCTCTTTGGACACCTCCGAGCGGTAGCTATGCTGGAAGTGCAAGCGACCTGCGCTCCATGCGGCACCGCGGCTAATGCGACGACGGGTTGTGTAAGTGCTTCGCGTGGAGCCGGTAGGGCTACTTGCGCGGGGTGACAGGAAGCTCTTGTCTATGGGGTGGTCTTCGCCCAGGTGTGGAAGATGGCGGGGGCGGCTGCGGTCAACCATGGTGCTGCTGGAGAAGCCAGTCGACGACAAGTCGGAATCCATGGAGATGTCCCCGCCGAGGATATCGCTCTCCTCATGAACCGAGGGGAGCCCGTCGTCATGTCTGATGTGGGATGCCATCTTTTCGTTGAAGGGCTTAAAGTGGGAGGCGAGAGTCGAGTTGAGAGACTGGTAAATCACCTCCGCCATGGGTGCATTGACCGGTTTAAAGTAATACGAAGTTGTTGAGCTTGGCCTGAAGGGGAGGGGAAGAGGTATGGTGCGGTGGCGCAACGCCTCTATTTCTACGCGCGTAAAACGTGCCACAAAATCCCATCGACAGCTCAACGAGAACGTGGGATTTGCTAGACAATTTCCAATTTCTTCATTGGCAATTTTGACATCTCCTTACAGGGAGTGAATGAAACAACATGTTCAGTAGCTCACTTCCCGACTCAGTCAGCTGGGATGTCAGAAGGTCCAGGTAGGATTCACCATCTCTCGAGAGGGAGGGACAAGTATGTGGCTGCGGTCACGAACGCGGATCACTGAGGATCATTTACGATCTGGAAACAGCCCAATAATGTCACTTGCGAGTTTTGCGCTGTCGGTCAATCGATATGTGTAATGGGGGTTCAGAAGAATGACCGCATTCAAATGTCGCAGTTGAGCCAGCCACAGTAACGTGGAGGTGATCTGCTCCAGGTCTTGGAACTATAGGTGGAGGACGATTTTTCCCGAACGTCTCGAAGTTAGAATGCCTTCCCACATGATAGGTTCAGCCCAAACCCAACAGACAGGGTGAGGCGACCCTTGGCGGATGCGAAGTCTTGTTGAATTTTGCACCGGTGCGATACGGTACATGTATTGTCTAATTTCCTTCAATACGTAAAGCAGACCGATAAAACAAACGAAAACAGCAACTAAGACATTGTAACCTAACTTCACGAGCCGAATGATTGGTTTCTGGCCACTGCCGTCCTGTTGTCTCAGGGGCTGAGAGGATATGCCATAGTTACTGAGACATCGTTTGGTTCGCGTGAGAGACCCGTAACCATGGCATACCGATAAGACCCCTTTCCAGCTCCGTTTCTCCATGTTCCGGCCATCTCCGAGAGGAAGCACACGTTAAAAAAGGCGCGGGTTGTGTGTCCGTGTCGTTTCTACTCCCTTGCAAACCAGATCATTGGTAGGGTCTTAACCCGCCGTATGCAATTCAACCGCCAAGTGTTTCTAACCTGCCGCAAAGAACGGGCTCCTCTTATCGAGTTCCAGCGCGCCATCGTGTCAAATCTGTGTTATTATTTGAACACCGCAAATTTGGGTGATCAATTCATTGAAGGAACGGTCGGGAACTCTTGAGCGTGCCAGCGGATACGGATGATGTAGCGTCACTTGTTCATTCGTCTGCCAACGAATAATCATGGTCGATTCCTGTCTCACGTCGTCGGAGAAGCTAAGAAATTAGTCCCTGTGGTGCTGGTTCGCAAGCAGTCTCAGGCAATCTACAAACCCGATGCCCATCTCAAAGCTGCCACCCTTGGCAATCGACTCCACAAGCTACGAAGCTTGATCAGTTGACTAAGATCCCCTCGAACCTATTCCCGCAATGGAGTGTCTTCAACACAACTGAGAGCACAGGCCCTGCTTGACCAAAATTACAACAATAGATTGGCGGGGTCCAACGCAACACCGCAGCCGAGGGGGAAGAGTCCTGTTTATTTAGTTGCCGCAAAGAATCAGGGTCTGGATGCAGGACCTTGCCAAGATCTGGCCCAACCTTACGTTGTGAGAAAGGAGTGGAAGTCCCTACTTCCGTTCATCTAGGTTCTGTCGTACTAAAGTGAATGAGAGATACACTTCGGGAGCACGTTTCGATCTAAGCAGAATCACTTATCACGGCTGAGAATCGTTTTGTATGATTTACAGACCAGTACCGGGCGTGGAAACTTCCAATCTCCGGGCAATATCGTTCTCGATCGTGCGAAAATCGCAGTCTTGTCCATCATGGATCTTTACGCCGTAGAGCAGCGCCCAATGTTGATACTTTGTTAGTGCTGACAGAAGACCCACAAGGCCGGATGATTACACTCTCCCAGGCCCCACTGCCATCTTGACAATGGTTTGTACGGATTAAATACTGGGCCACGTGAAGCCCGCTGTCTCCTCTGGAGCTGAAGTTTCTCGCTGGCGAATGTCCCACGGGACGGAGGGCTCGTAATGTCACCGCGGATCTCCTCGGGCTCTGGCACAACTCGCATGCTATTGGAAAGGTGAATATCAAGAAATTCATTCGAAACACTTAGTAAGACCAGGCATACGGTGTAAGTTCTTCGCAGCACTGTCTTGGTTAGACCAGGATAAGATTCTCCATGCCGTGCCCATCAGATCATTACATTACCATGTACTTCTGCTGATCCCAGCTCCTGCAGGTCTGGCCGAATAACCGGACGCTATTGGAACCAACCAGGCGATGGACCCCAAATAAGAGTCTGAACAGGACAGGTTTTCAAACTTCTACAACACCGACACTAGTTATGCGGTTGGTTCCATGCTAAAGTGGCGTTGATATCGAACACAGATGGCCAATCAAACCATGTCCTCGATTTGCACTTTTGTAAAGTGTGGCGATTTCGGGAAATTGATGCATCGCATTTGGATGGCGGTCCCTTCTGACTGTCACAGCGTTACGGAGTATATTATTGGCAGGATAGGAGATCCTGTAACGGGGTAATGGATCACAGTAGCACGCGCGTTGCGGCGCAGTCGAACACACAAGAAGCTGAGGTGGCCTGCATTAGCACCATTCAGAATAGGAAGGTAATGAGTCCACATGAGCGAGATATGGCAGTAAATCATCGGCCCATTGGCGAGTCTAGGCCTCTCACGATGACCATATTTACCCTTCGGCCCTCGAAAAGCTGTCGAAACTTCGATCTCTCGGTCACCATCGATCGCTTCTAGCACACATATTAAGCTTATCGCAAGCCTTGTTGCGAAGGCTCTCAGTTGCCAACTCCAAATACTAGTCACCATGTCAGACGATCAAAACCCACCGCCAACCTACACGGAAGCAACATCACCCTCGCCGAACCCTGCTATTCGCGCTCCCCCTTTTTCTCGTCCCTCGTCAACAGAAACCCACTACGTCAACCTTATCCCGGGTACATCACCCATCGCATTCCCTTACCCCGAGCCCTCAAACGTATGGTTGAGCCGCGACGTCCGATACGAGGACTGGGCCGCCTTCACCGCAAATCTTGTCCGCTCCTCCTCACCTCGCAACTTGGATGGGCCAGTAGACGTTAAGGGTGGTAACCCCTTGAGCTCAGAGGCAGATCGCGGTCTGGACCATGACGACCAGGTACGGCGTATGAGGGAAGTCCTGGCTAGTTGGAACACAAGCTTTTTCGACCCGCGTGGGCTGAAGATTGGTGAGGGTGGCAGCGCGGAGGCCAAAGTTTCTCCGACGACCTCCGTGGATACGCAAGGCGAAGACAAGCCATCAAGTAGCAGTGAGAATAAGAGGAAAAAGTGGAATTTCGGGCCGTACGAGTTCGGCGTCCGACTCGGCGGCGCGCTGCTCGGCGTGGATATTACTAAGACGACGACGAAGGACAAGTGAAGCGATCTCAACCAAGTAGACGCGCAGTGCAGAGTAGAAAGCCGCATTCTCAGTAATTCCAGAAGTCTCGATCACTCAAAGTCAAGGCACTTCACCCCTAGCCTTTCTCAGGTAGATGAATATATGTAGCGATGAACGAACCAAGCAACATGCCGAGATATCTTCAACTCTGTGTTTAGTTCCTTCGGGGTGTCTCGCCCCAAATTCTTTACGTCGCTTAGCACATGGCCTTACCAGCGCTTGGTTTTTCGGACTTCGTCGGAAACCATCTACTCATCTCCCGACGGCAATGCTAATCATCTCCCGACGGCAATGCGGCTCGCCGTCTCGAAGTCAAATGATCAGGGAGATTGCGTGAAGAGCGGGCCTTCATTGTCGCAGTTAAAGACCGAATTGATGGGAACACTTTTGGGGTGAAGGAATTGGGCTCCTTTGAAAGTTTTTGCGAGAGTTCATCTCGTCTATCTTCTATGTTAGCTCGCTGCAGTGGGCTTAAGTCGTGTGTCGCCGCTCCTATTGATGCGGTGTTCACAGTAGCCGAGCGCAATGACCGAGGGATCGGTCGCCTTAACCTCTATGAGAGAACCTCCTATGATGTGCATCGGACTTCTTCCCCTGGCATTGTGCGTAGTCCCAGTCTATTGCAGTTCCCATGATGAAGACATTCTTCCCGCTCTTTGGCAATGTCGGTGACGTGGGTACTTATCCCAAGGGTATAAATATATCAATGGTTCAGACTATCGAGTCTGGAACATAACATTCCGCTCTCAAAAAGACTCATGCAATTCTTGAGTGATTACAGTCTGTATGGAATCTATCTCGGCGTTTGCCGCGCTGGGTTCTGGGCCATGGCGAGGAGGTTGAGTTCAGCCTTACTGTATACTTCAAGGCTAATACTTCAACTAGTCCAAACTCAAGGCCTTGAAAATTAATCACGCTTCGCACTCCAGATGGCGTTCTGCTCCGAGAATGTGCCTCAAATGTGTCCTGTCTGCGAGTGCGGAGGTCTTCTTTCTCAAAAAGGCAATAGACTGAATTCATAAATCCAATGTTTGGCTCCTTTTGGCCGCCGTTTCACCAACTGTAACTAGGAGAGCATGCCAGCATCCAATATTAGGCATCATGCCGGTGTTACTGTTGCCCGAGTCGGGCCGTCAAATACATCTGAGTGCCGGCATAACCGTAGCCGCAGAGACTAATATGGCTGGCCCACATGGAAAACGATTTAAGCTGTAAGCAGCAGTGATGGCGGTAAGGATTGTTAGCTAGGAGCTCGGCAAATCGTCCTGTTGCAACAATGTGTATGCATCATAATGATGGAAGCCCTACTCTACCCCATCGCGTTCTTATTATACCTCTTCAAGTAAGAACATCATTTTCTTCCTCGTATAATTCCCAAAATTTCACATCTGTGGGGTATAGCAACAAAAACCAAGATTCTCGGCTACTCGAAAGACAAACTGACGCATAATTCGGGCGGCAACTCAGTAGAGTTCGACCTGCTACGCCTCACTAATCAATTTCGTCCTGACCTCTCAGAACACAAATAGCGCGTTACCGAAAATAGTATAGACTTCTCTAAATCCAAACACCTGTAGTTTACGGCTCACTCACAATCATTAACGTAGTTTCCCTAGATATCAGAAGAAAACTGTAAGTGGCGAAATTGAAAAGTCTCCTCAGTATCATCCTGAATTGGTAAAGTTGAGGTATTGTGCTTGTACTCGTTATGTCCACTGTGTAACAGAGCCGCATACAAGATGCAGTACACATACTTGCCCGCAGATGTATCACCCGCGATGGCGTCTGAGAAATTAGTGCGCATGGTCAAGTAGCAGTTTCAGCGCTCTTGAAAAGATAATCAAGGTTCCGCACACCGGGCCTGATCTCGAACACCCTGAATAATAATGAAATATGAAGCGGTCAACTCCACACTTTAAAGCAGATGAGGTGAGTATGGATAGATATAAAGCTACCCCCGTCACTCCGAAATATGAGACCTGACATGAAGTGTGGTTCACTACGCAAAAGATATACCAACATAAAAAGGCTGTACTATTCTGATATCAATACCTACATCTCACGATGAAGCTCTCCATCATTCTTTTTGCAGTGCTGGCGCTGCTAGCCACTGCATCCCCTGCCAAGCGTCCAGAAATCAGCCTCGGGGCGCTTGGAAAAAATAATATTCCCTGCGATGGCAAAAACAAAATAAATTGCAGACCTGGAGGCAAGAATGGACCGGTTAACCCTTACACTCGTGGCTGCAATCCTATTGAAAGGTGCCGTGACGACAAAAAGGAAAAAGGCATGAAACCTCGTCGAATACCATATTGTTACAGAGTTCACATTAATCTGACAAGTGTGCCATAGCCGTAGTCAAAGAAGGCCAAAGAGCACCTCTGGACGGAAGAAAACGAACCTGAAGAAAAAGCCTAGCGGATGGGACGAACCTGTGGTTTATGGTGGGATCAACACAGTCAAATACGTCTTCTTAGTAATGAAAAACGAAAATATTGCCAGCATTCCCACGTTTTCGCATACCTAGGCACAAAGTCATACGGTTCGTATGTTGCAAGAACTACTTGCTGAATCGGACACCATTGAAGTCCGGGATCTCAACTACTGAGTCAACTCTTATAACATGGCTGGAGCTGAGTGGCTCTTGGCAAACCCCACTTAATTCCCTAGCAGCATACGGAGTACTTCGTTCAAGTCCAGTACGTGCTCTAATCGGTATGACGTCCACAACATGCTAAGTTCGATTGAAATACACAGATCATCTCTAAGCCGCATTGCGGCTTAGAAAATGTCAAGCTTTTGCCTCAGAGACATTAACTCTAGCACATGGCCGTAGACATGGAATCCGTTAGGAGCATACGCACCAAGAAGAATCAAGGAACGCCTAAGAAGTGATCAAGAAGCGAAGGGCCTACTTAAAACCAAGGAGTTCACTCCTAGTGCGCACGGCGGTGGGATTGCAGAAGTCCCTCAATCTCACGTCTACCTGTGATTCGGAGGTCGACTTCACTCTGTTTCCGGTAACGACGCCGCTGCTATGAGCGTATAGGCGAATGTGGATTAACGCTTTGGTCTCTTAGGAAAAGAAGCCCGCGGAGCTTTGTTGTCTTGGGACATGCCATGGACGTTAGTGGAGTTGGAAAATAAACTGAGAGTGAAGGCCGTTGCTTCACCATTAGTTTACACTCCCAGATTCCAAGAACTGGAAGACAACGTCACAAGGAGACCCGGTGTTCACGGCTACACAAAACGCAATTGAGACTGTGTGCCATCAATTTAGGCATCCATAGATGATAAGACCTAAACTCCTGTCTTTCCCGTTAGTCCATTTTGCCTTTGCCGCGATCATCCTCATCGCTGCTCGTCAGGGTCTCTTCACTGCCGTTAATACGGAAGCTGAAGTCCACGACACCAACCAGACTGCTCACAGAGCGCACCAAGCCCTCTAAATCATCACAAACAAGCGAGCTGCATACTTGCAGCACAGCGAATTCTGTGTAACCATGTTGTTCCACGTTCCTCACATCCAAGATGCTTCCGCTGCCCAATGGGCTCATGGTCTCCGACAACTCGGGCAGGCTTGTCATCGTCGAGGTGTCGCTTGTTGGGGACTCAGCAACACTCTGTTTCCGCCCAGACGGGCGGACCTCCGAGCCGGTACGAGTGTTCACGGTGACGAGTCTGTGCTCTAGTTCGCTGCCTCTCCGACGGATACCCTGGCCTAGGTCTGGTGCGGGCAGGTGGAGGAGTTTTCTGGTGAGTTCGTTCGGGCGTGGTAGTTGCATGTAGGGTGGGAGTGATTGCCCCGACAAGAGAGAGTTGGAAAGGAGAGTGAGAGTGGAGAGGATGCTGTGTTGCGCCGGTTCGATGCCAGCGAGGACTTGGCTAAGGGCACGGATCCAGACTCGGTCGCTCGACGAAGACGGTGTCGCCGGTCTGTCGCGCGGTTTCCAGGTGATGGTGTAGGCAATGAGGGTGAGGTAACGCATGATGCTCGTTGAGCGCCTGATGACGTCCTCGTACGTGTCTCGCGGGAACTTCCCGCCGATATCCGGTTCCCACTTCTGCCATTGGGCGTGCTGGTCTAGACTTGGTAGGATGAGAAGGAGCTTGCCCAGGATGCGTTGGCGCTCCTTTGCCATTTTGTGGGCCGGCGTGCCAGGCATCTTGATGTCTCCGTGGGTTTCTTCCATGGTCGATTTGATGGTCACGTTGATGACACTGAAGTAGTTGGCCAAGAGGTACAGCGATGCGCTGAGGTCACGGCGAAGCCAGCGGCGATCCGTGACGGGAGAGGGAAAGATTGTCCACATGAACGCGATGAAACAGCCACCAGCGACGCAGGCGAGACGGTAAGGCGCAAGGAGGTATGTCGGATAGTAGGGTTGGCCGGTGGAGGCTGCAGCGGCTTCGCCTATTTTCTGGACTTGCAGCTCGTAGCCGATGATCAAGACTTGCGTGATGATGGTGATGAGCCAGACAGGCATAAAGCGGGGGTATTTCAGGATGAAATACTGTTCGACGAAGATGAACAGCCATAGGATGACGATGACGCCGGCGGTTCGTTCAACAACGACGTACCATATGATGAAGGAGAAGATGACGGCGACGCAAGTTCCGCCGACACGACAAACAAATCCAAAAATAGACTGGCCAGCGGTGATGGTCATTCCAATAGCAATCATGATCATCGCCCAGACAAGTCGCTGTTCGTTGAAGAATCGCTGGGTATTCTCGAGGAACGCCAGGATGCCGACGGTCATGGTAGCGATGGCGACGCGGAACCCGAACAGTGATTCTCCAGAACCGACGAACGCAGAGATCTTTCGAAGACGGTTTCCAAAATGTTGCCAGACACCGACAGCAGGCAGATGTTCAGGGTCCTTTTTCTTGTTATAGCCGTCCCCGGCATATACGATGTTAGCGCCCATCTCCGCGATATCTGGAGTTTGCTCAGAGCTCGTATCGTCAGTGCTAGCGAATCCCTTGAACCACTTTTTGAGGCGCTTTTGAGAGGGCACAATCAAACGTTTCTTTGCCATAGTTCCGTCGGCAACCTTGGAGTCCGCAAACATGACGAGATCCTGCACAGCCTCACCGAGGGCGAGCATGAGCTTCTCCATGTACAGTATCACATAAAGCTGCGTCTGGTCGCGCTCCTTCATCCTCGTATCCAACTTCTTGAGGTTCAAGTCCTGCCGTTCCCGCTCGGTCGCCAGCTGTCTCTCCCTGAGCCACGTCCTGAGGATCTCGCCCTTCTTGTCGTGGAAATCCTGCACCTTCTCGGCCAGAACCTCGACGAACGCAACGTCACCGGGCTTCGGGACGGTTTTCGCACCAGCGTCTTGCTCGACGTCAGCTCCCTTCGCTTTCTTGGGCCTTGGTGTGAGCTCGAGGACGATGGAAACATGGTCGAGGCTCTGGTCTATCGCTTCCGTCAGGATCTCAAACGGCTCCTTTAATTGCGTCATTATTTCGTTCCACACTCTTCTTTCTTCGATTTTCTCAACATCCGAGTCTCCATTGCCGTCTCTGACTTGACCCCATCCGTGTCGTTCAGCCGCCCGGCGGAATATGTCAACGATCGTGGTGATGCCGTTCAGCGGGATCATGATGCTCCGCAAGCGATTGTATATCTCGCCGATATCCTTCGAGGTCAACTTGCCGTACGCGATGTCTCTCTTTGCGAACACGATGTCACCGTGCATCTTTCCGAATAAGGCCGAAATGGCCAAGGCAGTGGCCTTCAAATCGTTGGCCGCCTTCGCTTCCTTCGTGAGCTCGGGACCCTTCTGCTTCTTGCTTTTCCTGAAAACGCTGCTGCTCTTCGTCTCATGACGGTCGAGCATGTCCGGAGTAGAGAGCGTGTCAAGGTAGTTTAGCTGCAGCTTGACCGATCTTCGCACAAGACCGATAGCAGCCTTGAACTCACCGCTCACTACCTGCCGGCTGGAAACTGGGAAGACAAAGAGTGATACACCCGTGGCGATTCCCATGGCTGAAAGCATGGCAACGAGAAGTCGCCGGGTGAATGATTCAGCCGCGGCGGTCGTCACCATCAGCGGGCCGAAAGTGCAAGCGACGTTCATGAAGATGGAGTAGATCATGACGGGCAGGTTCGTTGCGGGGTACTTGGCGCGTATCGTGTTGGAAATCCAGATGTTGAAGAAAAGCCACACGCCGCAGACGGCTGACTGGCTCGAGTTGTAGACCGGTAACCCGGATGCCAATTCTTCTGGTGATGCTGTGTGGAGCCTGGCCTGGACGCTGGACCAGAGAGCCAGCATTGAAATGGCGCCGCCGACGCAGATGCCAAAAACATTAAGGACGAGGTTTTGCAGGTATTTCCCCCGCGGGAGGATGGCGAAGGCGAGCACGGAAATGATGGGCACGAGATAGCCTAGTGTTGTGAAGTACTGGGCGACGGGGGTGGATTGGTAGATGGCGATGCCGATTAGGGGTGGCAGCGAGCCCTTGAACATCATCAATACCGTCGGCACATCGAGGCCTAATCTGGTGGCGAGGTTCGGCTTCGGGGCGGGCTTCTTTGCCGCGCTGCTCGCGGCGGTAGCGGTCGTTGCTGACCGCGCCGGTGTCTCGTCCGGTTGGGGCTCCGGCTGGGGTTCCGATGAGCCCTCCGGGTGCTCGCCGTCTGGCTTCTGTCCGTCGGAAGCCATAGCTCTGGGCCTAAGATTTCATTGGGCCTGGGAACCGAACTCGTTATGGTGCGAAAGATACCGTCTCCCGGATGAGGTTGAGCAGGCCGGGGATGAAAGGATGAGATGAAGTTGAGTTTTCGTCCCAGGGGCTCGGAAGGTGGGAATGTAATTGTTTCGGTCTCAATGGTCGTTTAATGATGTAATTGCGGAGTTCGCCGCCTCTTGTCTTCCTTAATAACATGCACACTCTGGCGACGGTATGCCGACAAAGTTTGCGCTAATGCGATGTTTTTGTGGATTTCTGGTCTGCTCGTTTTCGGTATTTTAGTCCGACAAAAGGGGGGTGGGGGATGAATGAGACCCAAAATAGCGACAGTTCATCGCACGCCAAACTGTCAGATTTCATGCGAGCACAGGCCTTCATCTGTGGCGAGACCGAACGCACACTGAGAGTGAGGTGGGATGAGATGTTTATCAAGATGATGAAGACAAAAAAAAACAGATCACAAGTTTGCTTATTCCTCTTAGTCATACTCCTAAGTCGAGATCATTTCACATCCACGACGTTCCAGAGGTGCATCGAATAAGCCAGAAGACAGTGAGAAGAAGTACGGAGTGGGTGAAGACTCTGGAAGCAAGACTCATGCTGGTCTGCGAAGTTATGTCCCTGGCTTCCAGCCCTTTCGGCAGAGATTGCTATACAACCTTGAAGAACCAGGTGTTGTAAGTAGTACCATATTACCAGAGTAGTAGGTCACAACTTGCGGGTCACGCTTAAGCTAATCTGTCAGTGACTGCAACGCTGAATGACTCTCTCACGCGACCCCGTTAGCTGATTTACGGGTTTTGGGCGTCCTGAGCAGCACATCCGCATGAATCATCCCTGCATCTCAGCCTTAAAACCACTAACCAGGCCTGCCGTCATTTCGATTCTCGAACCGTCTTTCCAAATAGGCACTCGGCAGGCCCGCATCTTCCCCGCCAGACTGAGTGAGCCGACAGTGTCGGGCTCTTGAGCCGTAAGAAAGTTTGGTCGCTACTTGCCACAAACATATTCTTCCAGATTCCTGTGACACTTTGCAATGGTTGACTTAACGCTCCCCTTGACAGCAGGGTAGATCGTACCCGGCTGCGGATCTCCGTCGTCGCTGCAGGCGCTCGGATACGTCTGCGGGATTCCGCTCTCCAGTCGACGCAAAGGCGCGGCGAATTAGCTGTCCCGGTTGGTTGATCCTCTTCTCTTTGTTTTCCGACCTGAAGCTTTCCGTCTGCCCGCAACTCGGTCTCGCTTTTTCTCCCTTCGAGGTTTTCTGTGGCCTCGACTGGCTTCTATTGAGCGGCCTAGATTAGCTCGAAAGAGCGCGTGGGAAAACCAACATGCGCACGGTGATTGGTTCGGCATGTGGTGATATGCGGCAATGTTTCACAGCGTAGAGATGTGACCAGTTCGTCTTTACAACGGTACTGCGTGCCTGACAGCATCCAACGTGACAGTGCGTATGCGCAGCTGAACTTCTGCACGTATCTTGATGAGACGAATTCGACTCCCACCCAGAAGCTTAGCGGAGGTGAGATTTGTCTTGCTGAGTCTATAGACAACGATATCCCGCATCGGAAACAGATATTTCGCTGTCGCCGAACTTGCATGATTGAGAGCTAGGGAAGTTAGGCATGTATTTGGTATCACTCAGGGACATATTCTGAGGTGAATCCAAGGCGATATTCGCCCGACTGCAATGCATCTTGTATACGAACAACTTCGATGCAGCCACATCTGGCTGTTCACCCTATCTCCTGGAAGCACATCGGCCCCTCTGTCATCCATGTTCCAAGTTACTTACCTGGATTCAGCGCCTGACTATGAAGCCATTTCCAGCGCACGAACCGACGGGTACTCAACCGACACGCTAATGGTCGTATCCTTGAACACCACTTTGAACGAAGATGCAGGATGTTTTGACGGAACTCAAATTGCACCACATGTTTCTTCACTCGTACACACTCTTCGCCACCTTGTCGAGCTACGCACACTACGCACACTACGCATTGATGCAATCTGCATCAATCAAAAAGATGTGGCCGAAAACGCGCGTAGATGCAGCTTACTAAGTAAACTTTCTTTCGCGCCGAGGCGTCGTCATATGGCTGGGGTTTGCCGCAGAGGACGATAGTAGCGACTGAGCCTTTATGGTGTTTTTTTTTTTCCCTCAAAGGAGGATGGCGATGCATAAGAAGTACATGGAGCGAAGAGAATGCATGGTTTTTAACAGAATTGATTCGGACACCAGCTCTGAGTGCAAAGCCGGACGGTTTGCTAGTACACCCGCACAGGAACAGTGAGTACATACCGATGATAGGAAAGACGAAGATGAAGAGGGCTAAGAGAGCGTCATGGCCGATGAGGATGGCTCTATCGTTGCTAGAATGAGATTCTATCAGTTGTCTTTTCGGATGTAGACGCCGATTTCTTCGAAGAAGAAGAAGAAGAAGAGGCACCAGAGTCAGGCTTTGGCAATCTCAAGGGGTGGTTTCGCCAACGGATTACTAGGGCTAAACTGTACGTTTCGAACCGATACTTCTACTATATCTTCGGGTACCGTAATTCCTTGGCGCAGCCGGAGGTACCAGCAGGAGCGTGGAAAGCCGATGGCGGCTCACTCCATCAACTCGACAAGAATCGGTCATATCGCTTACAGAAAGGCCGTTCCCCACGATAACAATATGATGTGGTGCTTCAACAAACATTATCACAACGACTGGGCTGTTATCGATCAACTTCCTACCCGGCCGTGATGGAGAGAGGCGTAGGCTGTTCCGGAGGCCTGATATGCCAACGATCGCTCGATACTGCAATTTGGACATCGGACGATGGAGTGGAAGAGGCTGAAGAAGGGAGTGTCTGACAAAGAGGAATAGGACGACATGGGGGATGAGGTGATCGAGAACCAACCTTCGAAGGTAGAATAGCGGCGACTGGTCAAAGAGCGATACAGACTAGCTCCTCACCCGTGCAAGGTGTCTTTGCGCTACTAGGCCTGGCCTGCAACAATAGTAGTGTGTTAAAATCTGATTACAACAAGTCAACTAAACATGTGTTCTGTGAAGCGGCGAGAGTCATTATTCGCTCCGAGAATTCCATCGACATTCTCTTAGCCGGGGGAGGCGATATAATCGAATGTGACGGCGGGTTCGTGTTGGCTCTTGTCAAACTGGGTCCCGATTGGCGAACAGGGCAACAATTTGAGGGGCTGATCAGAACTCTTCAGGCTAACAAGAGCCGCTGTCTTTTTTCTCAGTATGTCTAGCCCGGTCATGTCTCACATCGTCAACGGTCGTAGGTTTGATGCATGTAATTACGGAAAGCTTGTTGCCTAGTTTGGCCCGGACCTTCGGTTTTGTACGCTCATCATGTGCTGGGTGACGAGGTCAGCCGTGTAGGCGCTTCCCAGAGACCAAGACCGATTCGAACCACGCAAGTCGGTGCCAATGTCATTTGTCTGGCCAGTAATATGAGTGGGGTGGGTGTTTCCGCGCGGTTATATCAGCAAGCAACGGGCGGACTGGCACGACTGGTCAAAAGGACGGAGGAGCAAGTTGTCGGAGGGGTCATGCCACACCAAAGGTTGTTCATCACCAAGAATAGCCAATACATGGCATTGACCCCTAATCAGCATGCCCGGGGGAGATCTACATCGTAGCCGGATTCAACTTGCCGCTTGTTCTTAGAGAGGCGGATGATGGTGATTTAAGCACGTTTACACTGGTTGGGAAAACCTACGGTATACGACGCTCTAACATAGATCATGAAGCTGATCTGACTTGGTAAACTCGTCAACGTATCATGAAACGTGATGCAATCATAAGGATGAGAGCCACGAGTCGGTGAGAAAAGCTTCTCTGGTGGCGAGGAACGAAAACGCGGGGTTAGCAAAGTGTTGATTCAATAACGTTGGTCCCATACTTTTCGTCATACCCCACATTTCGGCATACCTCACCAGCCTCCTCATTATTCC